>SJYA01000846.1:270670-291951 GCA_006410615.1 Neotragus moschatus | reverse complement strand
GGGGAAAAGGGGGGGGGGGGGGGGGGGGGGAGGGGGAGGGCTGGCTCAGTGCCTCCTCTCCCTCAGCAGAACGGAAAGACGCCTGTAGCCTACGTAGGTGGTGATTGGTATTCCATGTAAGCCAAGATATTCAGCTTCTTTTCTCTGCTAATTTTCTAATCCCTCTATATCTGTAATTAAACAAGTTTTTCCTCACCTACCTGTCTCCACCTTTGAATCACCCTGGATCCACCGGGGCTGGACCCCGACATTTATTTCTATATTTCTATAAACATATTTCCATATTTAATTGACTTCTTTTAAAATTCAAAATATTTAACTTTAGGCATAGAAACAATTCAGAGAAGACAATGCAACAAACTCCAGTACTCTTGCCTGGAAAATCCCATGGACAGAGGAGCCTGGTAGGCTGCAGACCACAGGGTCGCTAAGAGTAGGACACAACTGAGCAACTTCACTTTCACACATTGGAGAAGGAAATGGCAACCCACTCCAGTGTTCTTGCCTGGAGAATCCCAGGGACGGGGGAGCCTGGTGGGCTGCTGTCTATGGGGTCACACACGACTGAAGAGACTTAGCAGCAGCAGCGTAGAAACAATTATTCTGAGAAAGCGTTCACTGGCTTCAACAGAACTGCCAAAGGGACCTGTTGCACAAAGAACGTCGTATGCTGTCAAAGGTTGTAACCACTTAGAAGGACTTCAAAACAAACACTGGTCATCCCGCCCATAATGGCTGTCTATAGTGAAGTCGCTCAGTCGTGTCCAACTCTTTGCGACCCCGTGGACTGTAGCCCACCAAGCTCCTCTGTCCATGGGATTCTCCAGGCAAGAGTACTGGAGTGGGTTGCCATTTCCTTCTCCAGGGGATCTTCCCGACCCAGGGATCGAACCCAGGTCTCCCGCATTGCAGGCAGATGCTTTAACCTCTGAGCCACCAGAGTTTTATCTTTAGGCAATTCTTTTTTTTTTTTTTNTAGCCCACCAAGCTCCTCTGTCCATGGGATTCTCCAGGCAAGAGTACTGGAGTGGGTTGCCATTTCCTTCTCCAGGGGATCTTCCCGACCCAGGGATCGAACCCAGGTCTCCCGCATTGCAGGCAGATGCTTTAACCTCTGAGCCACCAGAGTTTTATCTTTAGGCAATTCTTTTTTTTTTTTTTTTTTGCCCACACAGTTTATCTAGCAGGATCTTAGTTCCTTGACCAGGGATCAAACCTGGATCCCAGCCGTGGAAGTACAAAGTCCTAACACTTTCAGTGCTAATAAGCTCTAGTCTTGTACTTTTGAATACATGAATACATGCCACTTCTGTGGTATGTAGGATCTATTTTCCTGACCAGGGATCGAATCTGGGCCCCCTGCACTGGGAGCATGGAGTCTTAGCCACTGGATCACAAAAAAAGTCCCCTCTCTGTTTCTTTTTGTTAACTATCTTCGTTAAAAAAAAAAAAAAAGCCTATGTTTGCTATCTCTTCCTTTTACCATATAGTTTTCTGTTGCTTGCTTTCTTTTTTGACTACACCACTTGGCATGTGGGATCTCCCTGACCAGGAATTGAGCCCATGACCCCTACAATGGAAGCTTGGAGGCTTCACCACTGGACCACCAGGCAAGTCCCTATTTTCCAACTCTCTTACTGTTACTACTGCACTGAAATAAACATCTATCTTGAATGCTGACTAGCAAATTCAGGGAAGTATTCACAGAGCTTATCCTTCTCATCCTCTCTAAACAGTTGATCTCTCCTGTTCATAGTTCGAATTCTAATATACTAGTCTCACTTTCTACTCATATCACTAAATCATATTCCTTAGTTAGTTCAGTCACTCAGTCGTGTCCTACTCTTTGCGACCCAGTGAATCACAGCACGCCAGGCCCCCCCCGCCCCCCCTCTTCCATCACCAACTCCCAGAGTTTACCCAAATTCATGTCCATCGAGTTGGTGGTGCCTTAGGTGTGATTAAAAAAAAAAAAAACTAAAAGCCAGAGAG
This sequence comes from Neotragus moschatus, assembly GCA_006410615.1. NCBI lineage: Eukaryota > Metazoa > Chordata > Mammalia > Artiodactyla > Bovidae > Neotragus > Neotragus moschatus. The sequence continues at coordinate 289,959 of SJYA01000846.1, read as the reverse complement.
GAAAAGAGGAACAGATTTGAAAACATGAATATGCAAAACTGTATTCAGAGACACCATTAATAAAATTTTTTCACTAACAAAATTAAAAGCAAAAAGGACAACCGAGAATACTTGCAAGATGTTTATAAACAGCTTTTGCGAATGACTAACAGGCCTCACAAATCATTAAGGAAAAGAATCCTAAACAGGAAAAAGTTCATAATATATAAATAGGCAACTATTTGGAAAATAAAAATGAGCGATTCACATTGAGATAAACATGATAAATATAATCAATATTGCTGTATGTTGTAAATGAAAGTTAAGAGAGTAAGTAAATCCTAAGAGTTTTTATCACAAGGGAAAAAATTGTTTTCTATGTCACTAACTTTGTATCTAATGAGATGATAGATGTTCACTAAACTTATTCATTTTCTGGTAGCACTCTGCAGCTTGCAGGATCTTTGTTCCTTGGTCAGGTATCAAACCCAGGCCACAAGTGTGAAAATACCAAGTTCGTTAAACGCTGAACACTGTCAGGAAATTCCTTTACAGGACTCATTACGATCATCATTCTGTGATGTGTGTGTGTATATATACATACACACGTATATATATTAAATCATTGTGCTGTATACCTTAGGCTTATACAGCACTGCATGTCATTTATATATCAACAAAGATGGAAGAAAAAAGACTACATAAATATGTTTTAAATAAGCAAATAAATGATTCATTATTCATTTGAAAATGCACCATTTCACTTTATTAAAGAAACAGAAATTAAAACAAGATCTTGTTTTGCTACGAGATTAACAGAAGTTAAAAGCTGAAAGAGTGTTGTTACCTAATGACCCCCCAGTGTAGCAGGAAGTACACTGCCACACACCAACAGAATAAAATCCTATACAGCAATGAGAAAGAACTACAAATACATACAATATGGATAAATCTCACAATTAGAATGAAAGAAGCCAGACATGAGAAAGGACACACTTCACAATTTCACTGACATGAAGTTAAAAAACGGACAAAACTAGTATGTGATGTTAGATGTCAGGAGAGAAATTACCCCGGTAGAGAAGCAGTGATTAACCAGAAGGGGGCATGAAGGAGCCTCTGGGGTGCTGGTCCTGTACTATTTCTTGATCTGGGCGCTAGTTATTCTGCAAAAATTCACGGAGCTGTTTCCTACAATTCACTCACATTTCTGAATGTACATTATACCTCAATAAGTTTCTATTTTTAAAGAGATAACTGTCAGAGTAAGTGAGAATTCTCATACACTGATTATAGAGTATAAATTTTAGAGGCTATTTGCTATATATTAAAAGTAGAAATGTAACAAAAAGTATACATGTGCCTACTCTTTAATACAACAATCCTCTAAGATCCTATGGAAATAAAAGTGCACACATGTACACAATAGATACAAAGTTACACAAACATATGTTTATATCCATCAAAAGGGCATCAGTTACATAAATTGTAGCATTATGTATACACAATGGAATATCATGTAACAATTAAAACAGGGATAAGTTCACTATTTGCTCTTACTTGTACAAAATGTTCATAATATTGGAGGAATGTATGTATAGCATGATTCCATTTATAAAAATATTACAAATGTATATTATATATGTAAAGAAGAAAAGTCTGGAAGAATATACAACTATTAATGGTTTTCTCCATGGGGAGGGTTAGGGAGGAGTGATTATGAGATTATGTCCTTTTCTTGTATTATTAGATAAAATTTTTATCATCACAAAAATTATTTTTTCCCCATGGGGAAGGAAAGGCAGCAGCCTCAGCTATTTCCTATGCTCTCCTTGGAAAATCCTTTAAGCTAGTTCCCCTCACTTCTTAAACTCTCCAGAAATATCCCTGAAACTCCACCCCCAAGGCCATGAGCCTCTAACAAGACACTTGGCACGACATATGGAAGTCATCTGTTTGTTGATGTCTTTTCTATAAGCTTTTTTTTTCTTCCTATAAACTCTTAAAGGGCAGACTTCGGTCTCTGTATTTTCGTGTCTTACAGATTTCCTGGCACTTAGTTAAGTATCCAATAAATGCCTCTTGGACTCAAATCTTGTTTCCAGTTGCTGTAAAACTAACCAACCTGAGCTCTCAATTCTGCATCTGAACCACCTGGGAGTCTATATAGAAATGCAGATTACAACACCATCATCGCTGACTTTGAATAAGAATCAGGTGGGAGCAGGAACTAGACTGGAGAATCAACTTCTAACACTTGATCTGGGTAATTTTTGGTGGGTGGTCAGTTTCGCAAATTGCTGAATGGCACTTACTCGGATCCTTATCCTAAAAGGTATGACAGCGGTATGTATTATCCCTCTGTAGTTACAAATCCAGAATAGCCTTTTCTACCTATCAAAAGGATCAGGGAGGTGAGGAGGGGGAAGCAAAATTTACAGAAAGACTGAGCTCAAAGGCACCAGGATGCGTAAAGTGTGGGCTCAAGATGGGGAGACTGAGCCCTAATTCCACCCTCCCACCCACCTCCTCCCCACTACTTAAATTGTAGCGCAAAGCTGTAGATTCAGAAAACAAAACAAAACATTTCAACTCCTGGCTTTGTTCACACACTAGCTGTATGATCTTGAATAGGTTACAAGTTATCTCCTGTCTGAGCCTCAATTTCCTTATTGTTGAAAACTTGGTAAGAATAGCTGCCTTCCTCTCAGGACAGTGGCTGGGATTAAACTAGGTAAAACAGGTAAAATGCCAGCACATAGCCTTCCACAAACCCCTGGATCATTATTGTGCTGTGCTTCGTCGTTCAGTCATGTCCAACCCTTTGCGACCCCATGGACTGTAGCCCACCAGCCTCCTCGGTCCATGGGGAATTCTCCAGGCAAGAATACTGGAGTGGGTTGCCATGCCCTCCTCCAGGGGGTCTTCCCAACCCAGGGATGGAAGCCAGGTCTCCTGCCTTGCGGGCGGATTCTTCACCATCTGAGTCATTGTTACTTCCCCTTTATTCCTTTCTTCACCCCAGATTCTCCTCGAGGAAACACTCCAAAGTCCTCACCTTGATCTGGGAGAAGCCGGAGGATGTTCCCACGGACGCCCAGCTCCTTCACGAAGCACAAGTCTTTGGAGATTCCGGTGTTGGCTGCTGTCTCTTGAGCCTGGAAAATTCTCTTCAAGATGGAAGGCACAGGTTGGAATTTCTTGGGTGAAGGCACTTGATCTAAGCCCAGAAATCGGAGAAAGACATGTTCATGGAATTGGAGTGTCTGGTCCAAGGCCAGAGTGAACAGGAGGCAGAGAGCCAAGGCTGCTGAGGAGGGAAGCATGGCCGAGGTGAAGCCGCAGAGAGCTCTAGTGCCGAGCTGCCCAGCAATTCAGGTGCTGCTGATTTATCTGACGTATGATAATCAGGTGTGAACTGCTCTCTTCCCAGCTTTCAAAGGCAATTGGATACAAAAGAACAGAATTTTTTTTCCTCTTCCCTAGTTCTATGTTCCAGAAAAAAATTTCACAAGAGATTACCCATGCATGGCACTAACTCTGCAACCGTCTGAAATTTGTCAGCAGTAGACAGAGTAGAAAGGAGATTTACTAATTTAAGAAACATTTACTAAGCATCTATTATGTGCAAGGCGCTGAGATGAGTGCTGGAAAAGTATTAGTAGCTCAAGGTCTTGTCATTCATAGTCTAATTAGACAAATATGCATGCCCTCAGTCGCTCAGTCGTGTCCAACTGGCAAGAACTGCAGCCCGCCAGGCTCCTCTGTCCATGGGATTCTCCAGACAAGAATACTGAAGTGGGTTGCCATTTCCTTCTCCGCGGGATCTTCCTGACCCAGGGATCAAACTCACGTGTCCTGCATTGGCAGGCGGATTCTTCCCTGTGCTTCACCAGGCAAGCACACTCAAAGTGTTCACAGCGGGGGGGGAAAAAAACAAAAAACTGCAAAGCTTAGTAAATATTCAGGGCTGGAAGAATTATATGTGGAAAGGCATGGAGGTTATTATTGAGTAGCTTAAACAAGGCAGCATAGATCAATTGCTGTTTGGGTTTTTGTTTTGCCCTAACAAGTGTAAGTCTTTTCAGATGCTATAGAAGCATCAGCTTGTCTGTAGAGAAAATAACTTTCAAGCTTTTTGAGAACAGAGACGTTATCATTTTACATTATTTTTTTTTCCATTTTACATTATTTTATACCACCTATTTTTTACCTTGATAAATTTTATTATTGCAGTAGATGGAAAGAATATATTTTTTCATTGCCTTTCATTCCTGTAAGCAATAGCAACTGTTTTATGTAAATTTATCATTTGAGCCTTTTAAATTGTTTGAGAGTGGTAGGAAAGGGGGTAGTTTTCTAGAGTCGTGAATGATTTGGGGTCACAAATCATTGCCCTAAATTGTAACCATTCATAAACTCAAACCCTTTAACCCTCTGAATTTGGTCAGTTTCTCTCCCACCTATTTTTAAATACCACCTATTTTAAGAACCTCCTTCAAAAGGACTTAAGCCAGGATCATTTTATTCAATGCCCGTGACCCCACAGCAGCCCGCTGTCTACCCATACCTCTACCAGAGGCTCCAGGACACTCAGAGCCAGGTCTGGCTCAGTCTCTTGGGGGATCACTGCTCCTTTCTTCTGGGTCCTGGTGCACATAATGTTTTGTTTGTGCCCTCCAAGATTCTGTTTTAAGTGCTTGTTTTCCCAAAGGAAAAAAAAAATGTTGTTTCTAATATATAATAATTTCTCACCATTTACAGGGTAAAATAACTCCTTAGTTTGACATTTAGGGACGTTTTTGGTTTGATACCCATCTCCCTAGCCAGTTTCATTTCCTAATACTCACCATCTTCAATATTAATGCTTTAATGATACTGACGTATTTTTATTTCTCCTATGAGCTTATTTCACCTCAGAGCCTTTGCACAGACTAAGGTCAAAGGTCACTTCCACTGCAAAGACTTCCTTGACTCACCAAAACAGGTCTGGATACTTCTTCTTTCTCCCATGAGTCTTGAGTGTGCATCCATGAGAATACTTGCTGCATTTCACTGTGTTTTGCCTACATCCCTCCCAGATAACACACTCCTTGAGGGTTGTGAATCATATCCTTTTATTTAAGTATCTTTCATTCTAAATGCTAAGAATAGGGAATAGGGAGTTTAATAGGCATGAAGTTTCTCTTCTGCAAGATGGAAACAGTTCCAGAAATCGATGACAATGTGAATATACTTAATGAGTGTCCTTCATGCCACTGAACTGCATACCTATGAATGATAAAATTTTATGTTATATGCATTTTACCACAATTTTTAAAAATAAAAAATAGTCATCCTTTGATTAGTTAATTCCATTTCAATCTTTTGACAGATTATTATTATTATTTTTTTTTGATATATAGTTGATATCTGGAGGAGGAAATGGCAACCCACTCCAGTATTCTTGCCTGGAAAATTCCATGGACAGATGAGCCTGTAGGGCTACAGTCCATGGAGTCACAAAAAGTTGGACATGACTGAGCATACATGCGTGGTTGATGTACAATGTTGTATATCAGGTGTACATCAAAGTGATTCAGTTTGAATTATATAATATCAAACTAATTTCTTTTTCAAGTTATTTTCCCTTATAGGTTATTATAACATATTGAGTTTAGTTCCCTGTGCTATACTATATGCCCTTATTTGTCATATGTCCTTTTTGGTCAACAATATGTCCAAGAAGGACTATATGTCCTTATTGATCAGCAATTCCATTTCTAGTATATTATTCTAAGCTAACAGAATATAAGCTACAGAGGGCAAGGACAAGTGATGTGTCTTTCTCTCAAGGTTTCTCCACTGCCCAGGAAAGCGTCTGCCACGTAGCAGACATTCAATAGGTATCTGTGCAGTTTAAAAACAAAAAAATGAATGAATTGGTGCTATTTCCAAAGGTCTTGCTCTTTTGGATAGCCACATCTTCGCCATTCCCATTTCTCCTACTCCTACTTGCACTCTGTGTGTGAACGTGTGAAGTCACTCAGTCCTGTCCGACTCTTTGCGACCCCATGGACTGTAGCCTACCAGGCTCCTCAGTCCATGGGATTTTCCAGGCAAGAGTACTGGAGTTGGGTTGCCATTTCCTTCTCCAGAGGATCTTCCCCACCCAGGGATTGAACCTGGGTCTCCTGCACTGTAGGCAGACGTTTTACAGTCTGAGCCACCAGGGAAGTGCATTTAGTCTACAAACCCCACCTGTTTTCAACAATAAATGGAGGCTGCACTTTGATTCTCTCCATTTAACTTTCCTGATTTAAAGTCAGGAATCAGACTAACTGGGGAGTTCCCTAGTGATCCAGTGATTAAGAACCCACCTTGCAATGCAGGGGAAATGGGTTCAATCCCTAGTTGGGGAACTAAGATCCCACATGCCACGGCCAACTAAGCCCATGTACCACAACTAGCGAAGCCTGCTTGCCATAAGGAAGACCCAGCATAGTCACAAAAAAAGAAAGAGAGAATCAGATCAACTCATTTAAAATTCGGTTCCACCACTTACCAGTTGTGCGATCAAGGGCACATCATTCAACTGTGAAGTGAGAATAAAGCATTCTTTGCTGAGTTGCTGACGGGATCTGAAAAGATAATGCATATGCCAAGCTCAGGATATCTGGCAAATGGTAAGCACTCCATAAAAGCAAGGTGACACGCTCTTTTGTCAAGGCTGCCAACATGCCACCCTGACTAAGGAAGACTTAGGGCCCCATGAGCCACAGCCATGGCCACACACAAACACTGGAAACACCCGGGAAGCCAAGGTAATGTCGGTGCCATGCATTACCACGGCATCAACGTCAACAAATATCACCCAGGCTACTTTGGGAAAGTCGATATGAGAGATTGCCACTTAAGAGGAACCAGAGTTTCCGCCCAACTGTCAGTCTTGATAAACTGTGGACCTAGGTCAGTGAGCAGACATGGGTGAATGCTGCCAAGAACAAGACTGGAACTCCTTCTATCATTAATGTGGCATTGTCGGGTTACTACAGAGTTCTGGGGAAGGGAAAATCTCCAAAGCAGACTGTCATTGTAAAGGTCAAATTCTTCAGCAGAAGAGCTGAGGAGAAGACTAAGAGTGTAGGTGAGGCTTGTGTCCTGGTGGCTGGAAGCCACATGCTGGGAAATTCATTAAATGATAACAAGTGCTTTTCAAAAAAGAGAAAGCAAGGTGACATTAATTTGTTGTTGTTGTTTAGTCACCCAGTCCTGTCTGACCCATTGCAGCCCTATGGACTGCAACACCTCAGGCTTCTCTGTCCTTCACCATATTCTGGAGTTTGCTCAAACTCATGTCCATTGAGTCAGTGATGCCATCCAACCATCTCATCCTCAGTTAACCCTTACTCCCCCTGCATCAATCTTTCCCAGCATCAGGGTCTTTTCCAATAAGTCGGCTCTTGGCATCAGGTGGCCAAACTTCAGCTTCAACATCGGTCCTTCCAATGAATACTTAGGGTGGATTTCCTTTAGGATTGATTGGTTTGATCTCCTTGCAGTCCAAGGGACTTTCAAGAGTCTTCTCCAGCACACAGACATTAAATATTTCTGTCATTATTATTTATTAAAGTTGCATTTGATCAAGGGAAAGAAAGCAATAATTGAGTGTGTAGGCACCTCATATAGCAGAAAAAGCAACAGGATCAGGAATGGGGGATCTGAGTTAGTTAAGGCTCCTCCAATGACCTTGTAAGCTTAGACAATTCACTCAGTCTTTAATGATACATGACTTCCCTGGTGTCTCAGACAGTAAAAGCAGCTGCCTACAAAGTGGGAGACTCGGGTTCGACCCCTGGGTTGGGAAAATCCCCTGCAGAAGGAAATGGCAACCCACTCCAGTATTCTTCCCTGGAAAATTCCATGGATGGAGGAGCCTGGTAGGCTACAGTCCATGGGGTCGCAAAGAGTCAGACACAACTGAGCGACTTCACTTTCACTTTATGATACATACCAGAGCACGTGTTACCAAGTCCAAGCTTGCTCTGCTCACTGCTCAAGAGATCAGTAAGCCAAGAGACAAGGTGTTGAGGCAAGGAAAATGACTTTATGCAGAAAGTGAGCTGACCAAGAAGATGGCAGACAAACATCTCAAAAAACCATCCTCTTGGGGTTTGGATGCCCGGTTGTTTTATGGATCAGAGATGTGGAGAGGTGAGGAAGCAAAGTAAAAAGACCATTTAATATCTTGCAAATGTCTCCTACAGTGGCAAGCCTCAGCCAGGGGGAAGTGTTAATTTTTTTCTTCCTGCCATTTACAGGTGGACAAGGTTATGAACAAAGGCACTTGAGCTTAACAGTCAGGCAGAGGGGCAGAATTCTCTGAGACAGCCCATTATGTATACTTATAATAACAAAAACGGCAAAAACAAGAGTCAAAGTCAAAGAAACAGTTTTCAACATGGAATCAGAATTAACTTCTCCCTGAAAAACATGGACATTTTAAAACTAAGATATGAATGATCTGAGATGTCATAAAGCATTAACCAATTGGGCCTCACTTTCTTTCCCCATAAAATCACAGCAATAAATCTGATCTTATTTAAGGGCTCTACAAACAAAAACGCTGTAACTCTAGGGGATTTGGGAGGGGCACTATAGGGGTGTGGGAGTGGGAGGTACGAACTACCGGGTATAAGTTCAAGGATGTATTGTACAACATGAGGAATATAACCAATATTCTATAATAACTGTAAATGGAAAGTAACCTTTCAAAATTGTATTCAAAATAAAAATTTTTTAAGTTAAAAAATAAAAGACACACACACAAAATATATAATTCTAGACTTTCAGCACAAATGAGAAAATCAAAAGTAAGACAATATAGCTAAGTATTGTAGAACTAGTTATTTTATATATATATATATACACACATATATGTTTAATTTATATATTTATTTTTGGCTGCACTGAGTGTTCGTTGCTATGTGGGCTTTTCTCTAGTTATAGCCAGTGCGGTCTACTCTCTAGTTTTGGTGTGAGAGCTTCTCACTGCAGTGGCTTCTCTTGTTGCAGAGCATGGGCTCAAAAGTTGTGGTGCACCAGCTTAGTTTAGAGAAGGCAATGGCACCCTACTCCAGTACTCTTGCCTGGCAAGTCCCATGGACAGAGGAGCCTGGTGGGCTGCAGTCCATGGGGTCGCTAAGAGTCAGACATGACTGAGCGACTTCCCTTTCACTTTTCACTTTCATGCATTGGAGAAGGAAATGGCAACCCACTCCAGTGTTCTTGCCTGGAGAATCCCAGGGACAGGGGAGCCTGGTGGTCTGCCATCTCTGGGGTGGCACAGAGTTGGACATAATTGAAGTGACTTAGCAGCAGCAGCAGCATAGTTGTTCCATGCCATGTAGGATATTCCTGGATCAGGGATCGAATCCATGTCCCCTACATTGGCAGGTGGATTCTTAACCACTGAGTCACCATGGGGTTGCTAAGAGTCGGACACAGCTGAGCAACTTCACTTTCACTTTTCACTTTCATGCATTGGAGAAGGAAATGGCAACCCACTCCAGTGTTCTTGCCTGGAGAGTCCCAGGGGGAGCCTTGTGGGCTGACGTCTATGGGGTCGCACAAATTTGGACATGACTGAAGCGACTTAGCAGCAGCAGCAGCAGCAGCAGCAGCAGCAGCAGAAGACCTAGAACTAGTTTTGAAGTCATGGACTTAAAATCCCAGCTCTATCTCTTACTTACTGTAAAGTTCTAAAAGAATTGTTTCCCTGGTCTTTAGTTTTCTAATCAATGAAATGGGGAATATATCAGTTCCACATACTTATTGTGATCATAAGCATGAAAAATATTCACCAACAATAGTAAAAAGAAGCAAATTAAGCAATATGGATAGACTTAGAGATTATCATACTAAGGGAAGTAAGCCAGACAAAGAAAGATATGTATCACATGATATCACTTATATGTGGATTCTAAATGTGATACAAATAGACTTATTTACCAAACAGAAATAGGGAGTTCCCAGACAGTCCAGTGGTTATGACTGCATGCTTCCAATGCAGGGACAGGGGTTCAATCCCTGATCAGGGAACAAAGATCCCTTCAGTGAGGCTGAAAAAACAAATAAAAGTAACACAGAAATAGACTCAGACATAGAAAATAAACTTATGGTTACCAGCGTGGGGGAAGGGATAAATTAGGAGTTTATAATTAGCAGACACGAACTACTATATATAAAACAGAAAACAAAAGGCCTGCTGGATAGCACAGGAAACTATATTCAATATCTAGTAATAACTTAAAATGGAAATGAATACTAAAAAGAATACACACACACACCCACTGAATCCCTTTGCAGTACACCAGAAAGACTAAACTATACTTCAATTAAAAAAAAACAGATTTCTAAATAACAGAAGCAAATTAAAGCAATACAATATCTGTCTATCCAATTAGCAAGGTGAAAAAATGATGAGGAAGCAAGAAAACAAACATTATTGCACTCATCTCTGGTATATACATTAATATAACATACCTAGAATAAAAGTTTGCAATATGTATTAAATGTTTTAAAATTATTGTGTCCTTTTTCTTTTTTGATCCCACCCTGTGGCATGCGGGATCTTAGTTTCCAGACTACGGACTGAGCCTGTGTGCCCTGCATTAGAAGCGAAGAGTCTTAACACTGGAACCACCAGGCAAATCCCTATTGTGTCCTTATATGAAATAACGAGTTGTGAAATTAATGGTGACAAAAGTAGAATGGTGGTTGCCAGGGGCTACGAGAGGAGAGAATGGGGAATGGGAAATTATTCTTTAAAAAATACAGAGTTTTTGCTTTGCAAGGTGACAAAAAGACATGAAAATCAATGGTGGTTATAGTAACACAATGTGAATGTACTTAATGCCACTGAACCATACACTTAAGAATGAGTAACCAATAAATCTGGTATTGTGTACATTTTACCAAAAAAAATTTTTTAATGGTTTAATCAGCAATTCTACTTTTAGAATATTATTTGGAACCTCTAGAATATAAGCTACGAAAGGTCAGGAACAAATCATGAGTACTTGACAAATATTCGTTGAGTGAATTAAGTAATGGAAGTAGACAAAGAATTATGGATATATTCATTTTAGTACATTTTTATAGAAAAAACTTAACAACCTAACTTGGAGAAGGCAATGGCACCCCACTCCAATACTCTTGCCTGGCAAGCCCGTGGACTGAGGAGCCGGGTAGGCTGCAGTCCATGGGGTCGCTAAGAGTCAGACGTGACTGAGTGACTTCCCTTTCACTTTTCACTTTCATGCACTGGAGAAGGAAATGGCAACCCACTCCAGTGTTCTTGCCTGGAGAATCCCAGGGACGGCAGAGCCTGGTGGGCTGCCGTCTATGGGGTCGCACAGAGTCGGACACGACTGAAGCGACTTAGCAGCATAAACAATATTATACAAGAATACATGTGGCATGAAAACTTACCCAGGAAAGCTTATCCTTAGCAATTTAAGCAAAAAAAAAAAAAGTTTTTGAAATATATAGAAAAATAATCCAATTTTTGAAAAATAAGTACAATAAAAATACAGAAAGATTGATCTTAATACATTAACAATTGCTATTTCTTAGTAATTTTTTGTAAATTTTTATTTTTTTCATTTTTATAATAAAAAAATTTTTTATCGTTAGAAAAAAGTTACTTAAATGAAACAGTGTAGTCTTGACCTCTGAAGTACAAAGTGATTTGGATGCTGCTGCCAATCACAGAACAAATAATCGGGTGTCTAAACACCGTTATAAGTACTAGGGACACAGAAGTGGCAAAACAAAGTCCCATAGGTAAAGGATTGGGGAAAGTTATTTTAAGAACTAAGGAGAGTATAGACGATTTTATCTCCAAAACAGAAATAGAGACATAGACACAGAGAACAAACCTATGGACAACGAAGGTGGAAGAGAGGGTGGGAGAAACTGGGGGATTGGGATTAACAGATATGCTGCTGCTAAATCGCTCAGTCGTGTCCGACTCCTAGCGACCCCATGGCCTGCAGCCCACCAGGCTCCTCCGTCCGTGGAATTTTCCAGGCAAGAGTACTGGAGTGGGCTGCCATTGCTTCGGGTTACTTGTGCTTTAATTTGCTTCCTGGGGGTCCTGGAGGCTGCTTTCCAGGCGGAGGCGCTAGACTGGGCTCTCCGGCAGCGGGCCCCCCACGCCAACCCTGCAGACCCTCGGGAAGGGCCATGTCCTCCTCCAGGCCGCCCGTGCCCTCCACGAGCTCCTCGTGTATACACATGTATAAAATAGATAACCAATGAGAACTTAACTGTATAGCTCAGGGAACCCTACTCAGTGTTATGTGGCGACCTAAATGGAAAGGAAATCCAAAAAGGAGGGGTTATATGTATGCGTACATCTGATTCACTTTGCTGAACAGTGGAGACAATATTGTAAAGCAACTATACTCCAATAAAAATTAATTCAAAACAAACAAACAAACAAAAAAAAGAATTAAGGAAAACTTCAAATATATGATGCTTCTTCAACCTGACAATCTGACCTCACTCATACCCTCCTACTGCTATTTGTTCGTATATGAGTCCCTTTCCCTGTAATAAAAGACCTGGGATTTTGTTTTGTTTTGTTTTTTTAAACCTTTTCTAATTCAATAGATTTCTAGACACATCCTGCATCATCGCTAAACATGATAGCAAGCCGTAGCATTAGTGTGGACTTAGAAAACTTGAGAAGAATATTTAGGAATTAAGGAAAGTTCACTGAGATTTTCTATACTAATTGTAGCCCACACTCTGGTGATCATGCACATTGCTCTTACGAGCTCTTAGAAAAGACAGGAATGGCACAAGCAATGAGGAATTATCCAAACAAGTAGACGACGAATTTGCTGAGGGCACCTGCAAAGCCCACACATTAAAAACAAATGTTCAGAAAGACAATTTTTTAAAATTGAGGTAGACATCAAGAAACAAATTTGTGGGAATTCCCAGGTGGTCCTGTGGTTAGGACTCCGTGTTTCCACTGCAGGGGGCACAGGTTCCATCCTAGGTCAGGATGGAACTAAGATCCCACATGCCACACACACACACACATGAAAAGACAGAAAAAAAAAGGAGTTTTTCATTTCCTTAGATGTATTTTGCCATCAAATATATTATTTATTTATAATTACGTTAGGTGGGTGAGTGATTAGTGAGAACTACAATCAGAGGATGAGATGGTTGGATGGCATCACCAACTCGATGGACATTAGTTTGAGCAAGCTCAGGGAGTTGGTGACGACAGGGAAGTATGGTGTGCTGCAGTCCATGGGGTTGCAAAGTGTTCAACACAACTTAGTGACTGAACGTTAACAACAATAGTCTGAGTAGTAGTTAGAGGATGTTAGGGGGAAAAAAAAACAGAAGGTCCACAGGGTTAATATTTATACCATATCTTATGCAGTCCATGGGGTTGCAAAGAGATGGACAAAACTGAGCGACTGAACTGAACTCACATGCTGTTAAAACCTCATTCTTGCCATTTAACAGCTTGAGTATTTTATCTGATTATTAAACCAGAAATAAAACAATAATGAATAAAATCCCTTAGAATCAACCTAATGACTATGTAATAGTATCACTTTATATTAATATATCATTTTTAATCATTTAGAAATTTATCGTTTGACACTAAGTCAAGTTCTATCTGCATTTCATATTATGTTCTTACTAAATTATATCTAAGTATAAATTCAATGTACATAAAACCTTAAGGGTCCTAATCCTTTGGGATGAATTGTTTTAAATAAAATGTCAATTTGTACTTCCAGCAGTAGTGAATGAGAGTTTAATTTTAATAATGCTGGCTGGGCTTAGATATTTTCTTTCTTTCTTTAGCTTTTTAAGATGAGATGTAATTGATAAATACTTTCTATCTTCATTTATTGGCCACACCACATGGCATGTGGGATCTTAGTTCCCTGACTGGGGATTGAACCCTTGCCTCTAGCATGGTGGATGTTCGGAGTCCTAACCACTGGACTGCCAGGGGATTTCCTGGACTACTTTAATTACTAAGGTTGATTTTTTTTTAAGTCATTTGTACATTTTCTTTGAAATGTATATTTCTGTTGTTGACACTCTTTTCAGTTCAGTTCAGTTCAGTCGCTCAGTCGTGTCCAACTCTTTGCAACACCATGAACTGCAGCACGCCAGGCCTCCCTGTCCATCACTAACTCCCGGAGTTCACCCAAACTCATATCCATCGAGTCGGTGATGCCATCCAGCCATCTCATCATCTGTAGTCCCCTTCTCCTCCTGCCCCCAATCCTTCCCAGCATCAGAGTCTTTTCTTGGACTATAGCAAATACATTTTCTATTTAAAAAAGAAAGAGTGTTTTCAGTAGTGGTCAGCATCAGGTTATCAGAAATCCCCAGTGCAGGATTTTGTACCTCCTATGTGATGATCACAAATTGAGGTTTAGATGTTCTGCTGAGATCTCTAGGCACTGTCACCTCAAAGTGACACCACCCAGTATTACAGTCTCCTGAAACAAAGCTACTCACAGTGTGGGCCTCGGTGCTATGCTCATCTGCAAGTTGTTACTTGTGGACAACAGCGCAGAAAATGAGAGCAAGTGTTAAAGAATGTTAAGAGCAATTTGACAAATTAATATTATGTCAGATTAATCTATTATTTTTTAATTCAAAAAAATATTTATTGAGTCTTAATTATATATCAAGTACTTTGCCAGACAATAGAGCTAAAATACGAAGGTGAACAAAACAGATGTGAACATAACTTACAGTGATGTTTTCTTTTGGGGAGGGTTTTGATTGCTTTGCTTAAGTCTAATTTATAAAGAACTTAATCAGTTTAACTTTGTTTCCTTGTAAGTCCAAATATAACATCTTAAACCTTCAATCAGTCCTCAGTGAGCTCTGTGCTGGATCTCTCTCTTGCAGCCTAGAAGCTTGAAAGTATCATCCATTTCTCCTCGGTCAGGTAGAAAGTACACAGGGCTTTAGAAAAGAACAGATGTGACAGTTTTATTTTCCCCCGAGTCTATTCCAATAAGATCGACAGTATCCCATTCATTGATGCCAATCTTGATCTGCATAGAATGGAGAATCCATTCTAAGATGGAGTCTTGGTACGATGATTTGGCTTATTATGCACTGTGCCAGGAATCTGTAATTCCAAAATATGTTCAGTAGGTCTTGGCTGACTCATGCTTTTTTAAGTTCTAAAATGTCTTCCAAGAGATCTCTCACTGTAGAAAGTTGTTTTCTTCCACAAAATGTCCTTTTAAAAGTTATTTACACTCTTCAGTTCAGTTCAGTCACTCAGTCATGTCTGACTCTTCGTGACCCCACAGACTGCAGCATGCCAGGCCTCCCTGTCAACTCCCAGAGTTTACTCAAACTCACGTCCACTGAGTAGGTGATGCCATCTAACCATTTCATTTGCACTCAAGCCAATCAGTAAATGTTTTGCAGGCTCAGGTTAAGGGATAATCATGCAAATTATTCCTTAACTTTAATCTATAAAATTTCATTTTGGCATATGCTTTAAAAGAGCTAACAAACTCACCTCCCCCCCACCTGCTCCAGTAAATCCTTATAAGACAAACAAGATTCTAGGTCTGAAGGAACTCTTCAGACCTATTATTTTTAAATGGTGTTTAATTTTGTGTTTTAAATTATTAATTTCTAGTAAATTTTCAATTATAGCTTATAAGTATTTTGATCCATGATTCAAGATTAAACAACAAGCTGGGGCTTCCCTGGCAGCTCATTGGTAAAGAATCTGCCTTGCAATGCAGGGGATCTGGGTTCAATCCCTGGTCCAGGAAGATGCCACATAAGCTCTGGCCCTGCAACTAAAGCCAAATAAATTAAAAGTAAATAAATAAATAAAACAAGCTGAACCTTCACCATAGATGGGTTGAAAAGCAATATTCTAAATTATTTATTTGACCCAGCATGTTAGTTTCTTATTGCTGCTGTAAAATTTACGGCAAATTTAATAGGTTTAAACAACAGAAATTATTATCTTACAGTTCCAGAGGTTAGAAGTCCAAAATTAGTCTTAATGGGTTAAAATCAAGGTATAATTTGAAGCTATGTGGGGACCTCCCTGGAGGTCCAGTGATTAAGACTCCACAGTTTCAACACAGGGCACTTGTGTTCATTGTGTTCAATCCCTGGGTGGGTCACAAGCCAAGTGGCCAAAAAAAAAAAAAAAGGATACCTTGGAGCTGTGTTCTTTCTGGAAGCTCAAGAGAAGAATCTGTTTCTTTGTCTTCTTTAGCTTCTAGAGCATGTCTACATTCTTTGGCCAGTGATCTCTTTCCCCATTTTCAAAGCCAGCAGAGTAACACCCTCAGATAACTCTCACTCTGATCTCCTTTACTACCTGTAAGGACTTTTGTGATTACAGCACTTCAATACAGGATTATCTTCCCATCTCAAGATCCTTGACTTAATCATGTTGATAAGTTTCCTTTGGCATATAAGATAACATATTCACAAGTTTTGGGGGTTAGGATATGGACGCCTATGGGGGGTAGTTATTCAGTGTTCCACATTCAGGTTACTAGTTTTAGCCTTCAAAGTCACATTCTCAAATCCATCTTCAGAGAGCAAAACGGGTTCTTTACACCAGACAGAGCTACTTTCCACAAATAACACATCAGATCATAGTGCAAGGGTAAGTAATTAAGTGATTTTGATCCTGGATGTAAACAAACAATTTTTTTTTTTAAATCTCAGTTGTTTTTCATTAATTTTAACTAAGATGCTACCCATCAAATCATCTAATATTATTTTATCTATTTACCTGTCTGGAAAAGAGTTTAATAGTAATACCACTGGAAGATATCATGTTAGCATCATGTAACCCTAAGTTAAAGAGCTGTGAAACTCTATCAGAATTTATCAATGTTTATCACCATTTTCCAGGGGCTTTGTGTGTCTATGTGTGTCAATTATTAAAATCAACCTTTTGAGTTTTATCAGCCACCACTATTTGTTATCAGCAGAAAGACCCTGCTGTAGCGTTGTCTGTATCCACACCATTCAAATTGTTTCTGATAGAATGACTGAGAGACAGCTCTGCTCTTAGTATATTACTCTCTGCATTCATTGTGATTCCTTTTAGTTTGAAGTATTTTATTTTTGCAGGACCAGCAGCTACTAAATAAGGTAGCAATCATCAGCTGACATTTAGACTTTTTTTTTTTTTCCTTTGACCATGCTGTGTGGCTTGAGATCCCAGGGTAGTCCCTCACATGAAACTTTTTTGTATTCATTTGCGTGCTTTTCTCCTGTTAATCTGTCTTTGTCAGTTTAAGACCCAGCAAGAGACAATAAGAGGTTCAAGAAAAACTTTTTCTCCCTCCCCTACATTGTGCATAAGCTGTTCTGTTTGTTTTTATTTTATAATAAGACACATGTCAATATTCTCAAATAATACANTTTTGTATTCATTTGCGTGCTTTTCTCCTGTTAATCTGTCTTTGTCAGTTTAAGACCCAGCAAGAGACAATAAGAGGTTCAAGAAAAACTTTTTCTCCCTCCCCTACATTGTGCATAAGCTGTTCTGTTTGTTTTTATTTTATAATAAGACACATGTCAATATTCTCAAATAATACAGTGCTCATTACAGAGCACTCTAACATGACACTAAGTACCATTTTCCTCACCACATACAATGATGATGCCTCTCCAGTATTGGTTTTGTTGTTCCTAACCCAGTAGGGAGAAATGCCTAATTGTTTCTATTTAATATACTCAACTTTTAACATAATTCACAATTTTTCATATGCTTCTTGGCTATTTGGACTTCTTTGGGAAATATTATTGTCCATTTTTCACTTGGATTGTTCATCTCTTAATTTTTTTTCTCATTTTGGGGGCTCAAGGCATATGGGAACCTAGTTGACTGATCAGGGATGGAACCCACGCCACCTGCAGGGGAAATGTGGCATCTTAACAGCTGGACCACGGAGGAAGTCCAGAGAGAACCTAAAATCCTCTACACCCTAAAGTGGGAAAGATGCTTCACTGGGTGGGCTCGAACCACCAACCTTTCTGTTAACAGTCAAAAGTGCTAACCAGTTGCCCCAAAGAGACACCTCATTAAGATTTAAATTGAGGAAGAATTAAAAGACCCTTTGACTGTAATCCCTCTTGTGGCCTATTGTTGGTTACTTGCACATTCCCCTCCATTGGAAGGAGGATTATTAACCACTGGACCACCAGGGAAGTCCCTATCATTTTCTTGTAATTTCTAACTTGTTCCCCAGCTTGCACTCTCTTTTACTATATTCTATGTTGCCCATAGCATACATCTTCTAACAGATTAATAACTTCATTCATCTATTGAACAAATATTTGTGCAGGTACTGTCTTAAGCATTTGAGATGAAAGGGTTCAGTTCAGTTCAGTTCAGTTGCTCAGTCGTGTCCGACTCTTTGTGACCCCATGAATCGCAGCATGCCAGGCCTCCCTGTCCATCACCAGCTCCTGGAGTTCACTCAAACTCACGCCCATCAAGTCAGTGATGCCATCCAGCCATCTCATCCTCTGTCGTCCCCTTCTCCTCTTGCCCCCAATCCCTCCCAGCATCAGAGTCTTTTCCAATGAGTCAACTCTTTGCATGAGGTGGCCACAGTACTGGAGTTTCAGCTTTAGCATCATTCCTTCCTAAGAACACCCAGGACTGATCTCCTTTAGAATGGACTGGTTGGATCTTCCCGCAATCCAAGGGACTCTCAAGAGCCTTCTCTAACACCACAGTTCAAAAGCATCAATTCTTCGGCGCTCAGCTTTCTTCACAGTCCAACTCTCACATCCATATATGACCACTGGAAAAACCATAGCCTTGACTAAATGGACCTTTGTTGGCAAAGTAATGTCTCTGCTTTTGAATATGCTATCTAGGTTGGTCATAACTTTCCTTCCAAAGAGTAACTGTCTTTTAATTTCATGGCTGCATCACCATCTGCAGTGATTTTGGAGCCCCCAAAAATAAAGTCTGACACAGGTTCCACTGTTTCCCCATCTATCTCCCATGAAGTGATGGGACAAGATGCCATGATCTTCATCTTCTGAATGTTGAGCTTTAAGCCAACTTTTTCACTCTCCTCTTTCACTTTCATCAAGAGGCTTTTTAGTTCCTCTTCACTTTCTGCCATAAGGGTGGTGTCATCTGCATATTGATATTTCTCCTGGCAATCCTGATTCCAGCTTGTGCTTCATCCAGCCGGGCATTTCTCATAATGTACTCTGCATGTAAGTTAAATAAGCAGGGTGACAATATA
>SJYA01000846.1:255845-267050 GCA_006410615.1 Neotragus moschatus | reverse complement strand
TTCTTTTCACAGCTATTTGTAAGGCCTCCCCAGGCAACCACTTTGTTTTTTTGCATTTCTTTTCCATGGGGATGGTCTTGATCCCTGTCTCCTATACAATGTCAGGAACCTCAGTCCATAGTTCATCAGGCACTCTATCTATCAGATCTAGTCCCTTAAACCTATTTATCACTTCCACTGTATAATCATAAGGGATTTGATTTAGGTCATACCTGAATGGTCTAGTGTTTTTCCCTGCTTTCTTCAATTTCAGTCTGAATTTGGCAATAAGGAGCTCATGATCTGAGCCACAGTCAGCTCCCGGTCTGTTTTTGCTGACTGTATAGAGCTTCTCCATCTTTGGCTGCAAAGAATATAATCAATCTGATTTTGGTGTTGACCATCTGGTGATGTCCATGTGTAGAGTCTTCTCTTGTGTTGTTGGAAGAGGGTGTTTGCTATGACCAGTACGTTGTCTTGGCAAAACTCTATTAGCCTTTGCCCTGCTTTATTCCGCATTCCAAGGCCAAATTTGCCTGTTACTCCTGGTGTTTCTTGACTTCCTACTTTTGCATTCCAGTCCCCTATAATGAAAAGGACATCTTTTTGGGGTATTAGTTCTAAAAGGTCTTGTAGGTCTTCATAGAACCATTCAACTTCAGCTTCTTCTGTGTTACTGGTTGGGGCATAGACTTGGATTACTGTGATATTGAATGGTTTGCTTTAGAAACTTTAAATAAATGTTTGTGAATAATTTATCCTCTGGATAACACAGCTGTGGATCTTTCTGGTTTTTCCAAAGGCAAAGAAAATAAAATATTAATGCTTAAATGTCTAAATTGTCTATCTGATCTAAGACTGCCTTTAATGTCTGAGTCTCAAGCAAAGAAAACAAGAAATAGTTCTCTTTTCTCCCAAGGCTATAAATTTGCAGTTGATAAGGACTGGTGGGGTCATTTTTACTGCCTGGGATAACAATCTTTCTCCTGTCTTGCGCATTTTTAGATAGTGAAGATAACAAACTCTTAAAAGTTCTTACATTCTTGCCTAGAGGATCAGAGGACAACAGAAAAGATTTTGGTCATGACCTTTACTCTTAGGATTAGCTTCTTTGACCACTTTTGGGATTTAGTAACTCCAAGTTTATCTTTGCTGTTTCAAAACTAGAGGCAGTATTTACAAGTTTCAAGGGAAATGGAAAAGGAACAAAAATCAAAACAAACTTGAACACTAGTGAACTCATTCTTTTTTAATACTTTGACTTTTTATATATGAGCATGAAATATATGAAGGGCTTCCCAGGTGAAAAGTGAAGTGAAAGTATTAGTTGCCCAGTCATGTTCGACTCTATGCAACTCCATGGACTGTAGCTCGCCAGGCTCTTCTGTCCTTGGAATTCTCCAGGCAAGAATACTGCATTGAGTTGCAATTCCCTTCTCCAGGGGATCTTCTTCTTCCAGGGATCAAACCTGGGTCTCCTGTATTGCAGATGGACGCTTTACTCCTTAAAATACACGAAGGGCTTCCCAGGTGGTGCAGTGGCAAAGAATCCACCTGCCAGTGCAGGAGACCCAAGACTTGAGTGAGTGGAAAATGGCAACCCACTCCAATATTCTTGCCTGGAAAATTTCACAGACAGAGAAGCCTGGCACGTGATCGCAAAGAGTTGGACGTGACTGAGCCACATACAAACACACACATATGAAATATATGAGCTTCCCAGGTGGCTCAGTGGTAAAGAACCCACATGCCAATGCCAGAGATCCTATTCAGTTCTGTTGCTGGGTTGGGAAGAGCTCCTGGAGAAGGAAATGGCTACCCACTCCAATATTCTTACCTGGGAAATCCCATGGACAGAGGAGCCTCGCAGGCTACAGTCCTTGGAGTCACAAAAGAATCGGACACAGCTTATCGACTAAACAACATCAACATAAGTGGGTGATTAANCTGGGTTGGGAAGAGCTCCTGGAGAAGGAAATGGCTACCCACTCCAATATTCTTACCTGGGAAATCCCATGGACAGAGGAGCCTCGCAGGCTACAGTCCTTGGAGTCACAAAAGAATCGGACACAGCTTATCGACTAAACAACATCAACATAAGTGGGTGATTAAGTAGATATTATGATACACCAACTTTGCTTTGGGCTTCCCAGGTGATGCTAGTGGTGAAAAACACACCTGCCAATGGAGATGTTAAGAGACGTAGGTTTGATCCCTGGGTTGGAAAGCTCCCCTGGAGGAGGGCATCGCAACCCACTTCAGTATTCTTGCCTGGAGAATCCCATGAACAGAGGAGCCTGGAGGGCTACAGTCGAAAAGAGACACAAGTAAAGCAACTGAGCACGCACACACAGGCAGGCATCCATAAGGTAAACTCCCTCTCCCATCTCTACTGCTGTCCACACCTACTGGCAGGTAAGTGTGGGAACCACACACAGTAAAACCTCTACACAGAGACAGCAAAAGAGACACAGATGCATGGGAGAGGGAGAGCGGGGGAAGGTTTGGGAGAATGGCACTGAAACATGTGTGCTGTCGTGTGGGAAACAAATCGTCGGTCTATATTCGATCTCTGATGCTGGGGACTGGTGCATGGGGATGATCCAGAGAGTTGATGTGGAGTGGGAGGGGGGGGGGCGGTTTAAGATTGGGAACTCATGTACACCTGAGATGAAAAAAAATAAAATAAAATAAAGTCAACATACAAAAATCAAAAAAAAACCCTCTACACAGTGGCACACACTTGTCAGCTGCCATCCTACCTCCATAGGACCTCCACTCAGGGAAACGTTGCCCATTAACCCTGAGCAACGAGATAATTGCAGGGGAGTTAATTAGATGTCCAGCATTCCCCTCATGGCAGCTATTACACCTTAACTCTTTGTGGTAGAAGAGCCACATCCATTCTTATTCCTCCCAAACTCATGAGCTGTGCTGTAAAACGTCTACATTAATGCCTTTGCCACTGTTTTACACAGCAGCAGCACCAAGCCCCTCCTCTCAAAGAAAGAAAGTGAAGTCGCTCATCCGAGTCCAGCTCTTTGCGACCCCATGGACTGTAGCCCACTAGACTCCTCCACCCATGGAATTTTCTAGGCAAGAGTACTGGAGCGGGTTGCCATTTCCTTCTCCAAGGGATCGCCCCAACCTAGGGATCGAACCCGGGTTTCCCACATTGTGGGCAGATGCTTTATCATCTGAGCCACCAGGCAATCCCAAACTCTCCTTTCAAATTTTCAAACTCTGCCCTTATTGAATGACCCACATCCAGCCAAATTCCCAGCCATGCACCACACATGTTGAGATCCCATCCTTGAGTTTTCATTCTCTGTGCATTTCTCTAATTTAGGACTCTTCCTTGGTACTCATAATTAATATAAATGCCACTCTTCTCAGACTTCCCTGGTAGTGCAGTGGATAAGAATACTCCTGCCAGTGCAGGGGACATGGGTTTGATCCCTCATCCAGGAAGACTCCACATGCCATGGAGCAACTAAGCCTGTGTGCCACAACCACTGAGCCTGTGCTCTACAGCCCTCGAGCTGCAACTCCTGAGCCTGTGTGCAGTAACCACTAAAGTCCACGAGCTTAGAGACTGTGCTCTGCAACCAGAGTAGCCAACACAATGAGAAACTTGTGCAAAGCAACAAAGACAAATAAATAAATAAATTTTTTTTTTTAAAAATCCCACTCTTCTGCAAGGTTTGAACACCTACCCAACTACCTATCCCCCTATGCCACTACCAGCAAGGTTACCAAGGCAAGAAGGGTTACTATTATTGCAATAAGTTACAAACAACTGGGAAAAGGCAGAGGAACCAGAGATCAAATTGCCAACATCCGCTGGATCATCGAAAAAGCAAGAGTTTCAGAAAAACATCTATGTCTGCTTTATTGACTATGCCAAAGCCTTTGACCGTGTGGATCATGATAAACTATGGAAAATTCTGAAAGAGGGGGGAATACCAGACCACTTGACCTGCCTCTTGAGAAATCTGTATGCAGGTCGAGAAGGAGCAGTTAGAACTGGACATGGAACAACAGACTGGTTCCAAATAGGAAAAGGAGTATGTCAAGGTTGTATATTGTCACCTTGCTTGNTATATATATATATATATGTTTATGTGTGCTGTGCTTAGTTGCTAAGTTGTGTCCGACTCTTTGCAACCCCACCAACTGTAGCCCACCAGGCTCCTCTGTTCATGGGATTCTCCAGGCAAGAATACTGGAGTGGGTTGCCATTCCCTTCTCCAGAGGATCTTACCAACCCAGGTCTCTTGCATTGCAAGCAGATTCTTTACCATATGAGCTACAGGGAAGTTCTATGTTTTGTGTTTATGGTGTATGCTTTTTAAATATATAGAAAATTAACATCCACTTTCCATTAAAAATTTAAGTTTCTTGGACCCTTGATCTCTGATTTTATAAACCTGGCCCTTAAATTTTTCTTCCATTGACAGGATAAAAATGAATATATCACTTTAACTTTTTCAGTGCCCAGATATGTGTGGGTTACTTTTGGTATGGAGGAAGAAGTTAACCTGCTGCTATTTAGAAGCAAATACCATGACTTACATTTAATATTTATCTGCCCAGGGTGGTCGTTAGATCAAGATGTTGAATATGTGTTTGGAACTTTGTTTTGTCGCTGTATTCTGCATTTGTTGTTCTGTTCACATATTTTAAGCTCCACCTTATTTTAAGGGTGTATATCTCATGTAGTAGTGGTTGGGGGGAGATAAATGTTCCCTTGTTCTCCTTAACTCCAAACCACTTTATTAATATAATGCTCCTGAAGATCTTGAGAATGTCCCTTTGTTTGCTCTCTTTTTAAAAAATCTCCCTTTCTTATACATATTGAGGACACTGAAGTTTATTTTTCTGTGTGCCAGGTCACTATCTTTATTTTGTCAAAAACACCTCATTTGGTGTATGCTAAAAGGAATCAGTTCCACACACTTGGAAGTTAGATTGTACATATCCACTGAGTTTAATGCAACATGTGGTTCAGTGATTATATGTGAGTAATACTGTTATTCTGTTCCTTATATTGATAAAACTCTGGTACTGTAGGTCATTATTTCAAGAAGGTATGTGATAGTCACAGAAACTCTGGAACTTTAAAATCAAAACACTGGTCTTGAGGTAAGTGACTGACATTTTAGCCAAATTGGGTTCATGTTTTTCTTAGTCAGAAAATAGTAAAGACTGGAGTTCCGGTGACTGACCTTCCCAAACCAAAAATGTGACAGTTCTAAGAGTTCTAAGCTTCACCTCACTGCTGCTTCACTACAAGAATACAGTTGTAAAATTGTATCTCATCCTAAGCCGTCAAGGCAGGGACTCATGATACTTCTGAAACTTTTCCATGTAGCTACTGGGGAGAGGCAGCAACTGCAAAAGTTGTTTTTGGTATGTGGGGATAAAGTATTTTTATTTGAAAGCAGTTCTAATAGTGTACATTTTTCATGTGTGAAAAACCAGTCTTTGGATCAAGGAGATTATTTTGGAAATGGAAGAAAGACTAGCCATGAGGTTGTACTCAGATGCCTCACTTCTGTTTTTCACACATTGCTTATGAAAGTAATGTGTGTAATGTGTAAGTTTTGGAAGACATTAAAATTATCAAAAAGATTTCTTGATTTATGTGTCCTCTAGTAGTAACCCATACCTTTGCAGAACTCATTAAAATGGAAATTAGTGGAATCGTCGTTTGTTTGTAAGGTCTTTCTAACTAGAGCATAGAACACCGGAGGACACAAACCGTCTGTGTAGTGCATAGAAAATACTCAGTAAATGTGTTTTGTTGTTCAGTTGCTAAGTCATGTCCGACTCTGCGACCCCGTGGACTGCAGCATGCCAGGCTTCCCTGTCCTATTGTTTGTTTTACTTGTTTGTATTTCTGTGGTAACAGCTGTGATTTCTCTCTTTGATTTCTTATGTTGTTTATTTGGGTCTTCTCTCTGTTCTTGGTGAGCCTGGCCAGAGGTCTGTAAATCTTGTTTACCCTTTCAAAGAACTAACTCTTGGTTTTATTGATTTTTTTTTTCTATTAAAAATTTTTTTTTCTTGTTTTCTCTCTGATCTTTATTAGCTCCTTCCTTCTGCTGACTTTACATTTTGTTCTTCTTTTTCTAATTCTATTAGGTGGTGGGTTAGGCTGTTTATTTGGAAGTTTTCTTGTTTCTTAAAGAAGGCCTGTATCACTGTGAACTTTCTATCTAAGAACTGTTTTTGCTGCATCACTTAATCCATTGACTTGTAACAAAATAATACTAAGGCTCACACTAGTTGCCACCTCTCTATCTGATGGGAATCTTGGTGCTAGGTAATAGAGGATGTAGATAAAGGTTCTTAAGGTTAATGGATTTTATCTCTTTAATCCTGCCTCTTATAAATGCTGACAGGGGCTTAATGCTAGGTAAGATCATATATTGGGAGAGGTTTTGGGGTGTGTTCAGGGGAGGAAAGAAAGAGCTAACAAGGCAAAGGAACTCCCATGTATTTTCTATCTTAAAATGCTATTCTCTTATATAAAGATTTTGCTTGGGCTCTTAGAAAAGTTGCTGCGACCCATTATTGGCTAATATTATTACAGAGAAGGTGCTCTCCCCTGCAATGTTTTATTTATTTTTTAAAAGATTTTATTTTATATTGGAGTATAGTTGACTTATAGTGTTACAAGTGAGTGATGAAGGTGAAAGAGGAGAGTGAAAAAGCTGGCTTAAAACTCAGCATTCAGTAAACTGAGATCATGGCGTCCAGTCCCATCACTTCACGGCAAATAGATGGGGAAAAAAAGAGAATAGTGACAGACTTAATTTTCTTGGGCTCCAAAATCACTGCAGATGGTGAGTGCAGCCATGAAATTAAAAGACTCGTTGCTCCTTGGAAGAAAAGCTATGACCAACTTAGATAGATTAAAAAGCAGAGTCATCACTTTGCTGACAAAAGTCCATCTAGTCAAAGCTATAGTTTTTCCAGTAGTCCAATAGTCATGTACGGACGTGAGCGTTGGGCCATAAAGAAGGCTGAGCACTGAAAAATTGACACTTTCGAAGTATGGTGCTAGAGAATACTCTTGAGAGTCCTTTGGATAGCAAGGAGATCAAAGCAGTCAATCCTAAAGGAAATCAGTCCTGAATATAGATTGGAAGGACTGATGCTGAAGCTGAAACTCCAATACTTTGGCCACCTGATGTGAAGACCTGACTCATTGGGGAATACCCTGATGCTGGGAAAGACTGAAGGCAGGAGGAGAAGGGGGTGGCGAAGGAGGAGATGGTTGGATGGCATCATTGACTCGATGGGCGTGAGTTTGGGCAAACTCTGGGAAATGGTGAAGATCAGAGAAGCCTGGCATGCTGCAGTCCATGTGATGCCAGAGTTGGACATGACTTAGCAACTGAACAACAGTAAATTCTTAACATTTTAGGGCTTTACTTTGTAGTATTGTGTTTTCTAAATGTCTGTTTTTCATGTTATTATTTTCCACCTCCTATAAATCATAGAACTTAAGATTTTCTTAAAAAAAAATGAAATTTGTTTGGCAAGATCCAAATAATGAACTGTTCTGTGATTTTAAGGTATTGAAATTTACAGACACATCAGTTTGTTTCAATGATGGATTTACTTGTTTCTTTCCAGTTCTCATTTTCATATGAATAAATGAATCCTCTGTTCATTATCTGAATTTTGAATACCTGAATGTATGCTAATAGGTTGCTTTTTGTGTTGTAGGCTGAAAGTAGTTTCAGTGAAGAAGAGGAAGAAAAACTTCAAGTTGCATTTTCTCTAGAGAAGCAAGATCTTCACCTAGTTCTTGAAACAATATCATTCATTTTAGAACAGGTATTTTTATTGCCCCCAAACGGCCTAGCCATGATTTTTATTTACTACATGTTTGCGTTGCTGTGACATCTATAGCATTTGAGCTTATTTTTCTAAAGTGTAGAGGTAAAAGCTGTGAATATGTTTTATCAAAAATTCTGATGTGGTAAAAAGTATTTGAATGTGTGTTTTTTTCTCATCGTATTGCATTCTACAGCACTGTCTTAGTGTTGAATAGCATGAGTGAAGTGTTAATATTTGACATTATGAATCAAGACTTCACTGACTTGAGACAGTTGAAAAAGATTTAAATTTATTGTTACTTGGTATAGTAATGTGGAAAAATGCACACATTTTATTTAAGAAATTTAATAATTGATTTTGAGAATTTATTTGACTAGGATAATAAATAAAACATTTAGAAAAGAGTTATCAAAGGACATTTTGTTACAGTATTTCTTCCTACTGAGCTGCCCTTCTGCATCCCTTCTTTACATCTAAATTCAGTTCATTGTTTAAGTTCCCTTCAGATCACATCTCCTCCCACTGCAGCCTGGACCCCTTATACTCGCAGTCCTCCCCTTATTTTGATTCCTTTTATGCTTGGCTCGTCATGGTTGAGCCCATTGTCAGTCTTTTCATTATTTCATGTATGTCAGTTACATCTCGTTCACTAGGTTTTGAATTTGTAGGCGGCTAGGATCACAGTTTTGGTGCATTGTAGCACATTGCTAGGCTAAATCTATTAAGAATCTAAAAGTAGATTCTTAATAAATTCCTGTTGTTTGATTAAGTAGAAGAATACTTGTGAAATAAAAATTTAAACAGTACTGCAGCTTTTGGGCATTCTAGTGAACAGATACTGTTGAGGACAAAATGCTAGGCTCTACTACATGCAGACTTATACAGATTGCAGATCATAAAGATGACTGTGTTCTTGTCCTTGGTGGACCTTCCGTAGAAGAAAAGTATAACCAGACAGGACAGAACAGCATGGGGTTTATAGAAAATTGTTTCATCATAATGTAAAAAATAGAAAAGGTATTGCTATGAAAAAAGTTGTCAATTTTTTATCATGTATTTACCTAGGAAGTTGGTAGATGAAGATGGTTTTGAGAAAGTGTTTCTTGGAAAAATTGTTAGTTGGGAAACAAAACCACTGTGTACTTATTTGAAATAATTAAGTGAAATAAGGAAATTAAATTTTAACTAGGATACCATTTACATAACTGGAGCAAAAAAGTTTTTCTGATAAGTAGATTTAGTATTACTTAAACCACAGGCAAAAATGAAGTTTAGCGTGAATAATTTGGGCCCTTTAATTCTAAATTTTCCACCCTTGGTTGTGTATATTGTTATTTGTAAAATAATAAAAAACATATGCAATAGAAATATAAAGTTTTTAAAAATTTAAATCATTTGAAGTAATGTTGTACTTAATGATAGCTCAAGATCTCTGTGTGAACATTAGGGATATATGTAGCTTTTTTCCTCTTTACTAGGCAGTGTATCACAACGTGAAGCCGGCCGCTCTGCAGCAGCAGTTAGAGAGCATTCATCTTAGACAAGACAAAGCAGAAGCTTTTGCCAGTGCGTGGTCTTCTATGGGTCAAGAAACAATTGAAAAATTCAGGCAGAGGACTCTTGCTCCCCACAAGGTACAGGATATGTTACTCAAAGGATATTTTTCAGTATTGTATGGCATAAATTATTATACCTAAAGTTTTTAAAGTGATAATTTTTGTAAAGAGGTAAATCAGGCAATAGAATGTATGTATATGATATTCCTATAAAAGTATTTCCATGCATATTTGCTACCACAATGTGATTTACTTTTAATTGCCAGTTTCAAATATGCTTCTGTAACTTTAGGATAGGAATGACACCTTTTTTTCCTTCCAAGTCCTTGGTCAGAGTTGGTTATTCTGTTAACTGTGTATCTTATGTATAAGACTTATTATAATTTTTAAAAGTATTTATTTATTTATTTGACTGTGCCAGGTCTTAGTTGCAGCATGCAAACTCTTAGTTGTGGGATCTAGTTCCCAGACCAGGGATCATACCAGGGCCCCCTTAGTTGAGGGCTTAGAGTCTTAGCTTCTGGACCACCAGGGAAGTCCCAGACTTATTATTACTGATTACTGAATCACATGCTTATTTGTTTCTGTGTGTTGATATTAGAGCCTAGCAGAATGCCTTGTATGCAGAAAGTGCTCGGCATTTGTTGAATAGCAAATAGTAAGCAAAATGAACTCTTTGGGAAAAATGTAAAATAATAGCAGTATCACAAAGCTCCTTAATAACCTCTGCGTGTGTGTGCATGCTAAGTCGCTTCAGTTGTGTCTGACTTTTGTGACTCTGTGCACCATAGCCTACCAGCCTCCTCTGTCCATAGGATTCTTCAGGCAAGAATACTGGAGTGCATTGCCATTCCTCCTCTAGGGGATCTTCCCGACCCTGGAATCAAACCAGCATCCCTTAAGTCTCCTGCATTGGCAGGCGGGCTCTTTACCACTAGCACCACCTGGGAAACTCCAAGTTACTCTTGATGGAGATTAAGATGATCATACAGATTTTGTCCCTTTTTCTATTAATGTGTTGTTTTACATAATTGATTTTCAGATTTTCAACCATCTTGGTATTTTTGGGTTAAATTTAACTTGGTTTTGGTATATAATCCTGGTTGTATATTGCTGTATTTGCTTTACTAATATTTTGGTAAAGGTCTATGTTCATGTGGGATATTGGTCTGTAGTTTTCCTGTGATGTCTTTTTTGGCATCTGGTTAATACTGACCTCACAAAGTGAGTTCCCCTCTCCTCTTTTATTTTCTGGAATTTGTGAAGGTTTGGTATTAGTTTGCGTTTTCATCAACATTATATGAGAGTTCCAGTAGTTCCAAATCCTTGTCAGCATTTGATATCATCAGTTTTTATTAAAGCTATTCAATTAGGTTTGTAATGGTATCTTGTGTTTTTAATTTACATATCCCTAGTAACAAATTATGACGATCTTTTTATATACTTACTTGTCATCCATAGAGCTTCTTTGGTAAAGTGTTCAGATCTTTTATGTAACTGTATTTCTACATTATGACAGATAAAGAATCATAGTAATATAAATATAAAGGACAATTATAAGTATAAATCCCAGCGTATCAAAACGCATAGGTTGCTCTTACCTTGGCGTGTCAGCCTGGGTTTTTTCCCCCTCTTTCTTAGCTTTACAGTTCTTCCAGGCTTCTTTGGGGCAATTTGAGCCTACAGCATCGCCTTCCACTGGCACCCAAAGATCTAGGAGGAGCTTCAAGCTGTGACTAGACTTCCGATGGATTCACCAGAAGATAGCCCAACCTGGACCCTAGAGTCTCTGAAAACCTCCATCGATGACATTTCC
>SJYA01000846.1:230448-253056 GCA_006410615.1 Neotragus moschatus | reverse complement strand
CAGCCCAGCGTTTCTCATGATGTACTCTGCATATAAGTTAAATAAGCAGGGTGACAATATACAGCCTTGACATACTCCTTTTCCTATTTGGAACCAGTCTGTTGTTCCATGTCCAGTTCTCACTGTTGCTTCCTGACCTGCATACAGGTTTCTCAAGAGGCAGGTCAGGTGGTCTGGGATTCCCATCTCCTTCAGAATTTTCCACAGTTTATTGTGACCCACACAGTCAAAGGCTTTGGCATAGTCAATAAAGTTTTTTTTTTTTTTTTTAAGAAATAGATGTTTTTCTGGAACTCTTGCTTTTCAATGATCCAGAGGATGTTGGCAATTTGATCTCTGGTTCCTCTGCCTTTTCTAAAACCAGCTTGAACATCTGGAAGTTCACAGTTCACATATTGCTGAAGCCTGACTTGGAGAATTTTGAGCATTACTTACTTTACTAGCGTGTGAGATGAGTGCAATTGTTCAGTAGTTTGAGCATTCTTTTGCATTACCTTTCTTTGGGATTGGAATGAAAACTGACCTTTTCCAGTCCTGTGGCCACTGCTGAGTTTTCCAAATTTGCTGGCATATTGAGTGGAGCACTTTCACAGCATCATCTTTCAGGATCTGAAAGAGCTCCACTGGAATTCCATCACCTCCACTAGCTTTGTTCGTAGTGATGCTTTCTAAGGCCCACTTGACTTCACATTCCACGATGTCTGGCTCTAGGTGAGTGATCACACCATCGTGGTTATCTTGGTCGTGAAGCTCTTTTGTGTACAGTTCTCCTGTGTATTCTTGCCACCTCTTCTGAATTTGCCTTAGTACCTGACAGTTTTACAACTGGGAATCTTAATTTCCATTTGCACAAGTTCATGTAAGTTGAATGGATCCTGACTCTTGAATATAGCTTTAAATTATTCTACATTTATTTTTGATTGCTGCGCTCAAGCTTTCTCTAGTTGTGATAAGTGAAGGCTATTCTCTACTTGTGGTGCGTGGACTTCTCACTACCGTTGCTTTTCCCTCGAGCACAGGCCTCTAGTTACATTGGCTTCGGTAGTTGTGGTGCACAGGTTTAGGTGCTCTGTGGCATGTGGCATCTTCCTGGCCTAGGGATCAAACTTGTGTCCCCAAGATTGGTAGCCAGATTTTTGGTAGCCACTGTACCACCAGAGAATTCTCAAGAGTGAGTGTTTAACAGCATAACGCCTGGTATAACCGGAACGGGTAACAGCCCCTTTGACTTACTAGTTCTTAAGGATGGAGAGAGATGATCACATTTGGGGATTCTTTGTCTACTGCATAGGTGTGGGGTTGTTACAGAGTCAGACATGACTGAAGTGACTTAGCAGCAGCAGCAGCTATAAAGGTGAATTGTTGAATCTTGTCACACTGAAACATTTTGACTTACATTAATGCTTTATGTCCCTACAATCATATTAAAAATCATCCACACAAATGAAAATGAGAAAACTGTCAATATCTGATTTTAGCTCCATGTTTTTCCACTTGGAATCATACTTAGGTACCTCCAGTGCAGGAGATGCAAGAGATGTAGGTTTGATCCCTGGGTCAGGAAGATACTCTCAAATAGGAAATGGCAACCAGCTCCAGTGTTCTTGCCTGGAAAACTCCATGGACAGAAGAGCCCATGGGGCCTACAGTCCATGGAGCCGCAAAGAGTCACATACGTCTGAGCACATACAAAAATTGCATATATACATATCACCCCATGGGAAAACATTTACCACTCAGAACTGCTCGTAACAGCATGAAAACGAGTTTTGAGAAGAAAGTGTTTCCCATTATGGTGGATTCCACCAGGCTTAAGGGCATGTACATGCTAGTTAACCGCCCATGGTGTCTAGGGTCTGTCTTCACTCTGAGCAACTTCCCACTGTCCACTGTTGTGAGCTGCTTAAGAGCAGACCTAGTTTGGGTGAGAGCTAAGTGGCTTCTGGATATTGCAGTTTGCCCTGATCGATCTTCATTTTCTTTTTCTTTCAGTTGCCACTCAACTCTCTGAAATGTTAGCAACGAACTTCAGTAACTTGACNGTCTTCACTCTGAGCAACTTCCCACTGTCCACTGTTGTGAGCTGCTTAAGAGCAGACCTAGTTTGGGTGAGAGCTAAGTGGCTTCTGGATATTGCAGTTTGCCCTGATCGATCTTCATTTTCTTTTTCTTTCAGTTGCCACTCAACTCTCTGAAATGTTAGCAACGAACTTCAGTAACTTGACTCTCAACCCTAGCATCAAGTTGCCGTATCTACCAGAATACCCATCTCAACCGACTGGGCAGTTACCTAGTGAGAAAACACCCACTAGGCGGAGAGGCGTAAGAACGTTGTTGAGTGAGCGGAGATACAGAATGCAAAAGCTGATTGAATCTCTCAGACTTCGCTATGCCAAAGGAATTCCTCGTGTGAGTTCTGGGTGGGCAGCACTGAGCCACTCTGGGCATTCACATATATCAAGATGTAAATACTGGCAGGTGGGTGGTGATGGTGGAGGTGGTGATGGAATCACCTGGTGGTCCAGCGGTTAGGACTCCCAGGGGTTTGAACTCTACTGCAGGAGGCACAGGTTCTATCCCTGGGAGGGACCTCAAAGCCCTGGGGTTCAGCCACACACACAAAAATAAATATTGATGAGCAGCAGCAGTCACTCTTCCACTATACTCACAAGTGCGGGTATGAAAGACACTTAGAGTTTTAAGAGTCTCTGACCCCTCTTAGGTTGGATGTGTGGCACTATTAATCTGAATCTTGCTTGATAGCTTGTAATATGTCTTTTTTTCTTCCCACAAAGTCTGACTCTCAGAGAGAACTACAGCAGCAGGAGGACACGGAGGTAAGTAGAAAGTCTTACTATACAGGTGGGTGGGCATCTGGTTTGCAGGGGAGGAAGAGTGGCAAATTGGTTTGGATTATCTCCATCTTGAGAAACTCTGGATCAATCCATTCATATTTGTGTTTTAAAAAATATATGCATGTATGCTAAGTTACTTCAGTCATGTCCAACTCTTTGAGACCCTATGGACTGTAGCCCACCAGGCTCCTCTGTCCATGGGATTCTCCAGGCAAGAATACTGGAGTGGGTTGCTACTCCCTTCTCCAAACAATCTTCCCAACCCAGGGATCGAACCCAGGTCTCCCCCACTGAAGGCAGATTCTTTACCACTGAGCCACCTGGGGTGTTGCAGTGGTGAACTGAAGTGACACGTTGTTATCATCACCTAGAGTCTACGGTTTCCATTCAGTTTCACTCTTGGTATTGTGCTTGTGCTTTTTCACCTGCTGTCACAAACATGATGTTCTATACCAGGCAGTAAGAGGGTGAATACCTGTGCACAGAGTGTCCAGCAAATGGTTGAGTATCTCACATTTAAGACATTCAGAGAACTGAATTCGATCTCTGAATTTGACCTGACTTTGATTCCCGGGTTAGGAAGATCCCCTGGAGAAGGGAATGGCAACCTACTCCAGTATTCTTGCCTGGAGAATCCCATGGACAGAGGAGCTTGACTGGCTACAGTCCATGGGTCACAAAGAGTCAGACATGAGTGATATAGTTCATAATACTTCAGAGAACTGAAGCATATGTTTTCCTATATATATATATATATATATATATTTCCATTTTAAAACTGAAGCATGGTTGATGCACAACATTAAAAAGTTAACAGGTATAAGACAGTGATTCACAATTAAAATTTCTATTACATTTATCTTTATAAAATATTGGCTCTGTTCCTGAGTTGTACAGGAATATATTTACTGACAGTCAGCAGCCATTACAAAATGACAATCTAGCATTCTTTGGCAGCCATCCATTTCAATTTGTTTTTTCCCCCAAAAGTTTTTTCATTTTGATCTTTATTCAGTGTTCCATATTCCAAAGGTTGTTCTAACAGCCAACATTACATTTGTGGTTTGTTAATATCACTTGAGTATAGAAGTAATTTATTATTTCAAGTTATTAACCAGTTAACCCATCTCATCCTTTTTTCCAGAGTCGATCAAGAACNTTCAGAATTTTCCACAGTTTATTGTGACCCACACAGTCAAAGGCTTTGGCATAGTCAATAAAGTTTTTTTTTTTTTTTTTAAGAAATAGATGTTTTTCTGGAACTCTTGCTTTTCAATGATCCAGAGGATGTTGGCAATTTGATCTCTGGTTCCTCTGCCTTTTCTAAAACCAGCTTGAACATCTGGAAGTTCACAGTTCACATATTGCTGAAGCCTGACTTGGAGAATTTTGAGCATTACTTACTTTACTAGCGTGTGAGATGAGTGCAATTGTTCAGTAGTTTGAGCATTCTTTTGCATTACCTTTCTTTGGGATTGGAATGAAAACTGACCTTTTCCAGTCCTGTGGCCACTGCTGAGTTTTCCAAATTTGCTGGCATATTGAGTGGAGCACTTTCACAGCATCATCTTTCAGGATCTGAAAGAGCTCCACTGGAATTCCATCACCTCCACTAGCTTTGTTCGTAGTGATGCTTTCTAAGGCCCACTTGACTTCACATTCCACGATGTCTGGCTCTAGGTGAGTGATCACACCATCGTGGTTATCTTGGTCGTGAAGCTCTTTTGTGTACAGTTCTCCTGTGTATTCTTGCCACCTCTTCTGAATTTGCCTTAGTACCTGACAGTTTTACAACTGGGAATCTTAATTTCCATTTGCACAAGTTCATGTAAGTTGAATGGATCCTGACTCTTGAATATAGCTTTAAATTATTCTACATTTATTTTTGATTGCTGCGCTCAAGCTTTCTCTAGTTGTGATAAGTGAAGGCTATTCTCTACTTGTGGTGCGTGGACTTCTCACTACCGTTGCTTTTCCCTCGAGCACAGGCCTCTAGTTACATTGGCTTCGGTAGTTGTGGTGCACAGGTTTAGGTGCTCTGTGGCATGTGGCATCTTCCTGGCCTAGGGATCAAACTTGTGTCCCCAAGATTGGTAGCCAGATTTTTGGTAGCCACTGTACCACCAGAGAATTCTCAAGAGTGAGTGTTTAACAGCATAACGCCTGGTATAACCGGAACGGGTAACAGCCCCTTTGACTTACTAGTTCTTAAGGATGGAGAGAGATGATCACATTTGGGGATTCTTTGTCTACTGCATAGGTGTGGGGTTGTTACAGAGTCAGACATGACTGAAGTGACTTAGCAGCAGCAGCAGCTATAAAGGTGAATTGTTGAATCTTGTCACACTGAAACATTTTGACTTACATTAATGCTTTATGTCCCTACAATCATATTAAAAATCATCCACACAAATGAAAATGAGAAAACTGTCAATATCTGATTTTAGCTCCATGTTTTTCCACTTGGAATCATACTTAG
Organism: Neotragus moschatus; assembly: GCA_006410615.1. Lineage (NCBI taxonomy): Eukaryota > Metazoa > Chordata > Mammalia > Artiodactyla > Bovidae > Neotragus > Neotragus moschatus. Next base: position 247,722 of record SJYA01000846.1, on the reverse strand, counting down.
GTACCTCCAGTGCAGGAGATGCAAGAGATGTAGGTTTGATCCCTGGGTCAGGAAGATACTCTCAAATAGGAAATGGCAACCAGCTCCAGTGTTCTTGCCTGGAAAACTCCATGGACAGAAGAGCCCATGGGGCCTACAGTCCATGGAGCCGCAAAGAGTCACATACGTCTGAGCACATACAAAAATTGCATATATACATATCACCCCATGGGAAAACATTTACCACTCAGAACTGCTCGTAACAGCATGAAAACGAGTTTTGAGAAGAAAGTGTTTCCCATTATGGTGGATTCCACCAGGCTTAAGGGCATGTACATGCTAGTTAACCGCCCATGGTGTCTAGGGTCTGTCTTCACTCTGAGCAACTTCCCACTGTCCACTGTTGTGAGCTGCTTAAGAGCAGACCTAGTTTGGGTGAGAGCTAAGTGGCTTCTGGATATTGCAGTTTGCCCTGATCGATCTTCATTTTCTTTTTCTTTCAGTTGCCACTCAACTCTCTGAAATGTTAGCAACGAACTTCAGTAACTTGACTCTCAACCCTAGCATCAAGTTGCCGTATCTACCAGAATACCCATCTCAACCGACTGGGCAGTTACCTAGTGAGAAAACACCCACTAGGCGGAGAGGCGTAAGAACGTTGTTGAGTGAGCGGAGATACAGAATGCAAAAGCTGATTGAATCTCTCAGACTTCGCTATGCCAAAGGAATTCCTCGTGTGAGTTCTGGGTGGGCAGCACTGAGCCACTCTGGGCATTCACATATATCAAGATGTAAATACTGGCAGGTGGGTGGTGATGGTGGAGGTGGTGATGGAATCACCTGGTGGTCCAGCGGTTAGGACTCCCAGGGGTTTGAACTCTACTGCAGGAGGCACAGGTTCTATCCCTGGGAGGGACCTCAAAGCCCTGGGGTTCAGCCACACACACAAAAATAAATATTGATGAGCAGCAGCAGTCACTCTTCCACTATACTCACAAGTGCGGGTATGAAAGACACTTAGAGTTTTAAGAGTCTCTGACCCCTCTTAGGTTGGATGTGTGGCACTATTAATCTGAATCTTGCTTGATAGCTTGTAATATGTCTTTTTTTCTTCCCACAAAGTCTGACTCTCAGAGAGAACTACAGCAGCAGGAGGACACGGAGGTAAGTAGAAAGTCTTACTATACAGGTGGGTGGGCATCTGGTTTGCAGGGGAGGAAGAGTGGCAAATTGGTTTGGATTATCTCCATCTTGAGAAACTCTGGATCAATCCATTCATATTTGTGTTTTAAAAAATATATGCATGTATGCTAAGTTACTTCAGTCATGTCCAACTCTTTGAGACCCTATGGACTGTAGCCCACCAGGCTCCTCTGTCCATGGGATTCTCCAGGCAAGAATACTGGAGTGGGTTGCTACTCCCTTCTCCAAACAATCTTCCCAACCCAGGGATCGAACCCAGGTCTCCCCCACTGAAGGCAGATTCTTTACCACTGAGCCACCTGGGGTGTTGCAGTGGTGAACTGAAGTGACACGTTGTTATCATCACCTAGAGTCTACGGTTTCCATTCAGTTTCACTCTTGGTATTGTGCTTGTGCTTTTTCACCTGCTGTCACAAACATGATGTTCTATACCAGGCAGTAAGAGGGTGAATACCTGTGCACAGAGTGTCCAGCAAATGGTTGAGTATCTCACATTTAAGACATTCAGAGAACTGAATTCGATCTCTGAATTTGACCTGACTTTGATTCCCGGGTTAGGAAGATCCCCTGGAGAAGGGAATGGCAACCTACTCCAGTATTCTTGCCTGGAGAATCCCATGGACAGAGGAGCTTGACTGGCTACAGTCCATGGGTCACAAAGAGTCAGACATGAGTGATATAGTTCATAATACTTCAGAGAACTGAAGCATATGTTTTCCTATATATATATATATATATATATATTTCCATTTTAAAACTGAAGCATGGTTGATGCACAACATTAAAAAGTTAACAGGTATAAGACAGTGATTCACAATTAAAATTTCTATTACATTTATCTTTATAAAATATTGGCTCTGTTCCTGAGTTGTACAGGAATATATTTACTGACAGTCAGCAGCCATTACAAAATGACAATCTAGCATTCTTTGGCAGCCATCCATTTCAATTTGTTTTTTCCCCCAAAAGTTTTTTCATTTTGATCTTTATTCAGTGTTCCATATTCCAAAGGTTGTTCTAACAGCCAACATTACATTTGTGGTTTGTTAATATCACTTGAGTATAGAAGTAATTTATTATTTCAAGTTATTAACCAGTTAACCCATCTCATCCTTTTTTCCAGAGTCGATCAAGAACGCGAAGATTCCAGTGTACCTGTAGTTATTGCCAGTTTAAGAGAAATCCTTCTGATGATAATTATGAGAATTATTACAATGCAGTATACCGTAATTATGCCACAGAATCGAATGAGTCATAAACCTTATTCTTGTACTGTTTTCTTGCTGGTAATTTTAGGATCATTATGAAGCAGCTTGGGAAAGATTGTACCAATATTTTGATAATGTTTATTGTGAGTTTGTCTTTTTTACTTGCATCTCTTTTCTACCTTACAGTTAACTTACGAGGAATCTATATGTAGCTTGGATTTGAAATGATTGAATACTCTAGTTTCACTTTGATCTGACATCATGAAGTACTAATTAAGTCTCAGGTATTACCTGTTTCTTAAACCTGAAGTTGAAACTCAATATCAAGAATTTGAAACAAATTAACTTGGGAAGGAATGTAAAGATAACATTGGGTGGCTTGGCCAGGGCATTATTAGTGTGTTAAATAGTAATAAAATTTTTTGATGTGCTGTTTCAGTTTTCAGTAGCAAATAGAGGTGTTTATAGATCTTAATAAAACTTGAGACTTATTTGAGTAACTTTAAGATAAATCCTTGTTCTTATCTGAGACTTGTTTTTGCTAGCTATGTATTAAATGAATAATACTTACCCCCATCACATTCTCAAGATGTAATGAATAATACTTACCCCTATCACGTTCTCAGGATATAAATATATCTAGTGTTCTAATTTTTTTTTTCTTTTTTTGGCATTCAAATATTTTGTGATACTGTCCTGTTGGGAAGAAAGTTTACACATTTGAGTTAAGGTTACCAAACAGGTGCACTGATGTTGGTACATAGTATCCTCTTAGAAGAAGTTAACCAGTTGATGTTGTAAAAAGATATTAAAGAATCGGGGGTGCTACCCTGGTGGCTCAGTAGTCAAGACTCCACCTGCCAATGCAGATGAACAATGTACATGGGTTTGATTCCTGGTCCAGCAAGATCCCACATACCTTGGAGCAACTAAAGCCTGTGTGCTATACTGTGGACCATGTGCTCTAGAGCCCAGGCCCCACAGCTACTAGAGCCTGCACCCTGGAGCCCACGTTCTGGAACAGGAGAGGCCACCACCATGAGGAGCGTGCACACCGAAACTAGAGAGTAGCTCCCATCAGGCAGCCAAAGTACTGGAGCTTCAGCTTCAGCAGCAGTCTTTTCAGTGAATACTCAGGGGTGATTTCCTTTAGGATTTACTGGTTGGATGTCTTTGCAGTCCAAGGGCCTCTCCAGAGTCTTCCCCATCACCACAATCCTCTAATTTAGTCCCTCTCTGAAGTACCTAGGCAACAGTACTTGATGCACATTTCCTGAGTTATCTTGCAAATATAAGAACCTCACACCAAATGAAAGATGTTACTACTGGATGACCGCAAGCACAGAGCCCCAGAGACCCTGGAACCTGATTATGTTAATCCCTGTAATACTGCCTGGGACCCCTCTCCTTTACCCTGCATTTTTTTTTTTTCCCCCAACAGCACCTCCTTGCTTATGGAATCTTAGTTCCTGACTGAGGATTGAACCCAGGTCCTCACCTGGCTTCTAGAACTGCTCAGGGCTCCCCTGGTGGCTCAGTGGTAAAGAATCTACTTGCCAGTGCAGGAGACTCAGGTTTGATTCTTGGTCCAGGAAGATCCCAGATGCCTCAGAGCAACTAAGCCTGTGCGCCACAACTACTGAGCCTGGACTCTGAACTGTCAGTTACTGAAAAGTGCAAGTGTTTGCTCAGTTGTGTCTGACTCTTTGGGACTCAATGGGCTGTAGCCCTTTAGGCTCCTCTGTCCATGGAAATCTCCAGGTAAGAATACTGGAGTGGGTTACCATTCCCTTCTCCAGGGGATCTTCCTGACCCAGGGATCGAACCCAGGTCTTCTACATTGTAGACAGATTTACCATCTGAGCCACCAGGGAAGGCCCCAGCTACTGAGGTCCGAAAGCTCTAAAGCCTGTACTCCACAACAAGAGAAGCCTGAGCACTGTAATGACGCACAGACCGTGCTCCCTGTAACTAGAGGAAAACCCTCGCAGCAATGAAGATCCAGCACAGAGAAAAATAAAACTATTATTCTTTAAAAAAAAATCTGTTTCTTCTGCTTGGGGATTTTAGACCATAAGCCACCCATATCCTTGCCTGGTCCTGTAAGAAAACTTTTCTGCTCAAAATCCAACGTCCAGAGTGTGAGGTTAGCTAGGCATATGGGATGGGAAGAATGGAAAGCAAATTCTTTTTCAACACTGATAAATAATACAAAGAAAAGCTGTCTCTGAACCTCTTCAGCATCTAAGGAAAATCCTCCCCAAAGGCTAACACCCAATTTTCCAGAAAGGCAGTGGTTCAGAGAACCTACCTACTTATTAATAGTGTCAGGTTGGTGAGCAGACACAGGCATTTTTGAGTATCTTTTTCTTCCTTTCTTTCATTAGAGAAGACAGTGTAACAGAAGAGCATAACAACATGCCCGCTGGTCATACACTTGCTCTCCCAGACCGCTTTCTATGCCCAATAGGAACTGTATAAATGGATGGGCTGATTGTTTGGTGAGTCATGCTTTATTTAGAAGATTCTATTTGGGCGAGCTGACCTTCAGCTCCTGAAAAGGAGCCTTGGAGAGCTTGTCTGTGGTTTGAAAGCTATAGAATTATAACCCCTAGTGCACACAGAGGTTTTTCTATGTTTAAAAGTTCCAAAAAAGACACAGCACTTTGTTATAATTAGACAAATCTAATAAAAGATTTTAAAGGTCCGGCACATTAGTGATGTTCTCTGAAATACCCTGGTCAGCTCCTCAAATTCTGGTGACAGTTGTTTGGTTCCAATCTTCTCTTCTCTCCACCTCCAAGCTGCCCCCATCCTTTAGTTACAAGCGGAACATTGATGATGTATTTTCATACAGGCTGGTGGAAAGTGCATGGTGTTACAGGTACTGGTAGCTTCTGTTTGAGGAATTACTACAATACTTCCTGAGATCATTTTATAGAGAGATGACCCCACTGACGACAATAAGCTATTTCCAGTGGAAAAAGAAAATTTGTAGTAGCTTCAGTCTAAGGTCTGAATGAGGAAAGGAGAGATTAAAAAAAAAAGAAAAAACCCAACAAAAAAACCCACTTCATTCACTACTAAAAAGCTTCATTTAATTTCCTGAGAAAACGTCCTGCTTTAGTAATGGGAAGATACTGGGTTACTAGGCTGAGTGCAAAATCCATATGAAACCTTGAATACAACTGCATAATCCTACTTGACTCTGGGAGGCATCCTTTACAGTCAGAGGTGGGTGGTGCAACTCTGTAGGTCAGCAGAAGTTATTGGACAGGCAGCAACCCTCACTGGGAAACTTCTCAGAGGGACAAACTGTGCTCCATCCCCAACCACTAGGTCAGTGGAGCCCAGTGTCGACTTAAAAAAAAAGCACAATGTGAGAACTGCAAGTTAAGTTTTATTTGGGGCAATATGAGGACTACAGCCTGGGAGACAACACCTCAGATAGCTCTGAGGAACTGCTCCAAAGAGACGGGGGAAGGTCAATACATACATGATTTTGGTGAAGGGGGAGTTCATGCAATCAAGCACATATTTTTTTTGCAGAAGCTTTCTGCTAGTCACAGGATTAGTCATCGCTATGAAGGATTTTAGTGCTTTTCTAGATATGAGGTGATAGAAGATCTCTCTTCTGTCTGTTGGACTCATAAAATCAGGTCCTGAAAATATCTATCTGAAGACCTGTTCACACCAATTCCTGCCCACCCTTGAGGACAGAGAGCCTCATTTCTGCTCTCCACCCTGAACTCCTTTCAGGGTGAACGACCAGCAGCTTTAGCATCCTTTGATTTAATCCTCATAGCAGTGGGTGGCAAATGCCAATAACAAGTGCCAATTTATAGCCGACACCAGCAGTCAGTATTTTAATAAGCCCTCCAGATGAGTGTGATGCACTCTGAAGCTTGGGAGCTGCTTTAGATATGCCTGGCAGGGTCTCTGCAGTTTCTCTGAGGTTCCCATGCCTCTAAAAGGCATGTGGTCCTGCAAGCATCATCTACATATATTGAGAGGCAGTGTCTGTTCCTTTATTGTTTTTATTTTTTAAATTTTGAATTTATTTATTTTTTTAATTAAAAGATAGTTGCTTTACAGAATTGGGTTGGTTTCTGCCGACCATCAACATGAATCAACCATAGGAATGTCTGTTACTTTTTTAATAGACAAAGTTTTTGCTTGTGGCAGTCTAACAATTTCACCTCTAATGGTGCAAGAGAAATGCCTCCAGGGACATACATTAAGAGGGACAGCATTTAATCATGGCCTCACTTCCCAAAGCATTTCCCTGGTGACTCGGACAGTAAAGAATCCACCTGCAATGAGGGAGACCTGGGTTCCAAACCCTGGGTGGGAAAGATACCCTGCAGGAGAGCGTGGCAACCCACTCCAGTATTCTTGCCTTGAGAATCCCCATGGACAGAGGAGCCTGGAGAGCTATAGTCCGTGCGGTCGCAAAGAGCCAGACATGACTGAACAACTAAGCATAGCACACAGCACTTCCCAAAACCAACGAAATAGAGATTCCTGGTCCTACTCTATTCCAGCGGCGGAACCCAGGAGGTTCGGGCCTGCTTTGAACAGTCTTTTTTTTTTTTTCTTTTTCCAAATAAATGCTTCAGAACATTCTGGTAAAAGTATGGAGGCTGATCCCTCTGCTTCACTGCCTTCCAAAGGATCCTTGTGAAAGGATTTAACATGGCCTGATTTCCAAATCCAAGACCTCTAAAAGAGTCTTGTATTTTGTGATATTACCTCCTCCCCTCTGCAAAGAGTGGGTAATTTGCCCACCCAGTCCTTCCTTGGATGCCACAGCCTTTTCTCAGTTTCCTTTTTCTAAAACAACCCTGATCCCCTAACACCCATGGTCTCCAGGGCAAGAGAGAATATTTCTTTTGAGAGAATGTTTTAAAATGCTAGAGGGATGGGGACTTCCCCTGTGGTCCAGTGGTTAAGGCTCTGCTTTCCCAATGCAGGGGGCCTGGGTTCAATCCCTTGTCAGGAAACTAAGATCCCACACACTGTAACTACTGAGCCCACAACTGCGGAAGCCTGGGCACAGCAAGGAAGATCCATCCCAGCCTAAATAAAGAAATAAAAAGCTGGAGGGAAAAAAGACCTTCACATGGTTGGAGTTTTATTTATATTTTCTTCATTAAAAAAAATATTTCCCAAACTTTCTACAAGGAAGTTAAATACATTTACTTAAAAGGGAATACAAACTTTATGCTCGAGACATCAATTACAAGCTGGTAAACGTAAATGCTACCACTCCTAAGAAATCTAGACACAAGAGGGGACAGGTGTTGTTGCTTCTGAGTGAAAGTATATTTAAAACCACGCAATGTTCCTTCCCGGAGAAGGCAATGGCACCCCACTCCAGTAGTCTTGCCTGGAAAATCCCATGGACGGGGGAGCCTGGTGGGCTGCCATCTATGGGGTCGCACAGAGTCAGACACGACTGAGCAACTTCACTTTCACTTTTCACTTTCATGCACTGGAGAAGGAAATGGCAACCCACTCCAGTGTTCTTGCCTGGAGAATCCCAGGGACAGGGAAGCCTGGTGGGCTGCCGTCTATGGGGTCGCACAGAGTCAGACATGACTGAAGTGACTTAGCAGCAGCAGCAGCAATGTTCCTTCCATCATAAAAAATAAAAATAGAAATGATGGAAACAAACCCAGCACATTCCATGTGACTGGGACAGGAGGAGTGAAACAGTGTTTTATTGGTGTCCCTGGGCTCATTGATTCCCATCAGTGAAACAGTTGCTCAATCCTCCTGGGAATAAACTTTGAACTTTCACTTTTATGATGATTCTGATGATTTAGTGAGGAACACTGCAGAGACTGCACTTACCCAAAGAGAATACTTTGATACTAGGGTTAGAAGTAGATTGGAATCACAATAATGTGAATATACTCAGCACTGCTGAACTGAACACTTAAAGTTAGTCAAACTTTAAAGTTAGTTATAGTTAAAATGGCAAATTTTATGTTTTTTAAATCACAAACACATAATTTTATAAAGAAAATTTTAAGGAAATTCAGGAAATGGTAAGCCAATAAAGAAAATCAATGGAGTTAAAAACTGGTTCTTTAAAAGAACTTATAAAATTGATGAAACTCCAGAAAATCTTTAAATATATACTCTTTTTAAAAGATAAGGCACAAATTCAGTTTTTATGAATAAAAACACATGATGATTACATTCATTTTGTAAGCTTAAAACATATAAGAGAACCGCACACAGTAGGATGACTATTATCAAAAAGAAAAGAGATAACAAACGCTGGTGAGGATGTAGGGAAAAGGGACCACAGTACAGTGCTGGCGAGTATGAAAATTGGTACAGCCAGTATGGAACACAGGTCGGGAGTTCCTCAAAAAATTAAAAATAGAGCTACCATGTGATCTAGTAGTTGCACTTTTAGGTATATTCAAAAGAAATAAAATCAGTGTCTCCAAGAGCTATCTGTACCCCCATGTTCATTGCAGCACTATTCACAATAGCTAAGACATGGAAACAACCTAAACGTCCACTGGTGGTTGAGTGGATAAAGATGTGATACTTGGGACTTCCCTCGTGGTCCAGTGGTTAAGAACTTGCCTTCCAACGCAGGGGACATGGGTTTGATCCCTCACAGCACAACTAGAGAAACCCAAGTGCCACAACAAAGACTCAGTACAGCCAAAAGAAAAACGGACACACACACACACACACACACACACACACAAATGAAATATTATTCAGCCAGAAAGAAGAAAGAAGTCCTGCCATTTGCAACAATATGGATGAACTTTGAGGATATAATGCAAAATGAAATGTCAGACAATGACAAACACTGTATAATCTCACTTACATAGAGTGGAACAGTGTTGCCAGGGGCTCTGTGGGGTGAGGTAGGGAATGTGGGATGTTGGTCAAAGATACAAACTTCAAGTTATAAGATGAATAAGTTTTGAGAATCTGATGAACAGCCTAGTGACTATAGTTAAACACTTTATTATATACTTGAAGGCTGCTCCACGGGGAGAGTTTACTGCCCTTACCGTAACAGCAGCAACAAGGGAATTCCTTGGTGGGCTAATGGTTAGGACTCTGTTTTCTGGCTGCCAAGGGCTTGGGGAAGTAAGATCCCACAAGCTGTACCAAAAAGTTTTGAAGAAATAAACGGGATCTCCGAAAAAAAAGTTAATTACGGAGGTGAAGGATATAACTACTCTTATTATGGAAAACATTTTGCAATATATACATATATTGAATCATCACACTCTAAACTTAAACGGTGTTATACCTCAATTCAATCTCTATAAAGGCTGAGAAAAAAATAGAACTGAAAACTCATATAAAAATGAAAGAATTCCAGGAAATCACAAGATACTGATGGTGTCTGAAGCAAAATATATTTTTGAAAAATTATATATGTATTTTTCAGAGCCATTTATTCCTTTATTAACAAATTCATTCATGGATGCATTCAGTCCTCAAATTCAATGAATATGAACTAAACACCTATCATATGTCAGGCATAGTGTGTTGTGATGGGGCCACACAAATGAACAAAACACAGTCCTTCCTTGCTGCAGGTTGTGTGTGGCCCCCAAATTCATATGCTGAAATTGAATCCCCTGAGTGATAGTATTTGGAAGTGGGGCCTCTGGGGGGTGAACAGGTCATGAGGATGGAGCCTCCTGAATGAGATTAGTACTGTTATAAAAGAGACCGCAGGGAGCTCCTTTGCCCCTCCATGTGACCATACAGTGAGAAGATAGCTGACCACTAACTAGAACTCTTATCAGACACTGACCCTCCTGGCATGTTAATCTTGACTTTCTCAGTCTCCAGCTGATGGTCTTGGAGAGTCTCCTAGAGGCGGGTGAGCTGGGGACATGGACACTGGTGGCAGACACGCTGAGGAACGGCCAACCATGTGAGCACCACTGCCCACTGCTGCCAGTGTGGCCCATTAGCCTACATATATGTTTTTTTGTTTGCTTATTCTGGTTTTTGTGTGTGTATGTGTGTTTTTTTTTTGTTTGTTTGTTTTGTTTTGTTTTTTTTGTTTTTTGGCTGTTAGGCTTGCAGGGATCTTAGTTCCCCTACCAGAGACTGAACCCTTGCCCTTAGCAGTGAAAATGAAGAGTCCCAACTACTAGACCAGGAGGAAAGCCCCTACATACATGTTTTTAATTGATTCTAAGTAAAACCTTGTCATGAGGGGAAAAGAAAATAGGTTGGAGCACTATTAATATTGGAGAAGAAAATGGCAACCCACTCCAGTGTTCTTGTCTGGGAAAATCCCATGGACAGCGGACCCCACAGTTTGTGGGGTAGCAAAGAGTCAGACACGACTGACTACCCATGCACTATTTATAACAGCAGCTGCAGACTTAAAATATAAACAAACAAACACTGAGCCACCAACGCCACTCATGAATGCCTCAATCCTGAAAGATTTTTATTAAACAGCAGCTGCAGAAGGCAGCTAGTTTTTAATCACCATCGACTTTGCATTGCTATTCTAAAATGTGAACGATGCAGTGCTATTCCTCTTGGTGGCAGCAGAGGGCGCCATCGGGACATATACCACTGGCTAGAACGTAAAAGTTGAGAGTTGGACTGTAAATAAAGCTGAGCGCTGAACTGTAGTGTTGGAGAAGACTCTTTTAGAGTCCCTTGGACAGCAAGAAGATCCAACCAGTCAATCCTAAAGGAAATCAATCCTGAATATTCATCGGAAGGACTGATGCTGGAGCTGAAACTCCAATACTTTGGCCACCTGATGCAAAGAACTGACTCACTGGAAAAGACCCTGATGCTGGGAAAAACTGAAGGCGGGAGGAGAAGGAGACAACAGAGGGTGAGATGGTTGGATGGCATCGCCGAGTCAATGGACATGAGTTTGAGTAGGTGCCAGGAGTTGGTGATGGATAGGGAAGCCTGGCGTGCTGCAGTCCACAGGGTTCTAAAGAGTCGGACACGACTGGGAGACTGAATTGAACTGAACTGAATTAATGTCGATTGAACTGAGAGGGTAAAAAGCTAAATGAGTCTTAGAGATCCTTCTATGGTGAACTGAAAAGAGGAAGGTAGGGGTTTCTGGTGGTCCAGTGGTTAGGATTCCCCATGTTCAATGCAGGTGCCATGGGTTCTATCCTTGGTCAGGGAACCAAGATCCCCAAATGCCTTAGGGTATGGCCAAAATAAATAAAAAAGACCTTTGTGATTGAAACTGGCAATCCTGACTCCACTGCGTCTAATCTAGCAGGAATTGAAAGCCCAGCTAAGTTGTGCCTACTGCAGAGAAGTAGGGCTTTTATTTAGGTTTCAGGATTTGCACCCAGAGAGAACTTAAAAGTGAAGACTTCATGCCTGAGATATCTGTGACTAGAAGTCATCTCTGACTTCTCTCTAAGAGAAACACAAAGGTGTTTACCAGGAAGCTTGTCCACAGGCGGGAAAGGAGACAGCAGAGATGCTCAAATGACCAAAGGAAAATATGATTTTTAATTAAGACAAAACGTTTTCCACCAAACCATCTCTGGGATGAGTGCTAAACTGTGCAGAAGAGAATAAAAATATCTGCCTTAAGAGAAAGAAAAACCATCCTCTGACCAAATTCCTGTGTTTGATCGGGTAAGACTGCAAGATATAGATGGGGCTTCCTGTTTGATGTAGTGGTATAAATGCAGGAGACACAAGAGACGCAGGTTCGACCCCTCTGTCCAGAAGATCCCTGGGTCGGGAAGATCCCCTGGAGAATAAAATGGCAACCGACTCCAGCATTCTTGCCTGGAAAATCCCATGGACAGAGGAGCCTGGTGGGCTACAGTCCATGAGGTTGCAGATAATCAGACACGACTGAGTGACTGAGCACGCATCTAAAAGCGTCATTCAGGTTTCATTTTATGTTGTTTTCCTTTTGACCCTCCGTCTTGTCACTTCACTCACTGTTAACAGAATTGTGGTATGTGATCTGATTATAGGGACCGCCAACATACATACTTCTGACTAAAGGTAAGTACAAAGTGATGGGTAATTACCCCCATAGGGGATAATCTTAATTCTCTGGTCCTGACTGTCTGGAAACAAAACATCCATTGCTTTTTTGCCTGTTTGTGTTTGTTTTTGTTTAAAATATGAGTCAATTGATAAAGAATAGATTCTAGTAGTGAGTCTAGAATGAGTTAAAAAAAATAACTCATGGCCTTTTCATATGTAACACTTTGTGCCGTAAATATTATGATGCCTGTTATACAGATGTGGAAATGATCTTAGAAAAACTAAAGATTTGACCTCAGTGACATAGCTGGAAAGTGGAGAAACTGAAACCGAAATGGAGCAGGATTTCCCACCCCACATCCTCTGCCTCCCTTTGTCTGTGGAAAAACTTTAGCCAAAGAGTAAGGTTAATCAGAGTAGTGAGAAAATGCAGAAATGAAGGAAAACCATCAAAGAAGAGCTAACAATAAGTTTAGTTATTAATCATAGTCAAGAACCTTTAGTTCCGCCTTGAGGGCTATAAATAATATCCTGAACTATATCCTGTGAGCTGTGTTACAGATTCTGAAACCCCAAGTGGAGAAGTTAATTACATGATGACCAGACCATAGCTATGACATAAGCTGCCACAGTTCTGAGAACTGGCCTCAAGGAAATGGGAATAAACTGACCATGGAGCTGAAGATTAACTATACCTGGAACAATCCATATGACGCTGGTTAGATCCCCAGCGACCAATTCCAAGATGACTGTCAGAGCTGACAGTGCTGTTTCTGCCTGTAGCCCTCTCCCTCAGCCTATAAAAGTTCCAGCCCACTGATTCCCGATGGGGGTAGTTGGCCTTTGGACAGGAATTGCTTCCCCACCACCTCCCAGTTGCTGGCATTCAAGATAAAGCAAACTTGCCTTTCCACCAACCTGAGCTCTTTATTGGTTTTTGAACGGTGAGTAGCCAGCCCACTTTTGGTTACAAGACCAGATAAGACTGTTAAAAATTATGCTATATAGACTTATTCTCTGGACCAACTTCTAAAGTACATGTTTGGAAGTTAAGGGATGGGTGCACAGGCACCGTCTTATCTAGAGCAGGGACCTGCCGACACACCTGAGGTCTTCTCTCATCTGTTCCTCCAGTTGGGAGGCTCTGCCAAGAGGCTATCTTCTCAAGATTTTTTGGGGTGAGGGTCTGGTGAGGGATGAATAATGGCTGGGTCTTAATTGCAGCACTCAGGCTCAGTAGTTGTGATGAGCGGGCGTGGTTGCTCCGAGGCATGTGGGATCTTTGTGCCTTGACCGGGGACCCATGTCCCCTGCATTGCAAGGCAGATTCTTAACCAATAGACCACCCAGGAAATCCCTTCCTTCTCAGAAATTAAAAGGATTTGTCCCTTAGTCATCCTCCACCAGCTGAAAAATACATTCACTTTTTCTACTCCTGGGACCAAACAGAGAAGCAATTTATGGTACTAAAATCCTTGTTGATAAGATTGAAATGGATGAAAGGGAATAGAGAAGACTGTTACGGGAATGAGAACTTCAGAGATTCAGCCATGGTGTGAACCGGGAAAGCAACATTTGATACCATTAGAGCCAGAGCAGTGGTTCTCAACTAGGGGCCACATCCCCCCACGGGACATTCAGCAAGGTGTGTAGACAATTTTGGTAGTTACTGAGGGGAGGGGGTGCTGCTTCTGGTTATCTAGTTGGTAGAGGGAAAACAGGGACTAGGATGGGGTAAGTAAGGTAAGGGCAGGATTTCCCTGGTGGTCCAGTGGCTAAGACTCTGCTCTCCCAATGCTGGGGGCCTGGTCAGGGAAATGGATCCCACTTGCTGCAACTAAGTTTGCATGCTGCAACTAAGGTCTGGCGCAGCTAAATTAATAATATCTTTAAAAAAGAGAAAAGATAAGGGCAAATGGAAGAAGAACTTTAAAACCTCAATATTTAAGATAAATGTTTTCAACCGTTATTTCTTTATATTGATATAATCCAGACTTTGTTGGTATTTCATCAGTGTTACATGTACTCACTAGTGTTTATGTCTCTCTGTGTATTTAGCTAGAGAAATTTTAACACATGTGGAGATTCAGATTCAATCACAGTCAAGACTCAGAACAATTCCATCAAAAGTCTCCATTTTCTGTTTTGGCTTTTGAATTTTATCTGGCATGATGGCATGCAAGATCTTAACTCCCCAGTCAGGGGCTGCACCCATACCCCTATGCAGTTAAAAGTGTAGAGTTCTATCCAGGGAAATTCCCCAGCTCCCAACCTTAGGCAGAGTCTAAAAGTCACCTCTTTAATATAACAAATGACATATTTGTTGCTCTTAGAATGTGTCAAGTGTTTTAGGATCTCTGAGTCAGAAATGGGACAAAGATAAATATATATATATTTCTTAGTATGATTCACAAGATCACAGATGTATTCATGGTTCTGGTGGGAAGAAGTACACTGGTCAAGAGGTTTTTCTGGGAGGTTCATGGAAACAGGCATATTGGAAGAGGAAAGCAGATCAACTTGTTTTCAGTCGTCTTTAAGAATTGTATTCTAGGAGACACAGGCATATCCTGAATCCTGGGTTGTCAGACAGAGGTCAAATCTACTGTTTCCATTGCATGCACGGTGGCTAGCCTTGACTGGTAATAACTAAATAGGACTCGGTAATCTGATAACAAGACAGGACTAATGTCCCAACCAGTGCTATGTATCCTTGGAAAATTTAATCCTGCCTCCCCACAACTAAGGGCCAAGTATTTTAATTACTCTATTTTCTCCCACTCCAGTGGAATTTCCCACAGAAGCCACTGTTGATTGACTGAGGAATGCATTTAGCACAGGGACAGCTCACCCTTAAGTGTTACTATTTTTTCCCCTTTGCTTTCTTTCTTTCAGTAGTCTCTGCTGCTTTATTTCTACTTGAAATTTCCTGAACTAGCTTCAGTGACTGGCGCGCTTAGTGACGTAATCAGCCTTAATAAAACTGCATCCTTTCAACCTGAATGGCTAATCCGAGAAGAAAGAGATGATTCCATAAGAAAGAAGACAGAAGATTCTCACATAAATCTCAGCAAAAGACACTGTTATGTGGAAGGAAACAAGACTGACAGTGAATTCTGAGCTCTCTATCAGACCAACAAACCTAGAGATAATCCTAGTGTATATATCTCTTCAGGTGTATTTTTTAGATGTGGAAAAATAAGCTATCTCTCTCAAGAAATGAAACTTGACAAGTAAAAGCTCTATTCCTATTTCTTTCTCAGTTCGGTGGGTATTTATCATACACATAGCCCATATCATAAATACAGGCTATTATTACAGGATAAATTTTAGTAAATTTTTTCCTCATTTTAAATGATAAACAAACACAAGGAATATGGTTTCCATAGGAAGAAAGGAATAAAGTTCATATCATATTGAAGAAATATATTTTAGCTTTTTTGTTCCACATTTCTTTGCAGGTCTCTAAAACGGGAAAAGAAGAATGAAGGAACATAATCAAAGGATTTTTACAACTAGCTGAATCAAGAGAAGAACTCTGAAGAAAGAATATTTTTCTTTGTGTGTGCTTAGTCACTCAGTCATGCCCGATTCTTTGCGACCCCATGGGCTGTAACTTGCCAGGCACCTCCGTCCATAGGGATTCTTTTCCATTTGAACCCAGTATCTTCCTAATAGCTCTACACATCAGAGGCAGCAGACTTCTAATCTTGTTTGAACATATGGGGTTAACAAAGAAAAAGTAATTGATTTTTTTATTTATCAAAGTTCTATTTATCGTCACTTTTTCTTCCTCTAGTGCATTTCTTTCTTTCTTTCTTTTTTTGATGTGCGTGCCTGCTAAATTGCTTCAGTCGTGTCTGACTCTTTTCAACCCCGTGGACTGTAGCCCGGCAGGCTCCTCTGCCCATGGGATTCTCCAGGCAGGAATACTGGAGTGGGCTTCCATGCCCTCCTCCAGGGGATCCCCCCTCCCAGAGATTGAACTGCGTCTCATTATGTCTCCTGCATCAGCAAGCGGCTTCCTCACCACTAGCACCACCTGGAAAGACCAATAATTGACTTCTTTTGGACCAGTTTGGCTACATGAAAGGGATAGAAAATATGTTCAGAGAACCTTTCTTCAGATATCTATTTTACTGTTATTCTGATTATAAGACACCAACCTGATCCTTTTTTTTTTAAGATTTACTTTGACATAGATCATTTTTAAAGTCTGTATTGAATCTGTTACAATATTGTTTCTGTTCTATGTTTTGTTTTCCTTTTGACCATGAGGCATGTGGGATGTTTTCTCCCCAACTGGGGATTGAACTCGTAACCCCTGCATTGGAAGATGAAGTCTTAACCCCTGGATCACCAGAGAAGTCCCTTGTCCCTTCTTAATTTAGTGTAAAAATTGAAGAAGACTACACAAAGAAATGTTAAGAATAGTGCCAGGGTCCATAATAAATAATGTTAGCTAATACTATATAATTTTATCAATGGAAGAAGCTCAAGCTGGAGTCAAGATTGGTGGGAGAAGTATCAATAATCTCAGATATGCAGATGACACCACCCTTATGGCAGAAAGTGAAGAGGAACTAAAAAGCCTCTTGATGAAAGTGAAAGAAGAGAGTGAAAAAGTTGGCTTAAAGCTCAACATTCAGAAAATGAAGATCATGGCATCTGGTCCCATCACTTCATGGCAAATAGATGGGGAACCAGTGGAAACAGTGTCAGACTCTATTTTTGGGGGCTCCAAAATCACTGCAGATGGTGACTGCAGCCATGAAATTAAAAGACCCTTACTCCTTGGAAGGAAAGTTATGACTAACCTAGATAGCATATGGAAAAGGAGAGACACCACTTTGCCAACAAAGGTCGGTCTAGTCAAGGCTAT
>SJYA01000846.1:169463-222285 GCA_006410615.1 Neotragus moschatus | reverse complement strand
AATTAATCCTTTGTCAGTTGTTTCATTTACTATTATTTTCTTCCATTCTGAGGGTTGTCTTTTCACCTTGCTTATAGTTTCCTTTGCTGTGCAAAACCTTTTAAATTTAATCCCTCCCACCCAGGGATCTTGTTTAAAGGCAAATGCTGATTCACGAGGCATTGGGTGAGGCCCAATACTGAGACTCTCATGTGAGCACAATTACATCAAGAATTTCAATTCTCTCATTTTTTTAGAGCCAACTTGGAAAAAAGTGAATTGCTTAAGGAATTTTAATGGCTACAATCAGATATCCCCAGATGGCTCATGTCTGCATGCTGACGGGAAAGAGCAAGTTCTGAGGGAAATAGTGGTGATGCAACCAAGGGCCATGAGAATTCCCGGAGCAATGACTTGAGTAGTTAGGGTGAGATGAGCACAAAACAGGAGGTCCTGGCCTCCAAAGGAGTGTGGACATGTCATGCAGGGAGAGTTTTATGATTCAGAACTGTATCGGCTGATTTGTGTAGTTTCAGGAGGGAAAGAGTATCTTCTTTTATATGTTTCCAAGATTCTTTTTACCAACAACTTTTTGTCAGGAAGGTCAGCATTCTCAAAGCCGAACACAGGAAAAGAAGCAGTTCTGAGGAGCTTAAAATGGACAATATGAAAATAATTAAAGTCAGAACTATTTTATTTCTTTGTATCTTTTCTTTTTTAATTTGTTGCTGTGCTGTGCAGCTAGAGAGATTTCAGTTCCTTAACCAAGACTGAATCTGCACTTTTGGCAGTGAAAGTGAGGAGTCCTAACCACTGGACCTCCAGGGAATTACAAAAATCAGAAAGTTTTTAAAATTTTTATTTTCCTGAAGTACAGCTTATTTACAATGTTGTGCTAATTTCTACTGGACAGTGATGTGATTCAATAATATGTATTTGTGTATGTGTGTATAGATATATATATAAATATAAAATTGTTGATGTTTAGTTGCTAAATCATGTCCAACTCTTTGTAATCTCATGGACTACAGCCCTCGGGGCTCCTCTGTCCACAGGATTTCCAGACAAGAATACTGGAGTGGGTTGTCATTTCCTTCTTCAGGGGATCTTCCTGACCCAGGAATGGAAACTGCGTCTCCTGCACTGGCAAGCAGATTCTTTACCACTGAGTCACCAGAGAAGCCTGATGCTATATATATATGTGTGTGTATACACACACACACACACACACACACACACACACACAAATATAAATCAGAGATTTTTTTTTTTACAACTAGAATGGAGAAAAAGAATTTTGGTCCTCCAACTGAGAAATGAGCAAATGATGGCCCTGTATCTTGTACAGAATGCTGAGATTCACAGATAATTGCTTGAGTTACAAAAAAAAGATCCCTCACCTCTGTGTTTAGAACCCTCCAGTCGGAGGCTTTCTGCTAAAACAAGCACCCAGGTCGGGGACTCCTGGAACTGACCGAGAGCCACAGATCTATCTGCTTACAGTTGACGTCTCAGATACACCCATTATTTCTGCTAATGGTATTTCTGGGAAGATCACTGCAAAGCATTGTACCTTAAATATAATTCATGTTGGTTAATAAAAACATGATGCTTTTATGACTATATGAATAAAGCAGCAGCAGTCAATAACAACCTGTACTTACTGGGGAAGCTGTAAATTCTTCACTTAATGTGTATAAACTTTATTTCCCAAGTCCTGGTGAGTGGGCACTCTTAATTTCTTGGTGGGGTTTTCATGGAGGAGTAAATAAACTTTGACAGGTCCTTCAATACAGGACTGATATTTATGTCTGATAAATATTGCATTAGAAAGAATATGAGGTATGAAATAGTCTGTTTTTATATGTTTTACCTAGTCAGATAAAATAAGCAAAATAAGACTTCGGTGGTGGTCCAGTGGCTAAGACTCTGAGACCCCAATGCAGGGGGCCTGGGTTTGTCTATCCCTGGTCGGGGAACTAGATTGCACAAGTCACAACTAAAATCCCAGGTGCTGAAATGAAGATTCAGTGCAGTCAAGTAAATAAATAATTAAAAATTTTAAAATAAGATAAACCTATTATGTTTGTGTCTAAGCAAAATACATACACAATTTTTTCATCAGATGTCATAAAAATTTTAGGATTTTTATACCAAAAAGTATATTCTAAATACTAAATATACCTAAGGTAATAAATAAAAATGACATTGAAATAATACAACTCTTTTTTTATTGAAGTATAATTGAGTTACAGTGTTTCAGGTATACATCAAAGTGATTATTTTTCAGATTCTTTCCCACTATGGTTACTACAAGATATTGATAGAGTAGGACATTGTTGTTTATTTTATATATAGTAGTGTGTATCTGCTAATCCCAAATTCTAAATTTATCCCTCCTCCTCCTTTCCTCTTTGATTCCAACACTGTTTAATAAGTGCCATCAAAATAATACAACTGTTTTTAGACATGATATAAAGCAAGGGCTTCCCTGGTGGTTCAGATGGTAAAGAATCTGCCTGAAATGCAGGAAACCAAGGTTTCAGAGGCCTGGCAAATAGATGGGGAAACAATGGAAACAGTGACAGACTTTTATTTTCTTGGACTCCAAAATCGCTGCGGATGGTGACTGCAGCCACGAAATTAAAAGATGCTTGCTCCCTGGAAGAACAGCAAAAACAAACCTAGACAGGAGCACCAAAAAGCAAAGGCATTTCTCTGCCGACAAAGGTCCTTTGGCATAGTCAAAGCTACAGTTTTTCCAGCAGTCATGTACGGATGTGAGAGTTGGACCATACAAAAGACTGAGTACCTAAGAATTGATGCTTTTGAACTGTGGTGTTGGAGGACTCTGGAGAGTCTCTTGGACTTTAGGGAGATCAAACCAGTCAATTCTAAAGGAAATCAACCCTGAATATTCTTTGGAAGGACTGATGCTGATGCTGAAGCTCCAATCCTTTGGCCACCTGATGCAAAGAGCTGACTCACTGGAAAAAACCCTCATGCTGGGAAAGACTGAGGGAATGAGGAGAAGGAGATGACAGGGGATGAGATGGTTGGATGGCATCACCGATTCAGTGGACATGAGTTTGAGCAAACTCTGGGAGATGGTGAAGGACAGGGAAGCATGGTGTGCTGCAGTCCATGGGGTCACAAAGAGTCAGACACCATTGAGAGGCTGAACAACAACAAAGCAAGATCGGCCTTCATAGATTGTGACCACAATATGGTCTTCGGTTTAGATTTTGCCAAGGTTTCAGATCACAATGAGGGAAGGGGAACTGAGGGTGCATGTAGGGGTTTTAGGGCAATCTGGGATCAGGGCTTGCCACCATGACTGTGACTTCAAAGCCGGGAAAGACAGAGGGAATAGTTCCCCAGCTGCTCTCTCTCTTTTTAGTGAAAGATAAAGGAGAGTGTTAATCAAATGGGGAAAAATACCATCAAAATCAACTAAGTGTCTGGTGCTTGGTCACAGCGAGGGGCAGGTGACAAGATCAGCCCAGCCTGGGCGCTGACAGTCAGGCACACAAGTCCAGACAGATGGGGGTGTTCTTGCCCTGGTGGTGCACAGCTCAGAACCAGTCACATCTGAGAAAAGACCACTGCAGGGATGAAGGAGGACAAGAGGGATGTGCTTCCCTGGTGGCTCAGATGGTAAAGAATTTGCCTGCAATTCTTTTATCCTTGGGTCAGGAAGATCCCCTAAAGCAAGGGAAAGGCAATGCACTCCAGTATTCTTGCCTGAAAAATTCCATGGACAGAGAAGTCTGGTATTCATAGTCCATGAAATTGGTCTACAGTCCACGGGGTCACAGAGTCAGACAGGACTGAGAAACTAACACTTTCACTTTCCATGCGAGAGGCAGTGGAAAGTGCCAGGCTGGCAGAGCAGCCCCACAGCGACAGGCTAAACTCTGCCCCTCCCACACATTCCCCAATATCTTTCCTTGGGATGTAGAAAATGTATTAAGTCAAACTTGAACTAATACAACAAAAAACCAAAACCAAAAACAAAACAACAAAAACCCAAATTGACTTGTGCAATGACAAAATTTGCATGAATAGAGTATTATTTGATGGGGTCTCAGACTATCACTCTTCCATTTTATACATGTGGTCTGCATATACAAGTAAAGGAGGGTTGATCAATTAAGCTTGTCCCAAATTTTATGCAAATTAGGATGCCTTATTTCTTAAAGTCACCGTGTAGGAAATCTGGTAGCAAGTGAAGACAGTGAGGTCAACCCTGTAGGTTCTTTCTCACTTTTCAATGAATTTCATACAATTAAAAAATCCATATGACCCATTCATATCATCTTGTAAATAAGTGTTTCTTTTATGAATGTATAGTCTATCTTTACAGATGGTTTGAAAGTGAAGTGAAGTCGCTCAGTTGTATCCGACTCTTTGCGACCCCATGGGATCCTCCATCCATGGGATTCTCCAGGCAAGAATACTGGAGTGGGTTGCCACTTCCTTCTCCAGGGGATCTTCCCGACCAAGGGATCGAACCCAGGTCTCCTGCAATGCAGGCACATGCTTTAACCTCTGAGCCACCAGGGAAGCCCCTTGCAGATGGTTTAGTTACAGTTAAAAAGAAATAGCTTAATAATTTCTCACTGGAGGCTGTCTGTTTTCAGACCAGAAACAGTCAGAGGCAGAAGAAAATAGCTCAGAGAAAGTTTTAGTGTACAGTCATTTTTGCACTATCATATTTATTAATTTTTGGCAACACCTTAAAACATGTGGGAATTTACTTCCCTAGTCAGGGATCAAACCTGTGCCATTTGCAGTGGAAGCATGGAGTCTTAACAACTGGACCACCAGGGAAGTCCCACACTACCATTTCTATACTTAATGTACTGACATATTCAAGAAGAACAAAGGGACATCAAAGAGCAAAAGAGCTAAAATCTCTAATAGACACAAGGTTACTAGGACCCTAAGCCTTAACTGTTGGCACTAATCATTTTGAGAGCCACAACCAACATGAAACCTGGATTAAGATTAAAAACTGATAGACCCATGAAATTGCTTGCTCCTGCCCGATGACTTTCATCAAATTACAGTACAAGTGCTGGTGGCGCTGGCTGTAAAGAAACTGCCTGCTAACGCAGGAGATGTCAGACACTCGGGGCTTGATCCCTGGACGGGGAAGATCCCCTGGAGGAGGAAATGGCAACCACGCCAGCATTCTTGCCTGAGAAATCCCATGGACAGAGGAGCCTGGCGGGCTACCATCCATGGGGCTGCAAGAGTGACTAAGCACTCGCTCAGTACTACTAACCAGGGCTAACATCATCTCACACTGTCAAGCTTTCACGTGTGGCTTTTAACCTACTCTTACAGCACAAGNCAACCACGCCAGCATTCTTGCCTGAGAAATCCCATGGACAGAGGAGCCTGGCGGGCTACCATCCATGGGGCTGCAAGAGTGACTAAGCACTCGCTCAGTACAACTAACCAGGGCTAACATCATCTCACACTGTCAAGCTTTCACGTGTGGCTTTTAACCTACTCTTACAGCACAAGTCGTCCTTCCTACCCAGCACCACAGAACTGTGTCCTCACGTCTAACCTGCCAGGACTGGTTAAGGCTTTCCTATAAATGAACTGCAGGATTCTCAATGCTTGCGCAACCGCTCACCATAACTCATACTATTGAAACTGCCAGGACACTGGACCACAGAAACATGGCAAAAAAAAAAANTCACTCCAGTATTCTCAGGCTTCCTTTATGGTTCAGCTGGTAAAGAATCTGCCTGCAATTCAGGAGACCTGAGTTCAGTCCCTGGGTTGGGAAGATCCCCTGGAGAAGGGAAAGGCTACCCACTCCAGTATTTTGGCCTGGAGAATTCCATGGACTGTATAGTCCATGTGTTCGCAAAGAGTCACACGCCACTTTCACTTTCTTTCTTTTCACAAAATCCTTAGCCTGAATTGGAACATCTTCAGGTTCCTGGCTGGTCTCCAGCTTTGAAGAGTTCTCATCAGTTCTCTAATTTAAATTGTGTTGATCACAGCCCAAGTTCAAACTTCCTGAAAGAGTCTATTAACCCTCACCTTCTAATCCCAAATCCTTAACTGTCATCTCCATGCACTGCCTACTACAGTCTCATTTCTGGTCACTGCCTTGTCAATAAAAGTACTTGAAAAGAAATCAGAAGAGAGTAAGAGAACAAGTCTTGCATTTCTCTGGAGATAAAACTTTGTAGGCAGAATGAACAGCAAGTGCAGAGGCTTCAGTTTGGCTCCACACTGGCTTGTTAACTGAAAAGCAAGGCAATATGAGGCATGGAGCAAAGTGAGTGCAGGAAAGTGGTTTTTTTTTCCTTCCAAGAACTTGCAGTTCTTTCTTTCTTGCATGCTAGCTTTCTCTAGTTTTGTCGATCAGGGGCTACTCTCCAGTTGCAGTGAGTGGGTTTTCATTGCAGGGGCTTCTCTTATGGAGGACGGGCTCTAGAACACTTGGGCTTCAGTAGTTGTGGCACACATGGGGCAGTTCCCCCGAGGCAAGAGAAATCCTCTGGACCAGGGAGTGAACCCATGTCATTAACAGGCAGATTCTTAACCACTAGGCCACCAGGGAAATACAAGAAAGGGTTAACAGAAGTCAGAAACCTAGCAAGGGACCAAGCCGAATTTTTTTATTTTTAAAGATTGATTTTGGCCCAAGAGAAAAGACAGCAATTGCAGAAGCTGAGGTTCTTGACTCAATCCACTGGATCAACGGAACTGCCTTCACTTAAACAGGGAGGCCTGAGAGAGGGTTAGGGGTCAATTCGGGGCTTCAAGGTTGAGATTGGGAGTTTTAAGTTTGACTTATGACTAATGAGACATCCAAGCAGAGATACGGAGCTGGAACTTTGGATATACAAGCCTGGAGATTCAAATCCTAATCTAATCACTGTCTGGGTGGTAACAATGTCATTATGATTAGATTTCCGTGCTTGGCCAGTATATATAGGAACTCAGAGCTCTAGAGACATAGACTTGAGAGTCGCAGTAGGTCCGCAGTCTGGAAGACAAGGAGAGAAGAAGGAAAAAGTAAAGAAACTTGAAAGGAGCATCACCGACATAAACAGAATCTCAGGAGAGGATTCGATCCTGAGAGCTCCAAGAGAAAAGCCTTTCAAGATGGACAGAGCTCCAAATCCTCCAAGTAAGAGAGGGCTGGGAATCAATCACTGGATTTTTGCAATGCTAAGATCACTGATTGGTGACTTTGACAAGAGAGATGTCTGTGGAGTTGGATGTAAAAGACTGACTGGCGTCAATTCAAGAGACAATGAGCAGGAAATATCACCGACATGCAAACACAAACAGGACTCTTTAAAAGCAGTTTTCTTGTACAAGAAAATAAACACACAGTTGCAATAGCGATCTGGGGGCTCTAGGGCACGGGTACAGTAGCTGATGAGCGTGGCTTAGTTGTCCAAACGGCATATGTATTCTCAGAGCAGGAATCAAACCCATGCCCAGGCAGATTCTTAACCACTGGACCACCAGGGAAGTCCCATAAGAGTTTTTTTAAAAATAATTTTATTTATTTTTGGCTGTGCTGGGTCTTGGTTGCTGTGCTGGCTTTTTCTGTAGTTGTGGCAAGCAGGGGCTACACTTCATTGCAGCAAGTGGGTTCTCACTGTGGTGACTTTTCTTGTTTGGGAGCACAGGCTCTAGGACACGTGGGTTTCATTAGTTGTGGCACGTGGGCTCAGTAGCTGCAGCTCCTGGGCTCTAGAGCAGAGGCTCAACAGTTGTGGCATGGGCTTTGTTGCTCCAAGGCATGTGGGATCTTCCTGGATTGGGGATTGAAACTATGTCCCCTACACTGGCAGGCAGATTCTGTACAACTGAGCCACCAGGGAAGCCCCCGTAAGAGCTTTTGAATGTGTTTCTATAATAAACTCTTTCTCTGGATTTTTCTTAGGTCAATCTGAGTATTTGATTTCTGAAAGTCAAGGGCCACATCTAGTACAGAAGACCNTATGTCCCCTACACTGGCAGGCAGATTCTGTACAACTGAGCCACCAGGGAAGCCCCCGTAAGAGCTTTTGAATGTGTTTCTATAATAAACTCTTTCTCTGGATTTTTCTTAGGTCAATCTGAGTATTTGATTTCTGAAAGTCAAGGGCCACATCTAGTACAGAAGACCCAAAGGAAGACAATCATGGACCTATGTCAACAAGGGCAGGAAATGGGTGACAACTTCACAAAATCAGAACGCTGGAGTAAGTACAAATTCAACGGAAATCGAATAATAAGCAAATGCACCGCCTCTTGTCTTTCACTCCATTCTTAACTGTTGTGGTGTTCCTACGTGCTAAATCGCTGCAGTCATGTCTGACCCCATGGGCTGCAGCCCACCAGGTTCCTCTGTCCATGACATTGTCCAGGTAAGAATACTGGAGTGGGTTGCCATTTCCTCCGCTAGGGGATCTTCCTGGCCCAGGGACTGAACCGGAGTCTCTTATATCTTCTGCATTGGCAGATAGGGTTTTTACCACTGTGTCACCTGGGAAGTCTAGTTGTTGTGGCACCAATAACTGAATCACAGAAGCTCATTCCTAATGGGCTCTTAATTTTCAAGCCACCTGGATACATCTAGGTCACAGAATAACTGGACAGTCCTAAGTACAACATATATTACAGATGTCATATAATAGTATAACAATGCTGTAATATTATTCATGCATTTCATCAGCTTTTCTGTAAGCCTCTTCTATACTACTGTATTCTTCCAACCATCTTCTAAAACTCCTTTATCATTTGCTTAGTTTTATATTTTTTATCACATACGTATGTACCCTTCCATAATATTATTTGGCTTTTGAATACTATTTACTTTGGAGAATTGTTCTTTTTTGGTTTATTTTTAATTGGAGGATATGAGACTTGTTCTTTTTACTCAGAATTATAGTTCTAAAGTTCACCAAATTCTCAGATGAGCTTTAATCATTAACTTCATTCTGATAATGCTGTTCAGTTAAGTTATGTCTGACTCTTTGAGACCCCCATGGACTGCAACACACCAGGCTTCCCTGTCCTTCACTATCTCTCAGAGTTTGCTCAAATCATGTCCATCAAGTCGGTGATGCCATCCAACCATCTCATCCTCTGTTGTCCCCTTCTCCTCCTGCCCTCAATCTTTCCCAGCATCAGGGTCTTTTCCAATGAGTCAGCTCTTCCCATCAGGTGGCCAAAATACTGTCATTCTGACAATAGACATTGAATTATTTCCACTTCTGATGTTTCAGATCATGAACGCTACCAGATTTTTATTTGTGTCTCCTCTTCAACATATGCAAGTATGTCTCTAGGGTTAAATCAAGGATAAGAGAATCTACAATTTTACAAAACAGTGCAAAATTGTTTCCCAAAGGAGTTCAATCAACTCACACTTCTAACAAAAATACCTGCAAGTTCCTGTCAACCTACCGCTGTCTCATATTTGGTAGTATTTGATTTCTTCATTTCTGTCCATCAAGTAACTATAAAAAGGCAGCTCATTCTTATCTTCATCTTGATTATTCTTTTCAAAATATTAGCCATTCAGATCTACTTCTGACTCCCAGCCCTCGCACACACACAGCTTTTGTTTTCTCTCTTGGAGTTTTTTTTTCCTTATAGATTTATGGGAGCTCTTTGCTCTAGATATCAAAAATTTGTCAGTTTTCTGTTACATATATTTTCTGCCAATTTATAGCTTTTCTCTCCACTTTATTCACGAAATCTTTGGTGAATAGCAGTTGTCAATTTTTATATAAATTTGGTCAGTTTTATCTAGCAGCACTGATTAAATAGTTCATTACTTCCCTCCACTGATCAGAAATTCTCCATTATCATACATCAATTCTTTATTATCTACTAGGGTCTAATTTTAGCGCCCTTTCCTTTTCAGTGGTGAACTTGTCCATTTGTACAATCATTCTTTTCTGTTTCAATAACTATTGCTATTCATTATGTTCCTGATTAAACTCTTCTGATATGTCTTGGCTACTTTTAAATTACTGATTTGGTTTCTTAAATAGTGTAAGTGATGGAATCACATAATATATAGTTTAAGCCAGAAAACTTTAAGGTAAAAGTGGTGATATTAGTAATTATGCCAGGACATGAACATATGCCAGGAGGATGCTGGGAAAAGTGAAATATAAGGACACATTTCTAAAAATTAGCAAAATTTTCTGAAATAGAAATAGAAAGCCTGTGTAGTCCTTAACCTGCCTGCTGATGCAGGAGAACTAAAAGAGGCAGGTTTGATCCCTGGGTCAGGAAGATCCCCTGAAGAGCATGACAACCCACTCCAGTATTCTTTTTTTTAATCCCAGTATTCTTGCCTGGAGAATTCTATGGACAGAGGAGCCTGGAGATCTATGGTCCATAGGATCGAAAAGAGTCAGACACGATTGAAGTGATTTAGCATGCATAGTCCTTTAAGGAAGGTCAATCTTAGCTAATTTCATCTCAAGTTCACTTATTTTTGAGTACTTAACATCACATACAGATATTTCAACTTCAGTAAGTAGCCTTTCCTTAGGAAGTATTTATCACTACTTAACATTCAAAAGAAAAATTTTTTTCAGATCATTCTTTCCATGAAAATCTTCACTGGTTTAGACAATTTGACTTTTCCTTTCCTCTGCTTCCCAACAATGTCTGACACTGCTATCTTATGAAAATCAGATATAGTCTCACACTGAAGAATACTATGATCTGAATGTCCAGTCTAGCTGCAACTTGATTTTATTCCACAGATTTTGATGCACAGAAACAACCAGTGATGCCCTGTGATCAAAATCATCTTGAAGTTGCAAGGAAGACGAAGAGAAAGAGAGAAGGAGGCGGAGAAAAGGAAGAAGTCATAGAAGAGAACTCGGAAAAGGAACAGGACGAGGAGGACGAGAAAGAAAAGAAAAATAAGAAACGATTCCAGAAGAAAACCTTTGTCAGCAGACCCCTCATGGACACTCTCTGGGCAATGTTCAAATTAAAAAAAAATCCCACATTTCAGGATATTTCATCACTTGCCTATGAATTTAGCATGACACAGACTCAGGTATGATGACATATTTGTTTACTGACAAAGTCCCTGGTGTACAACTCTCACCCATATAAACCATTATCCTTATTTCTGGATGAATCATCTGTCAACATTTTTTTTTTTTGCAGATAAACCGATGGTTTTGTAAAAAGAGGAAGATATTCAAAAAAGAAATACACTGGTGGGGATATAAAAACGGAAGAGGTAAGGATGTTTGACATGTAGAACATAAAATGGAAAAAAATACATTGACCTGTGGAGACACACTGTGTTCCCACAGTTGCTGAATATCCCATCAACTTTCTGTCCTATTTTCCAGTCCCCTCAACACAGACAAATACACCTGTGGCCATGCCATCATTTTTCATGTAATCATACGATCAGACACAGAATGGCAGCCACTAGATTTTTATTGACTAAATAATTTTGTCTTTTCTTTGTTTCTTAGATGTTGAATACATTTGGTGCTCATCTTTCTGTTGTTTGGAAAAAGCTCATATGATGGGAAGGAAGATAAAGATAAAAAACATCAACACTTTTAATGGCACTGGTTGTTTATGGAATTTGTATGTATTATTTATGGATATTTATGTACAAATCTTTAATATTACTTCATTGATTGTCATTCTAGACCCAAAATGAGGAAACTGAATTGTTAGGAATGAATGTGAGGACTTTCTTGATGCGCACTGGATAAGAACCCACCTGCCAATGCAGGGGAAAAGAGTCCATCACTGGTCTGGAAGGATTCCACATGCCAAGGAGCAACTAAGCCGGTGAACCACAACTACTGAGCCAGGGCTCTAGAGCCTGACAGTTGCAACTACTGAGCCTGGGCACCACAAGGACTGAAGCCTGCCCACCTTAGAGCCAGTACACCGCAACTACTGAGCCTGCGAGCTGCAAGCACTGAAGTCTGTGGGCATCACTACGAACAAAGCTAGTGGAGGTGATGGAATTCCAGTTGCGCTCTTTCTAACCCTGAAAGATGATGCTGTGAAAGTGCTTCACTGAATATGCCAGCAAGTTTGGAAAACTCAGCAGTGGCCAGAGGACTGAAAAAGGTCAGTTCTCATTCCAATCCCAAAGAAAGGCAATGCCAAAGAATGCTCAAACTACCGAATAATTATACTCATCTCACACGCTAGTAAAGTAATGCTCAAAATTCTCCAANAAAAAAAAAAACATTTCTTGCTATCCATTGATTTTCTATGCTCTAGTCTATATAATGATCAAAAACAGTGGAAAAAGGAAACATGGAGAGAGAAAAAATTAAAAGAAAGAAATAATTGGATTCTGGGCTGGTTCACAAAGGTCTCTGGAGAAGGAAATGGCTACCCACTCCAGTATTTTCGCCTGAGAAATCCTACAGACAGATGAGCTGGCAGGCTACAGTCCAAAGAGTCAGACATGACTTCATGACTAAACACCAACAAATTGGATTCTGCTAAATTTTGATGGCATTCATCAACAAAGATGGCTTTAGAATTTTGCCCCGAGCAACCAGAGGATGGAATTCTCCTATACCAAGATGGAGAAGACTATAGGAGCAGCCTGTGTAGGAAGGAACACTGAGAGGTCGGTTTGGGAAATATTAATGTTGTGATGCCTACTAGAAATTCAAGTGGAGAGGTTAAGTAGGGAGTTGGATAGATAAGAGACTTAAGTCTCAGAAACAGATCTGGGATAAAGACATACATGTGAAAAACAAAAGCATATAGATGGTATTTAAAATCATAAGATAGAATTATCTGGCAGTCCAGTGGTTAAGACTGCACACTTTCACTGCCAAGGGTGAGTGTTCAACCCCTACTGAGTGAACGAAGGTCCTACAAGCCATGTGACCAAAAAAAATAATAAAGTTATAAGATAGGTTGAGATAACTCAGGCAGTGACTATAGGTAGAGGTTTGAGAACTAAACCTGCTGTGTGCTTTGCTTAGTCTTTCAGTTGTGTCCAACTCTTTGCAACCCCATGGACTGTAGCCCACCAGGCTCCTCTGTCTCTGTCCTTGTCTCCAGGCAAGAATAACTGGAGTGAGTTGCCATGCCCTCCTCCAGGGGGATCTTCCCAACCCAGGGATCGAACCCAGTCTCTGGCATTGCAGGAGGTCTCTTTACTGTCTGAGCCACCAGGGAAGCCAGAGAACTAAACTTGGGTACACTCTAATTTTTAGATATAGGAGTGAGGAAGAACCAGAAAGGACACAGAATCACCAGGAAAGTGCAAACTAATAAGAGGAGGGGATTTAATTCAAAGCTCAGTTTTGTTTTGTTTTGTTTTGTTTTTACGATTTCTGTGATCACTTTTTACCCCTTAGGTTTCTCAACTCTAATTTCCAAAGACCTATTAAACATCTCCATCTGTATTTATTTATTAAAAGCACAAAGCTCGAGCATATACTGCACATCGGATGCTGGGCTAGATGCTAATTAAGGTGCCTACAACACAGACACAACAGTGCCTTACACATAGCCAGAGCTCAATTATACTCTTTCTGCCATCTTCCCATGTCGCCTTAACGGTGCCCATGCGTGTCCTGGCTGATGCTCTCAAGAGTATCAACAATGCTGAAAAGAGAGGCAAACACCAGGCTGTGTTCCAAAGTCTTTGTCATGTGTCTAACTGTGATGAAGTTTGGTTACACTGGAGAATTTGAAATCATTGATGACCACAAGGCTGGGAAAACTGTTGTGAACCTCAGAGGCAGGTTAAATAAGTGTGGCGTGATCAGCCCCAGACTGGATGTGAAAGATCTGGAAAAAGCAGAATAAACTGCTCTTGTCCTGTTGGTTTGGTTTCATTGTACTGACAACCTCAGCAGGAGGCATCATGGACCATAAAGAAGATGAAAACATATAGGAGGGAAAACCCTTGGACTTTTTGTCCAGGGATGTAATATACATTTAATACAATACAGCTGACTCGTTGGAAAAGACCCTGATTCTGGGAAGGATGGAAGGCAAAAGGAGAAGAGGGTGGCAGAGGATGAGATAGTTGGATAGCATCACTGGTTCAATGGACATGAACTTGGGCAAACTCCAGGAGATGGTGAGGGACAGGGAGGCCTGGTGTGCTGCCGTCCATGGGGTCACAAAGAGTTAGACACAACTTAGTGACTGAACAACAACAATACATATGTGTGCAAATAAAATGCCTCCGAAGACAGAAAAATAGAGCTCCCTATAGATGAGTTCCAGTTATTCTCTCTCACAGCCCCTTCCACTGCACCCTGCCTCTGAGCCATATTAGGTGACCGTACTGGAATCCATCATTTTCCCCAATGCCTTGCCCAAATTGTTTATTTTCTGGAATTCCCTTCCTTAGTCTCTCAACATTTTCCTATCTCAACTCATGCAGTTGAGTTCTTAAGTTGAGAAGTCTTCTTGGAGGAGACTTCTCAAGACTTCCAAGTCTCCTCCAAGAAGTCTTCTCTGACTCCCTTCCTCGACTCTACCTTTCTTGTTTCTTCACCCCCAGTATCTCTTGTATACATCCTGGTGCTGTTTGGTTGGTTTGTTTTCAATATTTATGACGCATTTAATCTACTCTATGAAATGATTAGCTCCTCAAAAGTAGAGATGATATTTACTTATTTGTTTCCTCTCAGGCTCATGGTAGGTACCTCTTTTACTATGAGCTGAAACAGCAACAAAATAAATAAATAAAATAAATATAAAATAAATAAATTAAATATTTCCTGGCCAATCAACTGTTAAATCACTAAATGTATATACACACGTGTGCACACTGACAAGAAACTGTTACTAGTAGAATGGGTTTATTAGGCAGAGTGAAACAATGTGAAGAGGAAAGAAATGGTACCAAAAACTTACATGAGAATTAAAAAAAATAAATAAAGAAGTGAATGCATACCAATCTGGGCATACTCAAGCAAACTCAAGTGGACAAGGTGAAGCCTAAAAGCAATGATATATCAATAATAAAATCAATAGTTCCATGACTAATCAACATTACATTTAATAATTCCACATTTGATATATACACCATGCCTGAGATTTGAGGGGAGGTAAAGTCTGTATTAACACTTGTGATGGAACTTTCTTGGTGGTCCAGTGGCTAAGACTCCACACTCCCAGTGCAGGGAGCTGGGAGTTCAACCTCTGGTCAGGGAACTAGATCCCACATGCTGCAACTAAATCCCGCAGCAGCCAAATAACTAAAATAAATATATTAAAAAGAATATTTGTGATGATTGTTAGTGTTAGTCACTCGGTCGTGTTCGACTCTTTTGCGACCTCATGGACTGTAGCCCACAAGGCTTCTTTGTCCATGGGATTTCCCAGGCAAGAATATCGGAGTGGGTTGCCATTCCCTTATCCTTGAGAAATCAACAAAATCCAATGAAAAGTTAACAGGGCCAGCTCTCCTAAAAGACCGTGTATCCCAAAGTATATTTCTTTCTTTCTTTAAAAATTTATTTTATGGGCTGTCCAGGTCTTAGTTGCAGCATTTGGGATTAGTTCTCTGACCAGGGATTGAATTCAGACCTCCTACATTGGAGTGTGAAGTCTTAGCTACTGGACCATCAGGGAAGCCCCACAAAGTGCACTTCTTATCTATAAATAAGGAATAAATCATAGCCATAAAATATTTCTCCTTTCTAGTATTTAGCTTTTTTTTCTTCTTCTCTTTCCCAGATGTTGCTCTTAGAACCATCAAATTTAAAATCATGATTTCACTGACTCATTTTTCCATTTGGGGCTCTGGACTCCAGCACATTATCACATACCCCTCCTCCACCCACACAGCCCACCCCAACAAACCCGCGGTCTCTGACAGCTTCTGAGGCATTCTCAGCCTCATTCAAATTGCTTTCCAGGTCAAGGAATGTAGTAAGCCTACCTTCCAGCTACCAGCCCCCTGCCCTTTGGTCTTTCTCTCCGGAGGCTCTTCCTTTAGACACAATGGGACACAGGTAGGGGGATGGGGTGAATTCATCTCAGGCTTTCATGCAAAGACCCCCATCAACAAAGAAAAAAACTTCCCGTTCCAGCAGTTTAGAGAGCAGCAGGCAAACCAACCTGGCTGGTGGCCTTGACTGCCCTCAACTACTAAACAGTGTTAATTGAGAGCCTGGAAGTCTAGTTTTTCCCCATTTAAAGTTATTTTCCCCTTTTTGTTTATTAGTTCAAGGTGTACAATGGAATAATTTGATATATGTATGTGTTGCAAATACATCACTGACTCAATGCACATGAGTTTGAGTGGGCTCTGGGAGTTGGTGTTGGACAGGGAGGCCTGGCATGCTGCAGCCCAGGGGGTTGCAAAGATGTGTTGCGAAATGATCACCACAATAAGTTTACTTAACATCCATCACCTCACATTCTCCCCCCAACCCTTTGGCCATGCTGCAGGGCATTTGGGATCTCAGTTCCCCACCGGGATGGAACCCTTGCCCCTTGCAGTGGAAGTACACAGTCTTAAACACTGGACTGCTAGGGAAGTCCCCTATATTCCTTTTTTTTTTTTTTTAAAGAAATCATCTTCTATTTCTGATAAGACAGTGGCTCTATGCCTGAAACACAATGTATTCCACCCACCCTCTCCTTGAGGCCTCTCTTCTGGACTCTTTGGACCCGGCAATAATTCTACTCTTGCAAGTCGGCATCTTTGTATGGTGAGTCAAACTCAGCCGGCGTGGGAGCTAAGCCAGCAGGTGGAGACCTGAGCGGTAGAGTGGAAGGGAGGATTAGTCAAGAACTGTATTTTAGAAAAACATATAATTGCAATTTGCCAAGGGTTTACTTTTAGAATTGGGAGATTGGAGACGAAGAAATCTTAAGATTCTTGAATGTTGAATTTGGGAATGAGGAGGAAAATTGAAGGTGCAGATGGTTATCTTTTGTCCATAAATATGTTAGTGCTGGAATTCAACTTTAAAAACTGTTCCTTTGGGAAATAAACCAAAAGAAGAAGAAAAAAGAGGATGGTGTGGGTTTTAAGGACCAGACAGGATTTCTATGCTGGAGAAGAAAAAGCTATTCAAAGAAAGAGCCAGAAGAAGCAAAAAAAAAAGGCAAGATAAAGATGACTGCTTGGGAGGGCAAATATTAGTTCTAAAATAAATCTATCACATTTGCTCTGGCAAGTCTATTCCGAGAGTATCAATTACCTAGAGAATGTTCTTTTTCTCCTTGTTTCCAATGCAAGAGACACAGTGGAGACCCAGGTTCCATCCCTGGGTTGGAAAGATCACCTGGAGAAGGGAATGGCGATCCACTCCAGTATTCTTGCCTGGGAGACCCTGGTGTCGCACACAGTGGGACAAGACTGAGTGAGGAACACCTTCACTTTTCTTTTCACAGGTCAATAAATTTTATTATTTTGTATCTAGTAATAAGCCAGGTAAAGAAGGTGGTGCTTTCATTCTATCATGGAATGTTAGATTTCATGTTCACTGGATTAGAACACAAATCTCATCAAGTATTGTCAGACTTAGAGGTCATAGGCATAGGATCCTGAAAGAATTTCTATTAACAGCCATGGGTATAGATCACGGACATGTGAAAGATTATGAGCATTTTACTTTCCTTGATTCTTACAATAACACAAAGAAGGTACAGATAAGGTACTTCTGCCCTTATTTGTAGATGAGGAAACCGAGACTTAGTAAAGCAGCTAAGCCAAGCACTTATGTGTTTACGTGTTTTTAAAAACCTCCACAGTAAAGGTTTATGTATGATGACTAACCAGGCTCCCAGGATCCTAGGTCTGCAGGTCCTTTCCTCTGGCTTTTGCCCTGCTGAAAACACTTGGTGGTTTTTCTGAAAGCAAAAAACCAAGACAGAAGTTAGGTGGGGGTTGAAAACAAGCGCTATTTTTTAACATCAGCTGATTCCTTAACATTCCATATGTGTTTTACTGTGACCTTGGAGTGAACCAAAGAGGAAAATAGAGTTAGTTGCAGTTTTTGCCATAAACTAGCCTGATTTCGAGACCCTAAGGGGGGCTCACGTCAAGGGGATTAATTGTCCCAGTGAGAGTTTCAGTCACCTTAGGTGGCCACAGAAGGTGCATCTTTGACTTTTAAAAGGTGGAAACAAGGTGAAGCTAGGATTGTCTCATTGCTGGGTTCATTGTGTTTCCCATTTCCGAGGTCCTAGTTTCCCAGTTCCCCACCGAGTCTGGGTTACTCTGCAACTCTCTTTTGCATTACAATGGCCTTGGTGAGACTGGCAGACGGGATTAACTGGGAATTCGCGAGAGTGTGTGTGGGCGTGGCGTTGCCAGGAGGGGCGGGGCCAAGTATGGTTGAGCCTTACTTATAAATGTAGAGCCTCTAACTATTTATTTTCATTTTCCTAGACTGGATTGGTTTGCTCTTATCTTTCTGGTGACTCCTTTCATCCTGTCTTTTTTAAAAATAAATACTTTAACACCTGCAGATCTTCACCTTTCTCTAAATTCTTCTATCTAGATTCTTCAGCCTGGACTTTTCCTAGCATCTAGTCTAGTTTAGGCTTTTTTCCTTCTCCTTCAGTTCAACAACATGAGTGTGGAACCAGTTTGTCCCCAAAGCCTGCTTGGCCCCGAAGCATCCAACTCTAGGGAATCTTCACCCATGCCTGAAGAAAGTTACGCTTCCTTGCAAATGTCATCTGCTGACACCCTCGACACGGACACTGGTAAGAAAATATTGAATCCTTGAGGGGCTAAGTTCCTTCGGGGAAAGAGAAAGAAAGGACTGAAGGTCATTTGACTCCTTCTTGAGCCCATCAATATAAGCAGGTGTCATTATCTGTTAATCCTCTGGACACCTCTTTTCCAACTATAATCTGATGGCGTCGTGCGCTTTCCCCGGTGTCTCAGGCGTCAGGATCTGTGGACCGAGAGACGGGCGACCCGGGAAGAGCAGTTCAAATGTATACTTTGTATTTGATAGTTTACGTGCACAAACAAATGCGATGTGATACACCGATGTGTAAAATCTTAACGTCACGCGGAGCACCCAGTAACAGTAAAAGTTACTGCTAAGCCGGAAGTAGGAACATCACCGCTTGGTATGGGTGAGCATCACCTTTTCGGTCTGTCTATTCAAGGTGTGCTAGAGATGGCATCGTTAATGATCCGAAATGCACCTTTTTGAAATATTTCACTTTTCTACCATACAAGTAGCCCTTGTGTCTTCTCCTAACCTCTGGATGTCTGGCTATTACTGGGTAGTTTGTAAACACCTGGTATGCTCAGGTCTCCTAAATCTAGGGGAAGTAAGTGTTCGCCTCACTTTATGGCGGATGATTCCAGAAGGTTTAATAGGCTGCCTAAGTGGGTAAGAGTTCAGATCTGAAATCCAGTTTGGCTTCAAAATCTATGCTCTAGTACTTAAGTTTCTAACTGGTAACTGTGAATGTAAGAGATGGCTCAGAATACTGTAAAGACAGCACCACACCTTTTGGGGAAATCAATTTGGCAAAAATAAAAAGGTAACACTAGCCATTTACCCAGGAATGCGGTTTTTAACATTTGTGGTGTAAGACAGCCAAAGAACTATTTATGATTACAACTGTAGAACTCTGTTGTGGAGAAGGGAATAATTAAAATCACTGCTGTATTTGAGGCAAGATGTCTCAACTGCGATATTTGAGTGTTGGATTTTAACGTTAACCCCATTTTCCTAAATTTTGTGTTAGTATCCTTTTATAATTTCACAAGCTGAAAATACAGCACTTAATACAAGCAAGTGGGCATGTCCTCCTAGCAAGCTAACTGCACGTTTGTAAAAAAGATTTTTTAAAAATTTTGTTAGACCAAGCCCCTGGCTGTGTGGGATCTTTGTTCAACCAGGAACGGAAGCTGTGCACCCTGCATTGGAAGTGCAGAGAGTCTTAACCACTGGACCACCTGTGAAAGCCTAGATGATTTTTAAGACACTCCTCACCTCTAGTCATGAGTTGAATACTTTCCTACTTGTGAAACTGATTTTTTTTTTTTTTTTTGGTAGTAGCTGCTGTTTAAGGCCTGTCCATTTATTCCATGACAAGGGTAAAATTCGAGTTGAGCACTGGGAATACTTCTGTACAAATAAATCTAGTACAGGAAGTAAATTCTCAGTTACAAAGTCAATAATATATGTCAAGCCCTGTGCTAGACAATTTTTGTCTGTTAACTTGTTTCTAAAATTTTTGTCTCTTGCATCATACTAATCAATGGAAAAACTCCATGAGATATACAACATGTGAAAGATAGCAAATATTTTATACTTATACATGGAGATTAACCTTTATAAATTGTAAATAACTATATTGTACACCTGCGATTTACATATTACACAGCAAGCATATTTCATTTAAAAAAAAAAAAAAAAACTCTGATAAGCTTGGCCCAATTGCCAAACCAAACCAAAAAAAAAAAAACCTCCATGAGGAAGGGATAATCCTGGAAATGAGGCCACAGAGCTAACCAAGGTTTGGGTTGCAAAAGTAGCTTANAAAAAAAAAAAAAAAAACTCTGATAAGCTTGGCCCAATTGCCAAACCAAACCAAAAAAAAAACAAACCTCCATGAGGAAGGGATAATCCTGGAAATGAGGCCACAGAGCTAACCAAGGTTTGGGTTGCAAAAGTAGTTTATTGGAATTGACATTTTCTGATAGTCCTGGTATTAAAACTGGGTAGTAAACTGTTAATTCTTTAGGGTCCCCAGGAATCTGGATCATCTGTTTTATCAAAGAAGTTTGAGTCCCCCGTTGCTTCCTACCCAGGACAGGGGAAAACTGGTGAGCTGCAGTCCACGGGGTCGCAGAGCTTGGACAGGACTTACCCACTGAACAAAAACTGCTTCCCAACAACACATGATATTAACCATGTCTATTACATGTAAAATGTTTTTTGTGCAAAACTTGGCAGAGTGTTCAGGATCGCTTAAGAATAAAGTTATTACCTACTATCTCGCTCTGAGGACTTTTAATAGTGCTTTGAAAACAATGCATTTTTAATATTTGAAGTTTTAGAGAAAAGTGTTGTTTTATTCCCAACAGTCTCTCCTCTTCCTTCCTCCGTGGATCTGCTTATTCAGGACAGTCCTGATTCTTCCACAAGCCCCAGAGTGAAACCACTGTCCCCATCTGCGGAGGAGCGCACAGAGAAGGAAGAGGAGAATGTCCCGGTCAAGAAACAAAAGATCAGAACTGTGTTCTCACAGACCCAGCTGTGTGTGCTCAATGATAGATTTCAGAGGCAGAAATACCTCAGTCTCCAGCAAATGCAAGAACTTTCCAACATCTTGAACCTCAGCTACAAGCAGGTACAGTTGTTTTGTTGTTTGTGCAATAAGAAATAAAAAATAAGGGATTTCCCTGGTGGTCCAGCGGCTCAGATTCACCACTGCCAGTGAAGGGGGGCCTGGGTTCGATTCTTAGTTAGGGAACTAGATCCCACATGTCACAACTAAGATCTCACACAGCCAAGTAAATTTTGGGGGGAAAGAAAAAAAAGAATGTTTATGCACCTCTGCAAATAAGTTAATTTTTAATAATGTGTTTTGTGACCATCTTTCTTTCACTAAATATCTATCACAAATGTGTCATGACTTATTAAACCGTTTCCCGTGTTAAACAAGCCAAAATTGTGAAAATGTTTCCAATTTTCCCTTAAACAAAGGAAAAACACACTTCTGTCATCTTGAGTTACAGTCCTAGCCAACCATTGGTTCTCATTAAAATTAAAGTTGCATGTTTTATCTGTATACATCTGATTACTGATGAAGTTAATCATTTTTCATATATTTATTGGCTAGTGGTTTATTGGCAAATAGTTTTCTATCTCCGGTACCATACTTGGAAAGTCTGTATCAAATGATCTTAACTTTTTGTACAGTTGTCCTTATGAAGTATGTTTTATCATTCTTGAATTAACATACCATTATCATATTAAATGTAAATGTGCTAATATGGAGGGGGGCTTAGTATTGCAAATAAGTTGCTTTTAAGTGTGACTAATGAACAGTATGGGTAGACATTTAAATATGAACCTCCTAGTTCATAGCCCTAGCCTCCTAGCCATACTAGCAGTGTATCTAACTGGTTGTTTATTAAAAAAGCCAACTGACTTGAAAAGAGTCTTTTAATTAATTTTTGTTTCAAGTTTGAGATAGTTGTAGCTATCAGGGAAAAAAACCTTAATATTCTTTGGTTCCTACTATCAATACATCCTGCAATACTAATATTTTTAAATTTATTTGTGGGTTTTGGAGGGGAGGGTTGGCTATGCGGCCCATGGGATCTTAGCTCCCTGACCAGGGACTGAGCCCATGCCCCCTGCATTGGAAGATTGAAGGTCCCTACTAATGTTTTAAACTTTTTCCGGTTATCTTTACCTTGTCAGGTGAAGACCTGGTTCCAGAACCAGAGAATGAAATGTAAGAAATGGCAGAAAAACAACTGGCCAAGGAATAGCAATGGTATGCCTCAGGTAATAACAGAAAACTTAAATTTTTCTGCTTTTTCCTAACAAAGAGTTTTTAGTTTTATTGCTGCAGCATGCAATCCCAACCACGGACAATTCTGAACTTCTAAGTACTTTTTCAGTTAATCCATTCTTCTTTTTTCAAAAGGGCCCAGCAACGGCAGAATACCCGGGCTTCTATTCCTACCATCAGGGGTGTTTGGTGAACTCTCCTGGAAACCTGCCCATGTGGGGTAACCAGACCTGGAATAACCCCACGTGGAGCAATCAGAGCTGGAACAGTCAGTCTTGGAGCAACCACTCCTGGAACAGTCAGGCCTGGTGCCCCCAAGCCTGGAATAACCAGCCTTGGAACAATCAGTTCAACAACTACATGGAGGAATTCCTGCAGCCCGGGATCCAGCTCCAGCAGAATTCTCCCGTCTGTGATCTGGAGGCCACCCTGGGAACTGCTGGGGAAAATTATAACGTAATACAGCAAGCTGTCAAGTATTTCAGTTCCCAGCAGCAAATCACTGATTTATTCCCAAACTACCCTCTCAACATACAGCCTGAAGATTTGTAACAGCTATTTGTGAAAGCTATTGTATGCAATCTTAATGTGAGCAGAGACTGTATTCTCTAGAACTTTTCGAATTCTGTACTGCTTCCCCTTAGTAAGCGGCTTTTCACTATGCATTCTGTGTCAATTTGAAGGAAGGGTAATGAGTCCAATAAGAGGTTTCAGAAGCATTGTGCAACATGACAAAAGGTGTCTGGCTATAGATAACTCGATTATAGTACTTTGGATATAATATATACTATTTTGGATACTTTTAGGATCTAGAATCTAACTTTAAGCACAGGGAGCAAAAGTACAAAGAAGTATGATGAGGATTATTCATACTTTCTGGAATAGGGAGGCTTTACTTGTTAAGAATCTCAGTCCTTAAGATGAAGAGTGCTTTACTGATTTCTCCACCGCTTTTAGCTGTTTTACTACAACCCCTAATTTGTTCATCACTCTTATTTTGGAGAACGATGTTCTGTATTTTGCCACATCATAAATAGTACCAGTTTGGCTGGTTTGTTGTTTAAGTACAAATAAAAAATACCCATTTTTACATTTAGTTGTCTCTCCCCGATTTCACACAGTTAAAAATCTGACTAAACATAGAAAACCTTTTTTTTTTTTTTTTTTTGGTTGTGTTGGGTCTTAGTTGCGGCATGTGGGATCTAATTCCCCGACCAGAGATTGAATCCAAGGCCCTCTGCTTTGGGAGCTTGCAGTCTTAGCCACTGGACCACCAGGGAAGTCAACATGGGAATATTTCATATGGGAGGGAATAAACTAATCTCTAGGTGTCCAGGAGACTAGAAGTGAGTATAGGAAAGGTAACCAGATAACACAATATTAGGTGATGGATTAATTAAACCTAAACAAACTTATTTTCTTTCTGTGTATGTAGTATTGAAACAATAAAATCTGTGGTTTGCAGTTAAGGAAGAATGCCACATCTGGAAGATCTGGAGCAAAGGTTTGTAAAGAAGCTAAGTGATGGGCAATGGAGGGAGATGGGGGAAAAGGTGGAATTGGAAGCTCTCCTGTAACACGTGACAGGTTCTGTGACTGCTCTTCTGCCAGAAACAACTGTTAAAGTTCAGCTTATTTTTATTTTTCATATGAACTTAAGAATGATTCTTTAAAATTAATTTTTATAGCTGCTTTACAGTATTGTGCTAGTTTCCTGTACTAACAAGGTGAATCACCTATATATGTGTATGTATGGTCCCACCACTTTTTTTTTTTTTTTTTTTTTGGCATTTCCTTCCCATTTCGGTTACCACAGAGTGTTGGTGGGAATAACCAGAGTGGTTTTCTTATTTTCCTCGTGGTTTCCCTAGTTTTCCAATGTTGATCTATCATACTGTCCAACCCAATGAGTTTAGACATTTGATTAAAAGAAGTCAGTGAAAATTTCTGCCAATACCAAAGTTCAATGCAACATTCTGTTTGACTGGCAGATACTTGGATTTTGTGCCAAGCAGCATATTTAACCAAGTAGATAATGGAAATAGAAAGCACTGATTGATGATATCATCAGTCACTTTAACATTTACAAAATTCTTGGCTCTAAACAAGTGCACAAGATGATTTGAGAAAAGCACTAAATGATGAACCAGAACCTGGAAAACTTGGGAAAATAGTTACTGTAAAGTGTTATTGGGGGTGGGAGGAGCCTCAAGAAGGAGGGGATGTATGTGTACACATAGCTTATTCATGTTGTACAGCAGAAGCACAACACTAATCAGTTATACTCCAATTTAAAAGTAAAGTGGTAGAACCCAGGAAACACCAGATTTAGTTTTCCTGTACTGAGATGAACCAGTGTGTGGTTTTTTTTTTTTTTACACCTTTGTGCTTTAGATTAAGTGTAGCTATAAGACACTGGGAATATATTGGTAAGGAACAACTAATTTAGGAAGATGTATTAGCCAGAAAGGATAGGAGCACCTGTTAGGTTTAAAGCAAGATGCTAGATAATGAAAAAGAAAGGAAGCAAGCAAGACTGGAGAAAACGGGGGAAGCAGAAAATAGATGGAAATTTTGATGATCACTACTTGCTTTTGAAAATCAGCCATTTTACAGAAATATTCTATTTAAAGGCTGGAGCTTTTGACTGCAAGACAAGAATTAAGAACTAAGCAATAGAGAAATACATAATGAATCGAGTCTAGTACAACAAGATAGCATATTCCTACAGGTGTTTTAGTATACGTAATATGGGTGGTTTCTCTGTTGATTTTAATACACTTACTCCATTGTAAGAGGATTATACCATTCTCTTCTGAAAGGCTTTTATCCACTTGAGATTTTTTAGCCTCTTTGCACATCAAAATTGAGATCTGAGATAATAAAAATTGACACTACATTCAAGAACAGGGTCCCTATTTTCGTCATTAAACATAGTTAACGTTGAGATGGTTTCTTCCTCAAATATTCTCAAAATATTTCTGTTAATGAGTGAAATTCAGTCGAACCCGGGAAAGATTTTAAGTTTTTTGGTGTTTCCTAATATCTCAGTGTGACTGTCATTTCCTTAAAAAAGAGATTGTTACTTTAACTGACATCTTTCCTGACATTTTCACGCATACACGTGACATAAACATAACTCACTTTTCCTATCCAAATAAATCATGCATTTTCTGCAACTCACTTTTTCTAACTAAAAATAATCTCCACATCAATGAATTTAAATGCTGTACTGACACATACTAAATGCTGCAATGCATATTACAAATACATTAATTTGCTTCTGTTTTGGTTATTCGCCATTGCAAATCATGTTGCTATTATTACCAACAGCAATTTAAAGACTTAAGTGTTTTGGGTCATAAGATTACCAAGAATATAAACTAGTAATAACAAGGAGACAGGCAAAAAAGGAGATGATTAAGTCACCTGCC
Organism: Neotragus moschatus; assembly: GCA_006410615.1. Classification (NCBI taxonomy): domain Eukaryota; kingdom Metazoa; phylum Chordata; class Mammalia; order Artiodactyla; family Bovidae; genus Neotragus; species Neotragus moschatus. The sequence continues at coordinate 196,387 of SJYA01000846.1, read as the reverse complement.
AGCCTCTCCCATCTTTCCACATCCCTTCTCTTTAGAAAATCTCCCTCTCCATCCTCCTGCCTAAAGGAGGTGGATGTCACTTGCAATGTCATTTTACCGCGTTATATTTTCCCTTCGTCTTGATTTTCAGCTTGCCTCTCCATTTCAGTTCCTTCAGCGTGAAGGAGAAGCACATGGGGTTGAATTTGCCTAGGTCTCCTGAATTCCTCAGCCTGGATTCAAAGCCCAAGAGTGGGAGGAGTGGACGTCTTGTTTACTGAATTTCAAGCACCCAATTCTCAGGGTAAAGGACAAATTTCATCCTGTTAAGAATAATCCTACTATTCAGAAAACTTGGTGTCTAGGGTGGCGGGGAGGCGGTGGGGAAGCCAAGATTTGAGACCCAAAGGTAATGGCAGACAGCCGCCAGACGGGGCAGGAAAGAGGGAGGGCCCTTAGTAAACACTGCTGGCCCCCCCGGGGCCCAAAGAGCTCGCCTCCAGTGGAAGATAAAGGGAATTTGTTAAATAAAGAAGCAGTTGGGGCCGACAAAAGCTTCTGGCACAGGAAGTGAGTTCGACTGAGGAGACCGAAATGTAGGCATTTGAATAGATTCCTTGGTGTGAGGCTGAGGTGAAACCAGAAAGCAGCAGCAGCTGATGGCGAGCTCTTCTTTAAGGGGTTCCCAGTTTCTGGGTGTTTGATGTGGCCTGGGAGAAAGTGTCCTTGAGAATTTAAAAAGGTTAAAAGTTTGGGAAATGAATGCAAAGTAACTCTACCTCCCAAGTATAACGACCAAGCGAGGTATTGAACAGAAAAATCTCACAGATGAAATCAAGACACTAGAAGCCTATAGAATGAATTAAAGTGGGACAGCCTCATGCACTTAGGGTCTTAAGGGGGAATTATAGAAAGGTTGGCAGTGTTCATACAACCCGTGTCTTGGGTGCAAGATGTGACAGGGACTAAGGAAGTGGTCAGACTGAATTANATCTCACAGATGAAATCAAGACACTAGAAGCCTATAGAATGAATTAAAGTGGGACAGCCTCATGCACTTAGGGTCTTAAGGGGGAATTATAGAAAGGTTGGCAGTGTTCATACAACCCGTGTCTTGGGTGCAAGATGTGACAGGGACTAAGGAAGTGGTCAGACTGAATTAGGGCCACATCTTTGCAGAAACAATGTAGCTGAACACAGTCACCTGGGCTTTCTCCATAGGGACATTGAGGGCAGGTACTTCTGGCCATAAGTATAGCTCTTAGCTTGATGAGCAGCTGTGGAATTTATTTTCACCACTTGGGTAGAATACAAGTGGCATTGGAATGGGTATTACCAATGGACCACCAATTTAAAAGCTATGGATGGTGGCACAATCTAACCAGAGAATTGTGCACAAGCTGATCACAAATCCTGTGATTCCCCTCCTTGACCTGGCTTTTAAAAGTGCTTCTCCGAAACCCTCTAGGGAACTTCTGCTCTTTAGGGCATGAGGAACCTGTCTCCTTGCATGGCTTTGCAATAAACCTTTCTCGGCTCCAGAAAATAAATACATAGATAAAAGCTAGGGATGTTGAATGCCTCTGGTACATAAGGATATTTAGTGTTGGACTAAGTAAGAGTATTGATGCCTCTTGCCCTTCTGGTCCCATTCTGTGTTCTATGTACATGTACTCTGTCTATCCAAATCAGTCACACTTACTTAGCTATAGTTAATGTGCTATATGGGGATTCCCAGGTGGCTCAGTGGTAAAGAATCCACCTGCCGATGCAGACGACACAAGAGACTCAACTTAAATCTGAAGGTCGCAAAGATCCCCCGACGTAGGAAATGGCAACCCAGTCCAGTATTCTGGCCTGGAATACCACGGACAGAGGAACCTGGCTGGCTGCAGTCCACAGAGTCGCAAAGAGTTAGACACGACTGAGCGCTCAGGCACACACAGGTTACATAAATTACACTTTCCACTGTCAAAGTGAACATTCTCAGACAATACAGTAAATGTGCTTTATACCTGATGAGTCACCCAATTCCTGTCCTTCTGCAATTCCTTCCTTCATTCTTAGCTTCCCCCAGATCCTAGTTCTCATTTTTCAGGTCTCTTATCCATCCTCAGCCACTTGACCCTACAGTCATACTTAACATTCCCCAAATTGCGTAAGGCTTTGTGGATTCCTTCAGCGTTGCTGATAAACCGTTAAACACTAATGCACTCATTCCCACGGATTCTCTGATCAATTTCTATCTCATTAAGTCAATAAAAATGGTTCCCTTTATCTGTTGAGACCACCTTCTATAGAGAAAAAGCCCTTGTGTAAATATCTGCTGTATCAGTCTTTGTCAGGATAAGAGAAAAATGACTATTCTTTGTAACTCCATGGCTGGCTCTGTGCTCTGCCTTTCCTTATGCTGTTTGCAGCGTCCATAAGAATTGTGAAAAAATCAAGTTTCAACTTGGAAGAAAATACTTATATTTCACACTTATGCTGGCTCATAGCACTATAATCCACCCTATTATTATAGCTAGAAGCCTGATCATTATCCTAGGATATTTTCTTTCACCTACCATATCCAAACAGTTACTCTTTTGGGAGGGTTTTTAAAATTAATTTTTTAAAATTGAAGTATACTTGATTTACAATGTTGTGTTAGTTTCAGGTATACAGCAAAGTGGCTCAATGATATATATTTATTCTTTTTCAGATTCTTTTCCTTTATAGGTTATTACAAAATATTGAGTAGAGTTCACTGTGCTACACAGCAGGTCCTTGTTGGTTATCTATTTCCTATATAGTAGTGTGCATATGTTAATTCCGGGCTTCCCAGGTGGCGCTAGTGGTAAAGAATCCGTCTGCCAATGCAGGAGACATAAGAGACACAGGTTCCATAGGACACGGCAACCCACTCCAGTATTCCTGCCCCGAGAATCCCCATGGACGGAGGAGCCTGGCAGGCTATGGTCCATGGGATTGAGAGTGGGACACAACTGAAGCAATTTAGCGTGCAGGCACACACGCATGTATATTAATGTTAATCCCAAATTCCTAATTTATCCCTCCCCCCTGACTCCCCCCCCAACCATAAGCTTGTTTTCAATGTCGGTGGGTCTATTTCTATTTTGTAAATAAGTTACTTTGTATCATTTTTTTAGAGTTCACATACAAGTGTTATCATAATGGTATCTATCTTTCTGACTTACTTCACTTATTATGATAATCTCTAGGTCCATCCATGCTGCTGCACAAATAATCACTAGTTAAGTCCACCTCTTTAATACTTTTCAAACCAATTAACAGGTTTCCATATTAGCTGCTACTACTGAGCAACTAGTGGGTAATCAGATTTTTCCACACTCCCTCAAATATTCATACAAGGAAGAGATTATTAAAAATAAATTTTTCATATAAAAAAAGAAGCCAAGAGCCTAAGCAACATATCAAAGATGGTACCCAGTGGGGATGGTCAAAATCTAGATTAAAACCCTTAATTACCTGACTCCAAAGCCCCAGATATTTCTCTGCTACACGATTTTCCAATGGAAAGACATAAATATAATGTGGAAAGATATATACCAAAAAGAAATATTTAAGGAAGGAAAATTTTGAGGGAATTTTCACTTGCTATTACTGGAATTTTTTTTAGAGCATATATTACCAGANAATATAATGTGGAAAGATATATACCAAAAAGAAATATTTAAGGAAGGAAAATTTTGAGGGAATTTTCACTTGCTATTACTGGAATTTTTTTTAGAGCATATATTACCAGAGAAAAATAATAAATATCTCCATTTGGAAAGAACAGGAGTAGCATGTATGGGAATAAGCAATTACCGGTAAAAATAACTTTTTTGAAACATGAAAATAGATCATGTATTTGTCTTATTACCTTTAGAATCCCGGAACTAGAGAGAGGCTAGAATCCTGGAACTCTGGGTTCTGAACCACAGATCAGACAAGGCTGCTTTGGGCAAAGCCACCAGATGCAGCGTTAAGCTCACTTGGAGGGTCACTCCTCCCCGCAGGGGTCCACTTTCTGTTCTGGGCTCACCAGCTGCCTGTTTTAGAACCTTAGGAAGTTTCTTTCTTATCACCAAATCTTCCAGGACAAGGAAATATTTGTCTAGACATGCCCCTCAATTGTGTGTGACCGACCTATGATGGTAAAAATGTACATACTTACGCCTGATGAGCTGGGGGGAGGTCCTAACGGGGAACTAAATGGNAGGAAGGAAAATTTTGAGGGAATTTTCACTTGCTATTACTGGAATTTTTTTTAGAGCATATATTACCAGACAAAAATAATAAATATCTCCATTTGGAAAGAACAGGAGTAGCATGTATGGGAATAAGTAATTACCAGTAAAAATAACTTTTTTGAAACATGAAAATAGATCATGTATTTGTCTTATTACCTTTAGAATCCTGGAACTAGAGAGAGGCTAGAATCCTGGAACTCTGGGTTCTGAACCACAGATCAGACAAGGCTGTTTTGGGCAAAGCCACCAGATGCAGCGTTAAGCTCACTTGGAGGGTCACTCCTCCCCGCAGGGGTCCACTATCTGTTCTGGGCTCACCAGCTGCCTGTTTTAGAACCTTAGGAAGTTTCTTTCTTATCACCAAATCTTTCAGGACAAGGAAATATTTGTCTAGACATGTCCCTCAATTGTGTGTGACCGACGTATGATGGTAAAAATGTACATACTTACGCCTGATGAGCTGGGGGGAGGTCCTAACGGGGAACTAAATGGNGGCATGAGTCTGAGTGAACTCCGGGGGTTGGTGATGGACAGGGAGGCCTAGTGTGCTGCGATTCATGGGGTCGCAAAGAGTCGGACACAACTGAGCGACTGAACTGAACCTTGGTCATTTCTGATAAGCATTTAATTTACATCCTATACTGTGCTGTTCTTAGTCACTTTAGTCATGTCCAACTCTTTTTAATCCCATGGACTGTAGCCCGCCAGGCTCCTTCATCCATGGAATTCTCCAGGCCAGAATACTGGAGTGGGTAACCATTCCCTTCTCCAGGGGATTGTCCAAACCCAGGGATCAAACCCAGGTTTCCTGCACTGAAAGCGGATTCTTTACCAACTAAGTCACCAGGGAAGCCCCCCTCCTGTACTGCAGTTCTCATAGGTGACAGTGTTGTATTTATACTTAGTTTCTGAGACTTTTGTCAGAAGACAATTGATGCATTTTTCGATTACTCTGGAGCCACACAGATGCTGAGATCAGTGGAGGTGGGGCTCCAGGGTTTGACCAGGTGTGCATATGGTCAAACAGCACGGCGCCCTACATCCATCAGGTACCAGGGAAACTTCATAATTGATCTGTTTTCAGGCAGGGATCATACACTGACCCAGTCTGTCTGCTTACCTATCTTTATGTACCTTTTTTGTTACTGTTGGTTATTTGGCCCCCAGAAAACTTTAGTCTACTCTTTTTGGATCTAGAATGGATCTACTTTGTATTAATATAATTAGCCCAAGGGTCAGGATGGGAGTCGACTCCTACCTAGTTCATTGTAAACTATGTATTTTCCTTTCTGCCTAATTTGAAATTGGTATACCAGAAAAAAAAAAATCGGTGAGTTTTTTCCTTGGTTTATCTTGGCAAGTTTTCCAACATGAGCTTTGATCAGGTAGAATGGAAACTATGCCGCTAAGCAAATACGTAGTAATCTAGGAACAAAATGTACTTTAAGAGTAATTAGAGGGACTNCCTAATTTGAAATTGGTATACCAGAAAAAAAAAAATCGGTGAGTTTTTTCCTTGGTTTATCTTGGCAAGTTTTCCAACATGAGCTTTGATCAGGTAGAATGGAAACTATGCCGCTAAGCAAATACGTAGTAATCTAGGAACAAAATGTACTTTAAGAGTAATTAGAGGGACTTCTTTCATGGTCCCAGAGAAGGCAATGGCAACCCACTCCAGTACTCTTGCCTGGAAAATCCCATGGACGGAGGAGCCTGGTAGGCTGCAGTCCATGGGGTCGCGAAGAGTCGGACACGACTGAGCGACTTCCCTTTCACTTTTCACTTTTAGGCATTGGAGAAGGAAATGACAACCCACTCCAGTGTTCTTGCCTGGAGAATCCCAGGGACAGGGGAGCCTGGTGGGCTGCCGTCTATGGGGTCGCACAGAGTCGGACATGACTGAAGTGACTTAGTAGTAGTCTTTCATGGTCCAGTGGTTGAGAATCCACCTCCAAGGCAGGGGGCCTGGGTTCCATCCCTGGTCTGGGAAGATTCCACATGCCCTAGAGCAGCTAAGCGTGCTGGCCACAGCTGAGTCTGCAAGTCTAAAACCTGTGCTCCAAAACAAGAGGAGCCGCTGCAGTGAGAAACCCGGGCACCACAAGTAAAGAGTAGCCCCACCTGCCACAAACAGAGAAAGCTTGTACCCAGCAACGATGATCTAGTGTAGCCAAAAATGAACTTAAAAAAAGTCTCCACCTCCATTCCAGGGAACATCGGTTCCATTCCTGATTGGGAATTAAGATCCTGAATGCCAGGCAGTGTGGCAAAAAAAAAAAAAAGTCATTAGGTGCTTCTTTATTATCATGAGCATCCTGTGAACTGCAAGTTATTGAATTGTGGAGTGCAACCCACAGGAAATCCTCCTTGATGCCAGGAAGATTCCAGCAGCTCACCTTTAACACCTAGAGGGCACACTGCAGTCTTATTTTCAAGGACTCACTTCTATCCCAAGATCTTCTTCAGAATAAGCACAGGCTGCAATAGGTTATTTTTCCTGTCTCTTTTCTCTAAAGGAAAAGGCCTCAAATAATTGGCAAGCTCCAGCAGAGAAGGGCAACAAATAACAAAAAGATGAATGAACTGGACTTTAAAATTTAAAACTTTTATAGACTATTTTAACTGTTGTGGTCTAAATGTTTCTGTCCTTCCAACTCATATGTTGAAATTCTAATGACCAAGGTGACGACATTAGTTTGTTGGGTCCTTTGGGAGCTGATTAGGACATGAGGGTGGAGTGCTCACTAATGCGACTAGTGCATTTATTTTATTTTTTTAATTTTTAAAAATTATTTATTTCATCTTTTTAAAATTATTTATTTATTTATTTAACTAGTGCATTTATTAAAAAAACAAAAAAAACCCAAAAAAACCCCCACAGAACAACCTCTATGGAAAGCAATTTAGCCCAATCTACCAAAATTGTAAATATTCATACCCTTTGACCCATCAATCAACTCCATATTTACCATATATACTGGCATGTGTGTGACATGATACACTTACAGAGTTCTTTACTGCTGTAGTTTTTGTCGAAATGGCAAAAAAGTGAGAAACATTTAAATGCCAATCTACGATGGGGATGGTTGGATCCATTGTGGTATCCACACTATGATGGAGAACCTAAAAGAAAGGAAGATTCTTCTTTAGTTACTAAGATGGGGTAATGTCCAAGGGACACTGGGAAATGAGTAAAAGTAAGACATAGAAGAATTACTACCACATTAAAAAAAACCCAAACCCACAAGAAAGCTCTCTTGCCCTTTCTGCCATGAAAGAATACAAAAAGTTTGCAACCCTCAAGCCCCATCCCTACCCAAAGAAGAAGTCTGCAAGATGGCCCTTGCCCTCACCGAACCAAACAAACCCTGGTTCGATTCCCGGGTCAGGAAGATCCCCTGGAGAAGGGATATGTTACCCAAGCCAGTATTCTGGCCTGGAGAATTCCATGGACACAGTCCATGGGGTCCCAAAGAGTCGGACATGACTCAGCGACTTTCATTTTCAATACGAAGCTGTATACCCATCAAACAACTCTGATTTCCCCCTCCCCAGTTCCCGGTAACCAACACTCTACTTGGTTTCTGTGAATTTGACTGCTTTAGATACTTCATGCAAATAGACTTACACAGTGCTTGTCTCTCTGTGACTGGCTCATTTCACTTACTATCGTGGCCCCGAGGTTCGTCCAGGCATAAGGATATGCAGGATTTCCGTCCTTCTCCAGCGCGTGTAATATTCCCTTGGGTGCAGACTCTACACTGCATTTACCCATTCACTCACTGCCGGACATTCGTGTCGCTTCCACTTCTTGTCCCAATCTCATAATAAAAATGACGATTTAAAATATAGGACCCCTTTCTCACTTCAGGTTGATAAAGATTAAACTTTCCACAAGAAAACATTTTGGTGCTAAAAAAAAAACCTGGCACCCTTACACCTTGTTGGGTATTTAACTTTAGTCTAGTTCTTAAGCACTTAACCGACAGGGTGCAATTCCTTTTAACAATTCATTCAATTTTTTAAAGGTGAGATCTGAATTTAATCTCTGAAACCGATCCAATTTCGGTGACTCAGTCTATCAATTAAATCACAAAACCCTGAACAATCCAGAAAAGGTAGCTAAATTCTCTTCAGGATAAGAAAGGCGGGAAGTACGGGAATTTGAAGGACTGCTAGTTTCCAAGCACGGCCATGATTTTAGCCAGAAAAGGCTGGAACCGAAGCGAACCGAGTCCAACAGGTTTCTGAGGCCGCCTGCGCAGTGCAGGCTCGTGGGAGGCACCCCCCCCCCCGCCCCCCAACCTAGCGCAGCCAAAAGCCCTGCCTCCTGCAGGCTCCGCGGTTTGGTCCAGCGCAGCGCTGCCTCCGGTGACTGCGGCGCTGGGGAGGCGACGGATGCGGGCGCCGGCCAGCTCCTTGGGGTGGAGCGGAGGGAGCTGAGGGAGCAGGGCGGCCACTGCCGGAGGAAGAGGGACCCAGGGCAGGACCCGCAGCTTCAGCGGTGCTGCCGCCACCGTGGCCCGGGATCGTGGACACTGATGCTAATGTTGGTGCCGCTCTTTGGGAATCGGTATCCAAAAGGACGGCGCGGTAAAGACCCAGATCGTAGAGCCAGAGCGAGTGGGCCGAGGCCTCACCTGCAGCCCCGCCCCGAACGTCATCCGGCGGCTCAGAGGCCCCGGAGCTCTGCGGGGCTCTCCTCTGTGTCACTTGCCCGGCTCTAGGGAAGACCCTTCTGGCCCAGCCTCAGCTGGGACCACCCAGTTGAACCTTGGCCAAACTGCTGCAGTAAACACATTTGGGTCCCCCACCCCGACTCCCGAGTCTCCCACAAAGGCATGTTTCAACCTGAATTGCCTCTGGAATCTGGTGGCTTTGGGAGCTGTGGAAGGAGGCGATTCTGTCCATCAGGGTACCGCTTCAGCCCGCCATCTAACATGAATCCTGCCAGTTATCAGTCTACTGCCTCAGCTGCAGATTCATCCTTCAGGATCTGTCTTGTGATGCTCGGAATTCTCTATAAACCGTGGCGTGTTGAGCCGTTGAAATTTTTTCAGAAGATGGTGCTGGGCGGATACTGTATAGGGAAGAGGGCTTCTGCCCGTGTAGTGGCTATGCTGTCACTTGAGTTGTGTCTGATTTTTCGCGACCCCATGGACTGTAGCCCGCCAGGCTCCTCTGTCCATGGAAGTTCTCAGGCAAGAATACTAGAGTGGGTCGTCCTATCCTCCTTCAGGGGACCTTCCTGACCCAGTGATTGAACCCAGGTCTCCTGGATCTCCTGCAGGGGGCTATTGCTAAGCTGCTAAGTCAATTCCGTCATGTCCGACTCTCTGCAACCCCATAGACGGCAGCCCACCAGGCTCCCCCGTCCCTGGGATTCTCCAGGCANCTCCTTCAGGGGACCTTCCTGACCCAGTGATTGAACCCAGGTCTCCTGGATCTCCTGCAGGGGGCTATTGCTAAGCTGCTAAGTCAATTCCGTCATGTCCGACTCTCTGCAACCCCATAGACGGCAGCCCACCAGGCTCCCCCGTCCCTGGGATTCTCCAGGCAAGAACACTGAAGTGGGTTGCCATTTCCTTCTCCAACGCGTGAAAGTGAAGTCGCTCAGTCGTGTCCGACCCTCAGCGACCCCATGGACTGCACCCGTCCAAGCTCCTCCATCCATGGGGTTTTCCAAGCAAGTCTTGGAATAGGGTGCCACTGCCTTCTCCGCCTGCAGGGGGCAGGCAGGTTCTTTACCCGCTGAACCACCACAGATCAACAGTCCCAGTCCCAGCCATGCAGGCAGGATGCAAGCTCCCTCAGTCATCCTACAGTAACCCCCATCTCACCCCACCCCTACCCCCACCCCCGGCCCTAAGCAATCAGTCTTCACCAGCCCCAGTCCTCTCACCTGTTGTTGGCCTCAGGTCCTCTGAACACTCAGGTATCTGGCCACCAGCTGTGGAGAGTTTTGTCTCCTACTTGCCTGGGGAATGCACACCAGTGCTGGCCTGTGCAGTCCTCTGCTAGCAGGTAGACTGTGACTGCACCTTTTCCAGTGAGCTCTGAACCTCAGCTTTGGGGAGGTGGCCTCCCAAATTTAAACTTCCTTGGATACACTCCTTCAGCCCTGGGTTATCATACTGAGTTCTCTTACATCCTTTTTTCATTTGTTGTCATAACTCATAACTTTTTTTTTTTTTTAATTCAACTTTCCCTGTTTAGGTCAATGTGTGGTTTCAGTCTTCTTTATGTTTTTTTTTTTAATTAACCAATTTATTTATGGCTGTGTTGGGTCTTCATTGCTGCACAGGCTTTTGTCTAGTTGCAGCGAGTGGGGGCTATTCTCTAGTTGTAGTGCACAGGCTTCCCACTGAGGTGGCTTCTTGTTGCAAAGCAAGGGCTCTAGAACACAGGCTCGGTAGTTGTGGCACATGGGCTTTGTTGCTCCAAGGCATGTGGGATCTTCCCGGATCAGGGACCCTCATCTCCTGTACTGGCAATTGGATTCTTTACCACTGAGCTGCCAGGAAGCCCTTCTTTATGTTTTTAGTTGTAAAAGTTTTGATCTTGATAGAAGTCAGATTGATACACTTAGTAAAAATTGTATGTCAGGCAGTGTGCTAGGTGTAACAAGACAAGGTACTTGCTTTTTTGGAGCTTATTCTCTGCAGAGCGTCACTAAATCCTCATGCACAAATAGACTCAGCATTGCAAAATTCTGAGGCAGGATATTTCAAGCACAAGAGAAGNAGTTTTGATCTTGATAGAAGTCAGATTGATACACTTAGTAAAAATTGTATGTCAGGCAGTGTGCTAGGTGTAACAAGACAAGGTACTTGCTTTTTTGGAGCTTATTCTCTGCAGAGCGTCACTAAATCCTCATGCACAAATAGACTCAGCATTGCAAAATTCTGAGGCAGGATATTTCAAGCACAAGAGAAGTGACAAGAACCTAAGTGATCATGAACTTGATGTATAGGAGAGTTAGAAAACCAGTGAGGCTAGACTTCAATGACTCTCTCAAAGAGAGTACAAGAAATGAAGCTGAAGAAGCAAACTTTTTAGGTAAGGGAAGCAGAACTTTAAGTGTCAGGACAGTTATAAGAATGAATGAAAAGAGAAAAGTTGCACCAGGGTAATAGGAATAAACTGGGATGTATGGTCACCCAGTTTATAGGCCATAGCAAAGGAGTCTGGATACTATTTTTTTCTTTCTTTTTTTTTTTTTTTACTGCTCAAACGTTTCCATTTCATTTATTTATTTTGGCTGCACCCCTTAGCTTGTGGGATCTGTTCCCCAACTAGGGCTCTAACCCAGACCTCTGCAGTGAAAGCACCGAAGGAATCCTAACCACTAGACACCAGGAAATTCCACATCACCACCACCACAAAAAACCCAAAAACCTCTGTTTTTATTTTTTGGGTGTATGGTATGTGGGGATCTTAGTTCCTCGACCAGGGATTGAATCCAAGAACGTTGGAAGCTCCAAGTCTTAACCACCAGACCACGAGGAAAGTCCCTAGAAATCTTTTTAAATTTGGCTTTCTGACATAAGTGTGCTTTTGCTTTTGCCTTCAACACTTTCATGATTTTCTGTTCAAGGAAATCCTGCTTGATCCTGTAGAGGACACATTTGGCTCCTATGGACCCACCATAGGTCCTGCTAACATGCTTTTTCATTTCAGACCACCTCATTAGATCTTCAGATCTCACAGCATGAGCCCCCTACCATCTGTAAGCTTTGATGCTTCCCCAACCTTCTTGTAATTCTATCACCAGGAGTCCCAGACAGCCTAGTTTTTTTAGAGGTTGTGTTGTAGACAGCCAACTATGTAGGTCGAACCCTGGACCATTCTGAAATCCTCTAGATACCGTCCCCTGAGGAGCCTGGATACTATTTTAAGCGTGGCTGCTTTAAGTGGAATTGGAAGGCTTTGAACAAGGAATTGACAGGTTCTGATTTTTTAAATTATCTTTTGGCCACACCACGCAGCATATGGGATCTTTGTTCCCCAAGCTGGGATCGAACCTGTGCCCACACCTCCAGTGGAAGTGTGAATGCCTAACCACTGGACCACCAGTCAAGTCCCAACATGATCTGATTTTAAAAGAACACTCTAGTCATGTGGAGAATGAATTATAAGGAAGCAAAGGTGGAAAAAAGGAGTTAGAGCAACCAGTTTTGGAGAATATGATGCACTCGCTGATGGCCAGGTATTCCATCCTTTCATTCCAGCCCTAACACACAGAGAACCACAGTGCAAGGTTATGTTGGGAGCAAGGAAGGCTTTATGGAGCTCCTGCTTGGGCCTTGTAGAAATAGGAGAGTAGCCTTTCAGATATCTGTAGTAAATGAATGGAAACTGGGCAAGGGAGTTTCATGACTACATGAAGGAAAGCATCAAAACGTTGAGTGTCCATCGTGGGCATGAGGTGTTTTCTTACGTAAATTAAGTGTTGGTTGAATCAGGATGAACCTAGAGATGATCATACTAAGTGAAGTCAGACAGAGGAAGACAAATATGGTACTTATATATGTGACCTCAAAAAAAAAAAAAAAAAGATACAAATGAGCTTATTTACAAAACAGAAACAGACTTACAGACTTCAAAAACAAATCTATGGTTAACCAAAGGGTAAACAACATGGGGAGGGAGGGATAAATTAGTTTGGGGTTAACATACACACACTACCATAGGAAGATCCCCTGGAGAAGGAAATGGCAATCCACTCCAGTATTCTTGCCTGGAGAATCCCATGGACAGAGAAGCCTAGTAGGTTACAGTCCAAGGGGTCGCAAAGAGTCGGACACGACTGAGCGACTTCACCTATCACCTATATATAAAATAATAAGGATCTACTGTATAACACAGGAAACTCTACTCAATATTCAGTAGTAACCTATATGGGAAAAGAATGACAAAGAATGGATATATGTGTCACTGAAATCACTTTGCTGTACACCTGAAACTAACAACATGTAAATTAGCTATTTTTGTTGTTTAGTCCCTGTCCTGTCCAACTCTTTGTGACCCCCTGGACTGCAGCATGCCATGCTTTCCTGTCCTTCACTTATCTTCACAAAATCAGCTGTAGCTGAATGTAAAATAAAAATTAAAAAAAAACAACAGTGAATCAAACAGAGAGGTAGCAGGGACCCTGCCCCTGGAGGGGTTGTGATAAGCCAGAGTAGTCATTGATTGGAAGCTATTGAATTTTTCAGCAGTACAGAGATATAAACGCGTTATGTGTTCCATGTGTATACATATATATAGATGTGATATAAATGTATATATGTGATATATATACAATGTGCTTGCTCAATTGTGTCCACCTCTGCAATTCCATGGACTGTAGCCTACCAGGATCCTCTGTCCATGGGATTCTCCAGGCAAAATACTTGAGCAGGTTGCTGTTTCCTACTCCAGGGAATATCTTCCCCTCTCAGGAACTGAAACTGCATCTCTCACATCTCCTGTACTGCAGGTGGGTTCTTTACTGCTGAGCCATTGGGAAAACATATAATACACATATACTACATGTGTATATATATGAATACCCTGACATTAATGTAGGATGAATTTCAGGGATCAAAGACTGGAGGAGAAAGGAAATAGAAAAGAGCATAAAGAGAAAATCAGAAGAATTCTCACTGGTGAAAGCAAGCAACATAATTTATTAAGTATGCAAGGCAATGCACTAAGGCTTTTCCATTTCATCTGCGCATAATAAATGAATATGGCTATTTCCATTTGTACAAAACTCTTATATAAGAAACTTATTTATGTTACAACAAGTACTGAGCAACCACACGGTGTTTAAAGCTGACTTGTTGTTACAGAGGAAGGTCCCACCCACGCCCACACACACAAAAAACCAAGCCTGTGATGTTATATATGTACATTCAGAATTTTATTTCAAAACAAAGAACCGTAGTAACAATAATAGAAAAAATCCATTTGGAAATTATTCACAACCTGGTCACTGAGAACTGGGAAAAATTCCATGCTGCACCACTGCCAACCCACTGGTCTGAGTCGGAGCAGAGGTGCAGTTGGAGGACAGTCCCCCGTCACGGCAAAGCCCTGTCCCACGGCTCTTTGAGTTTTGTACCCAAAGCCTCAGCAGCCAGAGGGAATGGTGAGAACTTAGAACCAAAATACTGTCATAGGTAAGGGTTTGACTGAAGGGCTTGAAATATGTAAGCACCAAAGAGGGAGAGGGAGATCAAGTAACATATGAGGGAGGGATGAAGAGCCCAGTCTCCACTTCTAAAAATACTGGATGATCCTGGAGGTGGCCGTGGGCTGCGGCAAATGAAATCCCTCCATCTCAGCAAACCCTCTGGCCACCCCAGACCTACTGTCCCCTTAAGAGTGCCTCCCTCTCCCTCATGACGCCCTTCCAGCGCACCCAGCAGGCATCACGTCCTGGTCTCACACTCTTTCCTGTCTTCCCCTGAGTGGACAGTGAGTCCTCCACTCTCAGTCTCAACATTTAGGGAGTTCTCTCTGTCCTCTCCAACAAGGAGAGGCAGCCAGGTGAGATGGAACTCTGAAGTTTCAAAGAAAACCACTGATGCATATTCCACCCAGCAGAGGCAGTGTTGTTTACATATACACAAGTCTGAACACATTATACCCAACAGGGGCCTTAGGAACCTAACAAGATAACCAGCAACTGCTTCGTGACGGTGCACACACGTTCACGCTCACCTGTGGGCCTTGCCGCACAACCACACAGACTGTCACGTGTGGTCTATAGGAAAGTTCAAGTCCCTCAGGGGACACCTGACACAACACTAAGGTAACGTGGTAACAAGGGTAACTTGACACGGTAAACAGACATAAACAAGCATGAGATGACCCTCATGTAATAACACACGTCAACTGGATAATAATCGTTCAGAAAAAAAAAAAATCCTCTTCCAGCGCTGAGGTTACAAATTCCGAGTTAGCTATAAACATCTCTAACTTCTTTTAAAGCTATGGCTTAAAGCAAAATAAAAGTCAACATCTAAAATCCTCTAAACAACAAACTGAAGAAATAATGAACCTCTACCAAGAACCAAGATTTCTGGTTGCTCACTTGGGAGGCTCTCCCACCAGATGGGTGATAGGAATACTTTTTCAATAAAAGTGAGTTTACTAGAGAAAGAAGCTGCTTGGTCCAGTGAGGGGAGAGCGGATTTGTAGAAATAACCATCCCTTCTCTGGACTCCATCCAAAATTAGAACCCATAAACCCCTATTAACTAAAATGCCCACCTTAGCAATAATCCTAGATTTCAAGTAATACTACATATAATCTTAAATGAAGAAAAAAGTTCCAAAGGAAACCAATAGCTTCTTTATACAGGCACATGAATTTTCTGAGAAAGTTGAGAGTTTTTATCTGAAGGATAGGAATTGTTTTAAGAGGCAACGTGCAAACCTCACACACCACATCATGCATCCTCCAATCATGCATGATCTTTCTCCCTAAATCCTTCCCTTCTTATTGCACCTTAACCTCTTCGGTATCAAATCTTCCACCCTATAACCTCTCTTGAAGCACCTCCCTCTAACCTCAATTTCCTTATGCTTTCATTATTTGGTAAAATTACTTTATATTTAAAAAAATAAATATTTATGCAATAAAACCAGAAGATAAAATAAATAAAACTCAAGTTAATTTGCTCAGCAGAGCTGTACGGAAGTGAAGAAGGAGCTCTTATGGAATCCCTCTCTGCCCTCCACTCTTAAGTGTACCTGCTTCCTGGTGAGTCTGAGGTCGGAGGAATGGCAGTTTCTAGCCCACTCCTCAAAATGCCTTGAGGCAATTTTAGAACCTAAGGGAGCAGGAGCTGGCCAGGTTGCCACATACCAAGCGGCCAATCCCTCCTGAAATGAAGGTAGGTTTACTTGGTCTCTCCTGAGCTGAAGAGCATGTCCAAGAAATGAAAATTTTAAAAGCCATTGAACACAACGACTAACCCCAAGCCTTGGGATCCTCTGAGTGCCCATCGCCATCGAGTATGTGGATGAGAAAGGAATGGAGTAGCAGCATTCAGAAACAGTCCTGGGCTACAACCTGATGAGGTCTCCCCGCTTGCTCAGGGGGAGGTTGCTTTTCGTGACGGGAGGGAGGTGGGAAGGAGGCATGTCTTAGGCATTGGTGTCCTTCGTGGGCTGGATGCTGTTCATCTCCATGATGGGGCCTTTCTCGCCGCGGGTTCCTGTCTGCACCTGCCCTTCAAAGGCTCGTGTAATTTCCTCAAAAGTCCTGCCACGGGTCTCAGGAACTTTGAAGAAGGTGAAGACCCAGAAGATAACGAGGAAGACAGTGAAGACGATGAAAACGTAGGCGCCTAAGTAGAACTGGTGAAGAGATACAGAACAGAAGAGTCAGTCAGTTCCCCCACAGTCATATTTCCAATAGCCTTGAAGGCATAACCCCCGCTAGACTTCATCAAAACAGTGCAGTCTCTTCAGAGACTTGCTCATGATTTCACTGGTAACTTCCTAGATTTCTCTGCAATATTATGTCATTCCTTTTCCTAGTCACTAAAGTTAGCCACTTCCAAATACCTATTGAGTTTTTAGGACTTTTGATTAATATCATTATTTTCGTATTTATTTTTGGCTGCACCAGGTCTTTGCTGCTGGGGTCGGGCTTTCTCTAGCTGCCGTGAGTGAGGGCTACTCTTTAGTTTCCGTCTGTGGGCTTCTCTTATTGCGAAGCATGTGGCAGGTGACGTCTTCCCAAACCAGGGATTGAATCCCTGTCTTCTGCTTTGGCAGGAGAACTCTTAACCAAAGGACCAGCAGAAAAGTCCTTTTGATTATTTTTTGAACTCTGGGTTTCTTAAAGGCTCATAGAAATTGGAAATGCATCCTAGATGTCCACTGGCTAGTTCCTTTATTTAACAGATCGACTCTAGGCCATTTTACAATAGGACCTACCTCATCATTAACATCTTATCCTCAGTGAGCCTTTTGGATCAGGCCATTAATGCTATACCAAATGATGGATTTTAAATATTGATTTGGAATCCTAAGGCCTATCATTGCTATTCTGTTCCTAAGAAAAACTATGTATTAGTTGGTTTCAACACGGGTTGGATGAGTTTTAAGTTACTTACCGCGGCCGAGGGGAAGAGCAGTCCAACCAAAAAGTTGGAGGTCCAGTTGGAACAACCAGCCACTGCCATGGCAGCTGGGCGGGGTCCCTGGCCAAAGAGTTCAGCCACAATAAACCAGGGAATGGGGCCTGGGCCGATTTCAAAGAAGGCCACGAAGACCAGGATGGCCCCAATACAGATAAAGCTCATCCAGCTGTAATTATCCTACGACAAAGGAACAGAGGAAAGTTAGTATTAAAGACAGCATGCTCAGGTGGGCGCCCGCTTCCCACAGATGAGGACTGATGGAATAATGAAAAGTTCCTTCTATCCCATGATGTAAAGGAGTCACTGGACCTAGAAACCTTGGGCTTGGTTGTTGTTGTTATTTTTGTTTTGGCTGCGCCATGCAGAATGTGGGATCTTAGTTTCCTGACCAGGGATTGAACCCTCACTCCCTGTGCTGGAAGGCAGATTCTTAACCACTGGACTGTCAAGGAAGTCCTAGCAGCCTTGGGTCTTGGAATCTTAGCAGTGTGATCACACGTGTCATTCTGCACATTCTGAGACCATTTCATCAGTTGTAAAACCAGATCAATGACCTTAACATCTCTTTAAGAATGAAATGAGACCAGGTATTTTACAAGCTGTATGTCATATAGCTATAGGGATGACAGCAATTTAATTATCTATCTCTGAAAATCCACTTTTCTTAAACTTCTGCACCTATTGCTTCTCTCAAAGTTCACTTCTGTAATCACCAAACCTCGACGACCCACCCTCTCACCTTTCCCCACTCCTCCCTTTCCTTTACAAAGAAGAGTACTCACCTTTAGTAACAAAGAAATCGTCATGAGAATGGAACAAAAAGCCATCCCTCCAAGGCCAATCAGGTGTAGAGTCCTCCTCCCAGCCCTTTCCACCAAGAACACCTAAAAAAATGATTTAGAAAAAGTACCCGTGAAACAATGTCACTTTCTTTTTCATGAAGACACCTTACGAGCTACTGGAAGCCGCCTGATTAGCAGCAGGGTACCTGCGATAGTCACACTGCCTCTCTTCTAGCTCTGAGTTAAGAGCATCCTCCACGGTCCCCTCTATGCTTTCCTTTGCCCATCTATTCATTCACCCATCATTCAATAGCTCTTTTCCCCCACAGGGAATTAGAACAAAAAAGGTTTAACTAAAAGGCAGCAGGGAGATGGAAGGACGTGCCACCTATACTTGAATATGTGTGCCAAGAATTCTCCCCCCTGCTTGAAAATGATCAAAACATCTGACTTACAGACACCACGGTGAAGATGGTGTTGACCACACCTGCTCCAATAGTGGCGTAGACCGGCTCCTGGACACCCGCATCTTTGAAGATTCCTGTCGAGTAGTAGAACACCTAATGGAACAAAAGGTGCTGCTGTGAAACAGTCGTGCGTAGCAGTTGCACTGAACCCTCCAAAAATCAACTCAAAAGTCCCGGAAGCTCAAGAGTACCTTCCAGCAATTTTTTGTTGCTGTTGTTCACTCACAGTATCTTTTCTGCAAACAAATGATCTTTTGTAACTTATTTTCTTCTTAGTTGTCTTCAACTCTAGCTACTTAGTTCCATGTTTTCCCTCTGAACTATGCTCACTGTTACTGCTCTATTTAGTCTCTCTCTGAAGGCTGCTTTTAGTAACTTAGAGAGAATGGCTTAAGTCCTGTTTTTCAATTCTGCTTTACCATAGACTCTTACCGCAACTCCCACCCCCACCAACAATGACAGGCATTGATGGATCAACTTGTAGTGAAGAAACAGAAGGGTAACCTCAGCCTGCTTGTTTTTAGATCCAGGCACTGGATCTTTACAAGTGTTTAAGTAAATAACACCAGTGATTATTTTAACTGAATGCACACTATTAAATAAGCTACAATTTATACTATTCTTATTAATTGGTCAACACTGTGCTGATGTAGGGCTGCCATAACTACCATAACTTAAGAGATGTGGAAACATTGGACTCAGACCTGAAGATAACACGGCAATAGGATCTAGGTTGCTCAGGCTCTTAGGCCTGGTTTAGGAGTTTATGGTTTTACCCAGAATATCTGCCTCCACGGCAGCCCCTATTCAGCAGACTTTAAAAAAAAAAATTAGTGTGGTACATTGTTTTTTTCTTTTGTTCTTATTGTTATTTATTTTTAGTTTTTGGCTGTACCATGTGGCATATGAGATCTTAGTTCCTAACCAGGGATTGAACTCGTGACCCCTGCATAGGAAGTGCTGAGTCTTAACCACTGGACTCTCAGGGAAAAATTCTTCATCAGAGTTTTGATCAACATATGCTTCCACATTGGGACTGTCTGTCTGCAGAAACAAGTCTTCAAAGCCCTACAGCCTAAGATAGAAACCATGTATATTTTCCAAAATAAGATTCAGGCTGTGCTCTTGGAAACTGAGATAAGTAGTATCATCCTCATTAAAAACTGCTGCTCTGGGAGAGAAGCAAGGGTGAGCTAATTAAAATGTTTTTTTTTTTTTTTAATTCCAAGAATATTTAACAACATAAAGCTTGTAATTTGAACAGTTAAAACTAGAGATGAATAATTATGCCAACTCTCCATCTTATATAAAAGCATACACATCAGAAACCTAACTCAGACATACACACCTCAAGCAAACTTCTTATAATAAAGCCATGCTGCCTGGAACCTTGGAGCCAGGTTAAGCTCACCCCTACATCATCCTACCGAAAGCCAGTTTTACTTTGCTGGGTAAACACTGTCCAGCCTCTTACCCTTCTGCCTTTAAGGGAGATTAGAAAACACAGTCTGTTCGAAGGTAGGTTGGAAAAGTGACTTTCACCCACATTTACTGAAGTGGAGGAAGGAAGAGGGAAGCATCCTGCCTGCAGAGCACTCATCCACCATTTGTTTAACCTTCCCAGGGTAGTCTTTCTCTGATCCTGTTCTGCAGGGATCAGACTTGGGGGAGGCAAGCAGGTGCCTGGGATGTAGAATTGAAGAAGGTGGCCTTCTTAGGACCTGTTTTATACCTGGACACCTCCCTCTAGTCCCAATTTCACCGTTCTGGGAAGTCCTGAGTGCACATTTTATTACAGTGGTTTTNAAGAGTTGACTCATTGGAAGAGACTCTGATGCTGGGAGGGATTGGGGGCAGGAGGAGAAGGGGACGACCGAGGATGAGACAGCTGGATGGCATCACTGACTCGATGGGCGTGAGTCTGAGTGAACTCCGGGAGTTGGTGATGGACACGGAGGCCTGGCGTGCTGCAATTACCAACTCAATGGACATGAATTTGAGCAAACTCCGGGAGATAGTGGAGGACAGAGGCGACTGGAGCTGCAGTCCATGGAATCATCAAAGAATCAGAAACGACTTAGTGACTGAAAAACAACAACACTGACCTCTAGGAAGGGGAAAAGAAGAGCTACAGATTAAACTCTATAAAAACTCTGGAACAAGGGATTTGATGAGTTTCCAGGTTGGTGAGCCTATCCATATTTGGAGAAAGTGCTACAACCCAGTTCCATGGAGACATCTTTCTAGACCTTGCCCTACCTATGTACCTTTTTTTCAACTGAAAAAAAAAAAAAAAAATCCCACACACCTCACAGCAAGAGAGGTGTAAGTTAAGTTTTATTTGAGGCAAAATGAAGACTTTAGCCTGGGAGACAGCATTTCAAATAGCTCTGAGAAGCTGCTCCAGAGAAGTAGGGGAGAAAGTCATCATAAATGTGATTTTGGTGAAGGAGGAGTACATGCAATTAAGCACATATTCTTTTTTTTTTTTTTTTGCTAGCCGCAATGAGCAGACATCACCATGAAGGACTTTAGTGCTTTTCTAGATCTGAGAAGATGAAAGAACTGGGCTCATAAGGTCTCCTGAAAATATCTTTCTGTCTGAAGACTTGTTCTGCCAGTTTCTCCCAGAGCACAGAGTGCCTCATTCCTGATTTCCACCCTGAACTCCTTTCCAGGGGGTGTTAAAGGTCAGCACCCACAGCCACTCATAATTTGACCCTTGTAGAGACAGATGTCACGTGCCACTTTGCAGGTGACACTCTTCATTATGTACTTCTTAGCTTTTGTAATAAACTGGTAAATGTAAGTGAATGTTCTCTGAGTTCTGTCAGCTCTTCTGGCACATTGATTGAACCCAAGGAGGGATTCATAGGAACCTCTGATTTATAACCAGCCCATCAGAAGCACAAGTGACAACTCAGACTTTCAACTGGAGCTGAAGTGGGGGCAGTCTTGTGAGACTGAGGCTTGAATCTGTGGGACTGAAACTGAGCAGGACCCTGTGGGGCTCTTGGCCATGAAAATCTTTCTGTGTCCCCCATGTCTGGACCTTTCTTGAGTTCCAAAGGGCAGGTTCAAACATGGAAGAGAAGAGATGAAGAGACAAGGGAGGAGCAATCAGGCAAGAAAAGTGCAGCCTTGAGATAGGATCCTGGTTCCCTCAAGAGATACACAAAACAGCATTTCTGAGTTCTTCTGAAAATTCCAACAAACAGAAGATGTTAACTGCTTGAGACATTCTTTATTCCAGAGAGAAGTCCACAGTTTAATAACCTCAAGAACCACTGATCATCAAGAGACCATCTGAGGCCACACAAAGAAATGCAGAGGACTTCCCCAGTGGTACAGTGGATAAGAATCTGCTTGCTGACGCAGGGGCTCGATACCTCGTCCAAGAAGATTCCCACGTGCCTTAGGGCAACAAAGCCCATATGCCACAAGCCTGTGTCCTCTAGGGCTGATAAGCTGCAACTCCTGAAGCCTGCATGGCTAGAACCTGTGCTCTGTAACAAGAGAAGCTGTTACAACGAGAAACCTGAGCACTGCAATGAAGAGTAGCCCCTGCATCGCCACTAGAGAAAGTCTACTCACAGCAACAAGGATTCAGCACAGCCACAAATTGTAAAAACTTAAAAGTAAATGAATAAAGGGATGCAGACCCTGTGCACACCCTGATCCTTCTCAGCAACTCCATCCTTGAACCATTGCTAAAAACTCCTCACCAAATCTCCCTGGGTTGAGACACACATTTTTGAGGCATGAGCCTATTGTGTCCCTCCCTTTGCCTGGCAGAGCAGTAAAGCTACTACTTTTAAAAATTTATTTATTCATTTATTTTTACTCTTTTCTACTTTACCCACAACTCTGTTTCTGAGATTCAACTCATGGTCAAGTAGACAGTGTCAGAATTCAGTTAAATTGGTAGAGTACCCAGTTAGTGGCAGCTGAGAACTAGAGAATTTCCTGATGGTGTGGAAAAACACACATCAGGCTGCTATAATGTTACACCACAGAATGGGTGGCTCAAACAACAGAAATTTATTTCCTTGCAGTTCTGCAGGCTGGAAGTACAAGATCAGGGTGTTGACAGTTCTGGTTTCTCTTGAGGCTTCTCTTGAGATGCCAGCTTCTAGCTGGGTCCTCATACATCCTTCTCCCCTCATGCGTGCATTATTGCTAACTATTTTGGGGCCTAAATTTCTTCTTATAAGACCATCAGTCAGGACTTCCTTGGTACTGCAGTGGATAGGAATCCACCTCCCAATGCAGGGGACATGGGTTCTATCCCTGGTCCAGGAAGATTTCACATATGACAGAGCAGTTAAGCCCATGTACCAAAACTATTGAAGCCTGCATGCTCTAGGGCTCGTGAGCCACAACTAGTGAGCCCATGTGTCGAAATTTTGAAACCCACGAACCCTAAAGCCCTCAAGTTGCAACTACTGAAGCCCACACACCGAGAGCTTGTGCTCTGCAACAAGAGAACCCACCACAATGACAGACTCGTGCACCTCGGAGAGGTTAGAGAGTAACCCCCACTCTCCACAACCAGAGGAAGCCCACGAGCAGCAGACCTAACACAGCCAAAAACAAATATATAATTTTTAAAAAAGAACATCCGTGTAAATGTTGCAGGGAAGAGCCAATTCTAAATCCATGGTAGATCTTTGACTTTCCTCTTTGTTTTTATTACTTTTGTTATTATAGTCATACATAAATGCCTGCCTCAGGGAACCCTGGGGATTCCCAGGTGGTGCTAGTCATAAAGAACCTGCCTGTCAATGCAGGAAACATAAGAGACATGGGTTGGATCCCTGGGTTGAGAAAATTCCCTGGAGGAGGGCATGGCAACCCAATCCAGTATTCTTGCCTGGGAAATCCCATGGACAGAGGAGCTTGGCAGACTACAGACCACAGGGTTACAAAGAATTAGACATGACTGACACAACTTTCACTTAATTATGTTGAAGTGGTTCATAGTACTTTTCAGTCTATTATATTCTACTTTTCTGTATATTCAAAAAGATGGTTCAGTTCAGTTCAGTCGCACAGTTGTGTCTGACTCCTTGGGACCCCATGGGCTGCAGCACACCAGGCCTCCCTGTCCATCACCAACTCCCAGAGTCTACTCAAACTCATGTTCACTGAGTTGGTGATGCCATCCAACCATCTCATCCTCTGTCATCCCCTTCTCCTCCTGCTCTCAATCTTTCCCAGCATCAGGGTCTTTTCAAATGTTAGTTCTTCCCATCAGGTGACCAAATGAAGTTTCAGCTTCAACATCAGTCCTTCCAATGAACACTCAGGACTGATCTCCTTTAGGATGGACTGATTGCATCTCCTTGTAGTCAAAAGACTCTCAAGCGTCTTCTCCAACACCACAGTTCAAAAGCATCAATTCTTCTGTGCTCAGCTTTCTTTATAGTCCAACTCTCACATCTATACATGACTACTGGAAAAAGCATGGCCTTGACTAGATGACAGACTTTTGTTGGCAAAGTAATATCTCTTCTTTTTAATATGCTGTCTAGGTTGGTCATAGCTTCGCTTCCAAGGAGTAAGCATCTTTTAATTTCATGGCTGCAGTCACCATCTGCAGTGATTTTGGAGCCCAGAAAAATAAAGTCAGTCACTGTTTCCACTGTTTCCCCATCTATTTGCCATGAGACCAGTTGCCATGATCTTAGTTTTCTGAATGTTGAATTTTAAGCCAACTTTTTCACTCTCTTCTTTCACTTTCATCAAGAGGCTCTAGTTCTTCTTCACTTTCTGCCATAAGGGTGGTGTCATCTGCATATCTGAGGTTATTGGTATTTCTCCCGGCAATCTTGATTCCAGCTTGTGCTTCCTCCAGCCCAGTGTTTCTCATTATGTACTCTGCAAATAAATTAAATAAGCAGGGTGCAATATACAGCCTTGATGTACTCCTTTTCCTATTTGGAACCAGTCTGTTGTTCCATGGTCTAGTTCTAACTGTTCCTTCCTGACCTGCATACAGATTTCTCAAGAGGCAGGTCAAGTGGTCTGGAATTCCCATTTCTTTCAGAATTTTTCACAGTTTATTGTGATTCAGACAGTCAGAGGCTTTGCATAGTCAATAAAGCAGAAAACCATCCCCTTAGTCAGTTGGATCTCTGAATAAAGTTACGTTCCTTGTTGCTCAGGTTAATTGGCTTGTCATGAAGAGAGAAGACTGAGCTTCAACTCCGTAACACAACTGGATTGAGGCCCACCCTGAGGACCGAATTTTAACACAATCACCTCTTTAAAGGCTGTCTCTCCTAATACATTCATAACTGAGGTGCTGGAAATTAAGACTCCAACATGAATTTTGGAGAGATACAATTAAGTTCATTACATCATGTTTCTATTGGAGACTCATTCTTTTGTACTCTTCCATCTTGAATATCATTTCCAACTGGCTAACTCTTGGTCATAGTAAAATAACTAGTGTCTCTTCTCCTTTGAAAACATTTCCAGAAAAAATTGAAGTAGATATAAGCTTCTTCGTGCCATAATCTATTGCTGTTGTTCAGTTGCTACGACGGTCTGACTCTTTGTGACCCCGGGGACTACATTATGCCAGGCTTCCCTGTCCTTCACTAGCTCCCGGAATTTGCTCAGATTCATATCCATTGAGTTGGTGATGCCATCCAACCTCTGTCATCCCTGTCTGTCTGTCATGTCAACCTCATCCTCTGGCATCCCCTTCTCTTCCTGTTGTCAACCTTTTCCAGCATCAGGGTCTTTCCCAATGAGTCAGCCCTTTGCACCAGGTAGCTGAAGTATTGGAGCTTCAGCTTCAGCCTCAGTCCTTCCAGTGAATATTTAGGGTTGATTTCCTTTAGGCTTGACTGGTTTGATCTCCTTGCTGTCCAACGGACTCTCAAGAGTCTTCTCCAGCACCACAATTTGAAACACCAGTTCTTTGGCACTCAGCCTTCTTTGGGCTTCCCTGGTGGCTCAGCTGGTAAAGACTCTGCCTGCAATGTGGGAGACCTGGGTTCCATCCCTGGGTTGGGAAGATCCCCTGGAGAAGGGAGTGACAACCCACTCCAGTATTCTTGCTTGGAGAATTCCATGGACAGAGGAGCCTGGCTGGCTACAGTCCATGGGGTCACAAAGAGTTGGGCACAACTGAGTGACTTTTACTCACTCAGCCTTCTTTATGGTCCAGCTCTCACATCCATATATGA
The DNA here is from genome assembly GCA_006410615.1 of Neotragus moschatus. Classification (NCBI taxonomy): domain Eukaryota; kingdom Metazoa; phylum Chordata; class Mammalia; order Artiodactyla; family Bovidae; genus Neotragus; species Neotragus moschatus. The sequence goes on along the minus strand of SJYA01000846.1, from coordinate 170,557 downwards.
TTACTGGAAAAACCACAGCTTTGACTATACGGACCTTTATCAGCTAAGTGATGTCTCTGCTTTTTAATACACTGTCTGGGTTTCTCATAGCTTTTCTTTCAAGGAGCAAGCGCCTTTTAATTTCATGTCTGCAGTCACCATATGTAGTGATTTTAGAGGCCAAGAAAATAAAATCTGCCACTGTTTCCATTTTTCCCCATTTATTTTCCATGAAGTGATGAGACCAGATGCAATTATTATTTTTTTTTTAATGTTGAGTTTTAAGCCAGCTTTTTCACTCCTCTTTCACCCTCATCAAGAGGCTCTTTAGCTCCTCTTCACTTTCTGCCATTAGAGTGGTATCAACTGCATATCTGAGGTTGTTGATATTTCTCCTGGCAATCTGATTTCAGCTTATGACTCATACAGCCCTGTATTTCTCATGGCGTACTCTGTATATGGGCTAAATGAGCAGGGTGACAATATACAGTGTACTCCTTTCCCAATTTGGAACCAGTTCATTGCTTCCTGTCCGAATCTAATTGCTGCTTCTTGACTTGCATACAGGTTTCACAGGAGGTAGTTAAGGTGGCTTGGCATTCCCATCTCTTTAAGAATTTTCCAGTTTGTTATGATCTACACACTCAAAGGCTTTAGTGTAGTCAATGATGCAGAAGATGTTTTTCTGGAATTCTGTAGCTTTTTCTATGATCCAAAATGTTGGCAATTTGATCTCTGGTTCTTGTGCCTTTCCTAAGTCCAGCTTGAACATCTGAAGTTCTTGGTTCATGAACTGCTTAAGTCTAGCTTGAAGGATTTTGAGCATTAATTTGTTCGCATGTGAAAAATGAGCAAAATTGTCCGGTAATTTGAATCTTTGGCACTGTCCTTCTTTGGGATTGGAATGAAAACTGACCTTTTCCAGTCCTGTGGCCATTGCTGAGTTTTCCAAATTTGCTGACATAATTTATTAGTTGATGAAAAAGTAATTGTGGTTTTGGACCATGAATTTTAAATCATTATAACTAGGCTCAAGCTTTGGATAGTGGCAGTATTGTATTCAATGAAGTTTATCCAAGGCATGGTTATTGCCAAAAAAAAAAAAAAAAAAAAAC
>SJYA01000846.1:153010-169350 GCA_006410615.1 Neotragus moschatus | reverse complement strand
AAAATAAAAAAAAGAAATGGTTATTACAAAAAAAAAAAAAAAAAAAAAACCACTGAGAACAAAAACATTTAATTCAAAATAGGAATCATTTCAATCAACACAATTTTGCCAGTGAGAAATAAGTTGGTTTCATCCTGTAGTGTAAAATCCATGCTTTGGGACCTTGATGAACTCTTGGAAAGCATTTTGTGCCTGCTGCTGACTGCGGAAGTGTTTTCTCTGCAAAAAGTTGTCAAGATGCTTGAAGAAGTATAGTTGGTTCGCAAGAGGTCAGTTGAATATGGTGGATGAGGCAAAACTTCGTAGCCCAATTCGCTCAACTTCTGAAGCATTGGTTGTGTGACATGCGGTCGGGAGTTGTCATGGAGGAGAATCGGACCCTGTTGTTGGCCAATGCTGGCTGCAGGTGTTGCAATTTTGGGTGCATCTCATCAATTTGCTGAGCATACTTCTCAGATGTAATGGTTTCACCAAAGCTACAGAGGATCAGACCAGCAGCAGACCACCAAACAGTGACCATGACCGTTTTGGGGGTGCAAGTTTGGCTTTGGAGCCTTTTCTCAGTCCAACCACTGAGCTGGTCATTGCTGGTTACTGTATACAATCCACTTTTCGTCCCATGTCACAATCCGTTCGAGAAATGGCTTGTTGTTGTTGTGTAGAATAAGAGAAGACAACACTTCAAAATGACAGGTTTTGTGTGTGTGTGTGTGTGTGTGTGTGCAGTCTGCTAAGAGTCAGGCACGACTGAGCGACTCCACTTTCACTTTTCATTTTCATGCATTGGAGAAGGAAACAGCAACCCACTCCAGTGTTCTTGCCTGGAGAACCCCAGGGACAGGGGAGCCTGGTAGGCTGCCGTCTATGGGGTCGCACAGAGTCGGACACGACTGAAGCAACTTAGCAGCTCATATGCTGCTGCTGCTGCTGCATCGCTTCAATTGTGTCCGACTGTATGAGACCCCATAGACGGCAGCCCACCAGTCTCCCCTGTCCCTGGGGTTCTCCAGGCAAGAACACTGGAATGGGTTGCCATTTCCTTCTCCAATGCATGAAAGTGAAAAGTGAAAGTGGAGTCGCTCAGTCATGCCCGACTCTTAGTGACCTCATGGACTGCAGCCTATGGGCTCCTCCGTCCATGGGGTTTTCCAGGCAAGAGTATTAGAGTGGGGTACCATTGCCTTCTCTGGCTCATGACATGAGGCCCTCCCTTATCAAGGTTTTTCACCTTTCCAGTTTGCCTCAAATGTTGGTGACTGTAGAATGGTTGACGTTGGTTCTTCAGCAACTTCTCATGTAGTTAAGAGGATTAGCTTTGAGATTGCTCTGAACTGGTCGTTGTCAACTTCTGATGGCCAGCCATTGTACTCCTCATCTTCAATGCTCTCATCTCCCTTTCAAAACTTTTTGAACCACTGCTGCACTGACATTCCTTAGCAGTTCCTGGTCCAAATGTGTTGTTCATGTTGCGAATTGTCTCTCCTAGTTTACAACCCATTTTGCATTAAAATAAAAAAAATTACTTGAATTTGATTTTTGTTTAAGATCGTTTCTATAGTCTAAAATAAATATAAACAGCAAGTAGTAAGTCATTAGCAAAAAAACATAATGTGGATTAAAATGATGTATTATAACATTCAGTTCAGTTCGGTTTGGTTCAATCGCTCAGTCGTGTCCAACTCTTTGCGACCTCATGAATCACAGTATGCCAGGCCTCCCTGTCCATCACCAACTCCTGGAGTTTACTCAAACTCATGTCCATCAAGTCGGTGATGCCATTCAGCCATCTCATCCTATGTCGTCCCCTTCTCCTCCTACCCCCAATCCCTCCCAGCATCAGGGTCTTTTCCAATGACTCAACTCTTACAACATTACCACATTTATTTAAGAATGTATTCCAGTATCAAACTGGAAGTATCAAATTGCAAGTTCAATAATGCAAAACAGCAATTACTTTTGCACCAATCTAATATCTTAAAAATACCTATGGGACTTCCCTGGTGGTCCAGTGGTTAAAAATTCACTTATTAATGTAGGGCACATGGGTCCAGTCCCTGGTCTGGGAAGGTTCTGCATGCCACACAGCAACTAAGCCCAGGTGCCACAACTACTGAAGCCCGAGTGCCGCAGAGCCTGTGCTTCACAGCAAGAGAAACCACAGCAATGAGAAGGCCAAGCATCGGAAAGGAGAGTAGCCTCCACTCACCGCAGCTAGAAAAACCCTGTGCAAGACAAGGAAGACCCACCCCAGTCAAAAAATAGATAAATCAAATTTTAAAGGAAAAAAAAAATTACTGTAAAGGATCAAAAATCAAGACATTGTGGTACTGATAAAAGAACAGACAAACAGATCAGTGGAATGGAATAGAGAGCCCAGAAAGAGATCCAAATAAATATATACAGTCAAGTGATTTTTGACAAAGAAACAAAGGCAACAAATGGAGCAGAGACAGCCTCCTCAACAAATGGTGCTAGAACAGCAGGATACAGACGCATACACATTAATGCAGCCCCAGACCTTACACCTTTCACAAAAATTAACTCAAAATGGATCATAGGTCTAAATATAAAACACAAAACTATAAAACTGTTAGAAGATAACAGGGGAGAAAACCCAGATGAGCCTGGTTATCTCTATGACTTTTTAGATACAAAACCAAAGGCATAATCCATGAATGTGGTAACTGATAAGTTGGGCTTTATTAAATTAAAAATTTCTGCTTTATTAAATTAAAAATTTCTGACTGTAAAAACACTGTCAAGAGAAGGAGTACATAAGTCACAGATGGAAAGTATTTTCAAAGGCACATCTGATAAAGGACCATTGCCCCAAATATACGAAGAACTCTTAAAGCTCAACAATAAGAACCTAATAAATGTTCTTTAATCATAAAAAGTCCTCAACAATAATAAAACAAACAATCTGATTAAAAATAGGCCAAAGACCTGAACAGACACCCCATCAAAGAAGATGTACTGATGGCAAATAAGCATTTGAAAAGATGCTCCAATTTATATGTCATAAGCGAAATGCAAATTAAAACAACAATGAGATACCACTACATACCCATTAGAATGGTCAAAACCTGAAACACTGAAAACGAATTGCTGGCAAGGATGTGGTGCAACAGGGACGTTCATTCACTGCTGCCAAGAATGTAAAATGGTACAGCCACTTTGGAAGACAGTTTGGTAGTTTTTTACAAAATTAAACATACTCTTATGATCTAACCCAGCAATCTCACTCCTTGATGTTTGCCCAAAGAAGCTGAAAATTATGTCCACAAAAAAACCTTCAGACAGATGTTTAGAGTAGCTTTACTCATAACTGTGAAAACTCAGAAGCAACCAAGATATCCTTCAATAACTGAAGGTATAAACAAGCGATGGTATACCCAGACAATGGAATGTTACTCAGCCCTGAAAAGAAATGAGCTATCAAACCAGGAAAAGACAGAACTCTTAAATGCATGACAGTAAAATAAAGAAGCCAATCTGAAAAGGCTACATATTGTGTAATTCCAGCTCCATGACGTTCGACAAAAGGCAAAACCATGGAAACAGTGAAAAGATCACTGGTTGTCAGTGGCTGGGGGCGGATGATGAGAAGAGAGATGAATAGTTGGAGCACAGAGGTTTTTAAGCGAAGGGAAAATATTCTATATGATACTGCAATGATGATGTCCATAGAAGCCCAAGTCCTTAGCATGTCCAAGTCCAAATAAGACCAAGAATGAACCTTAATGTAAAGTCTGGACCTTGGGTGACTGTGATGTGGCAATGTACTCTCATCAATTGTAACAAGTCTGGTGGGAGATGCTTATAGTGGGAGAGGTTATGCATTTATGGAGGAAGAGAGTGTATGGAAAACAGGAAGAGAGTGTATGGAAAACAATCTCTGTGCTTTCCTTTTAATTTTGCTTTAAACCTGAAACTGCTCTAAAAGAATAAAATCTTAATAGTTTTTTTTTAACTAATTCCTTATACAAGCAATTTCCCCCAATCTTGAAAGGAGAAACTGTGTTCATTTCATTTCTGCATCTCTTTCTCCAGTACCATTTCCATCACCCTCTCAGTACTTCGCACAGTTCAGTATTTAGAGTTTCTTGGAGGAATTAAATAATTTCATTTTAGAGGCAGGAAGTTCTACGTGAAAGCAAATGTACTCATTGGGCATAAACTCTTTATTCTTAGTGGTAAACCACCATGCCAACTAAAAATTTTTAATTTGTCTCCTGTCAACTTTACCAACACAGCTCACCTTTTTAGTCTTACCTAATCATTCAGCAAGGCTTGTTCCTTATCAATTTTTTAATGAAATCCAATTATTAATATCTATTGAATAATTAATTTGCAAAAATGTCTTATGAAGAGAACAATGAACTTTGCTGTTTAATACCATACCCCAAGTTTCTTTGAACAAATTGCCTTTATTTAATACTGTCTTTTCAGAAACGTCATGTTTTTAAGTCTGCTGCCAATGTTGAATCATTTTTATTTTGTATCAAGTATCCTTCCCCCTCCTTTTTTGGCTGCACCACAAAGCTTACAGGATCCTAGTTTCCCTGTGAAGGGTTGAATTTACGCCCTCCTCCGTGAGAGCATGAGTCCTAACCACTGAACCACCAAGGAACTCTATGGATCAAGTACTTTTTAATAAGTGGCAGAAATTAAATTGGCTCTAGCATAGCATAGCATCATGTTTATTATACTTATTGCTAATAATCGATAATGATATGTGAGAATACGTTCTAAACAATAGCTAGGAAGTTAAAACATCATTATGGTTGACAAAAGCAGAGCTAAAGAAAAAGGAAGAACCAGGTCACTAAAAGGGGAAAGTGAGTGTCTATGTCACAATTCAAACCAAAACAAACAAACCAACCACACTACCTTATACAACAGCTGCACATAATTCAGCCCCAAACTCTCCCCAATGCCACCAGCATCCCACCAAAGATATTAAATGGAAAATTCCAGAAATAAACCATTCATAAGCTTAAAACTGCATGCAGTTCTGAGTAGCAGGATGGAATCTCGTGTCAAGCCACTCCGTCGCAGCCGGGGAGTGACATGCCAGATTAATTCTGCAAGAGAAGCAGCACAGAGAAAAGCCTCCGGGTTTGTGTTATATCTACAGAGACCCTCTCCAGTGTTTTCATAGCTGGTCGTCTTCCAGGATTAGAGACAAAAGGGGCTCTCTCTCCTGGCTGAGCATCTCAGCACTCCCCTGAAATGACCACTCATCATTGAAGCAGAAGGTCCTTCTCTGACACCTCCCCGTACTGTGTGGCCTTGAGCAGGAAGGCAAATATCTTCTCACCCACCGTGTGCCCTTTTAACAGCCAGCGGAGACTTGGCACTATTAAGTTACCAATTTCCACTTGTTACCTAATAATAAATGGACGAATAGGTAAGGCGAGAGAATAATTACAGTGGCATGCAGCTGATTAAGTAGAGGATTAGGAGTCAAAAGAGTGAAATCTGAGTCCAGGTCTGGAACACGAGCTAGAGGTTAGACATCTCAGCTGGTCCGTCGACTTTCTCGATTTCCCAGTTTCAGTATTTAACTGGAGGCCATGAGACCCAGATCAAAGAACTGTTGGGACAGTTAAATCAGATAATGCAAGTGGAAAAAAAAAAACCAAACCCTGATAAACTCTAAAGCCCTAGCAGATATTCCTCTAGTCAGTCATTTATGCAGTTTTCATCAACTGTACATTAAATACCTACTGTATGCTAGCTGCAGTTCCAGGCATAAGCAATACAGATGTCACTAAGACAAAGTCCTTGTCCTCATAGAGCTTAAACTATAATATAGAAGGCATATGAAAGGTTAATTTTGTGTGTTGGCCTGGCTTGGCCAACTATACCAAGATATCTGGTCAAACATTATGGATGTTTCAATGAGGGTGTTTTTGGATGAGGTTTATATTTAAGTGACAGATTTTGAGTAAAACTTGTCCTCCATAATGGGTGGGCCTTGTCTAATCAGTTGAAGACTTAAAAACAAGAACCAAAAACTGACTCTTTTCTCTGCATCTCAACCCTGCCCCCAGCGAGGAGGACTCTATCAGCAGACAGCCTCTGACTTCAACTGCAATACCAGTTTTCTTGGGGTTTCAGCTTGGTGGTCTTTGTACTTCAACCACAGCACTGGCTTCTGCTCCTTGGTCTCCAGCCTGCCAGCCCACCCTACAGATTCTGGACTTTCCAGCTTCTATAATCACGTGAATAAATCTCTCAAAAGTAATTTTTTTGTATATACAACTATCCCCTGCTTTTTGAAAGTCTACTTTACGTCACTTCACTTGCACAAAAGATCTACATTAGTACCTGTTTTCACTAACCAACCAAAATCAGAAGAGGCTTTTCACTCTTAGGGGAAAAGGTGAAAAGTGAAAGTGGTGTTAAGCAAGCATTTGTTTTGCAACCAGTCATTAAAGAGACAGTGCACAGCCCCAGCTTCGACAGCGCCACAGCCAAGCCAGTTCCCCAGGACCTACACTGAGTATTTCAGCATCAAGCTGCCACAGCTTTGAACTATGTCTCTGAGCATCCCCACTTTATCTTGATTTATTCTGTGCGCCTGTTAGCAAGATGCGTCCTAAGGTAATTACCTCTTTGTTTCAAGCCATTTCTGCTTATGAAAGGTTTCATAAGAAGGCTCTAGTCCTGGATGACTGGGAAAAACCTGTATTTACACATTTTATTGGTTCTGTCCCTTTGCAGAACCCTGACTAATACACATTGTGGTACCAAGAGGTGGGGTGCTGCTATAACAAATACTTAAAAATGCAGGTAGAGGCTGGAGGAGTTTTGAGATACACACAAGAGAAAGCCTAGATCACCTGGAAGAAACTGTTGGCAGGAATATGAATGGTAAAAGGCATTCTGATGAAGTCTCAGACAGAAATGAGGAATATGCTATTGGAAACTGGAGGAAAGCTGGTCCTTGTTACAAAGCATCAAGGAACTTGGTGTGATTGTGTTTTACTGTTCTGTGAAAAGTAGAATTTGTGACAAAATAAGTTATTTAGCTGAGGAGATTTTGCTTGTTCTTTTGTTTTTAAAGTCTTTATTGAATTTGTTACAATATTGTTTCTGTGTTATGTTTTGGGTTGGGGGGGATCTTAGTACCCGACCAAGGGTTGAACCGCCATCCCCTGCATTGGAAGGGGGAGTCTTAACCACTAGATCATCAGGGAAGTCCCGCTGAGGGGATTTCTAAGCAAACTGTTAAAGATGTGATTTCCCCTTGCTGCTTATAGTAATGTGAGAGGGGGGAGATACAGTGAAGGAGGAACTCTTAGGCAAAAGGGAAACAGAAATTGAAGATTTGTGAAAATTCTTAGCCTATCCATACTGCAGAAAACAAACAATCCCCTCCCCCCAACTCCCCTCCCCACTCCTCGCCAGCTTGCTCTGAAGGGGATACCAAGGGGATGGCTGGAACATCATTCGATAAAGAGACTAGGGCTAAAATTCCTGAGTTTCATCATCCATCTCGGCAGAACCTAGCAAGAGAGATGGTGTTACAGAGAGACAGCCAGCAGAAACACTGCCAGACGAGGCTAAAAGGTAAAGAGATTAAGACAGATTGAAGGGAGGGCATGAGACTTCCAAGATTCTCCCAGATAAGGCAGTAGGTCTATCAGCACGTGTTATCCGTGCAGGGAAGAATGACCCCGATGCGCAATGACACTGTAGGAAAGACGCCGGAGAACTGCCGCTGCCCCCACAGACCCACAGCACGCGTGCCAGCAAGGCAAGGCTAACTCCTCTTCAGTGTCACTGAGTCAGGCCTGTGTCTAGGGCCAAGGGGGCAACAGGGCCACCTCGGTGGGCCTGGAGGTCAGAGCACTGAGCCAGTGAGAATTATTTATTCCTGAGACTTAGAATTGACTGGAGTATTGATTTCGTGGCTATGATACCAAAAGTAAAGACAACAAAACCAAAAATAAACAAATGGGACCAAACTTAAAAAGTCTTGCTCATCAAAGGACACAGTAACCAAGTGAAAAGGCAACCTCTGGAACGGGAGGAAATATTTGCAAATCATGTATCTGATAAGGGATTAATATCCAGAATACATCAATATCAAAATACTAAAATAGAATATGCGCAAAGGACATGAATAGACAAATCTTCAAAGATGATATAAAAATGACCAACAAATGTATGAAAAGATGCTAAAAACTATTAATGATCAGAGAAATGCAAATTGAAAACATAATGAGGTGTCTTCACTTTCACTAAGATGGCTACATAAAAAATAAATAAATAAATAACAAGTGTTGGTGAGGATGTGGAACTGTTGTGCACTGTTGGTGGGAATTAAAAAACACTGCAACTCCTATGAAAAACAGTATGGCAATTCCTCAAAAAATTAAAAACAGAACTACCATACGATCTAGTAATCTCACTTCTAGGTACTGAAAGTACTGAAAGCAAAAGCTCCAAGAAGTATATTCATTCCCATGTTCATAGCAGTATTATTCACAGGAGCCAAAGGTGAGGCCACCCAAGTGTCCATGGATGGATGCATGGATAAATGGACTGTGGTGTATGCACACAGTGGATTAGTGCTGTGCTGTGCTTAGTTGTTCAGTCATGTCCAACTCTTTGAGACCCCATGGACTATAGCCCACCAGACTCCTCTGTCCATGGGGATTCCCTAGGCAAGAATACTGGAGTGGGTTGCCATGTCCTCCTTCAGGGGATCTTCCCAATGCAGGGATCGAACCCAAATCTCTCCCATTGCAGGTGAATTCTTTACTTTCTGAGCTACCAGGAAAGCCCACAATGGAAGAGTACACAGTCTTAAAAAGAAGGAAATGCTAGCACATCCTAAACAAGGATGAAGCTTGAGGACACTATGCTAAATGAAATAGATCAGTTAAAAAAGATGAATACTCTATGACTGTACTTTAATGAATTATCTAAAGTCCCAAACTCACAGAAACAGAAAGTTGCATGCTGGTTATCTATAGTTGGTGAGGGGGAAGAAGGGGGACCTGATGTTTAATGGGTACAAAGTTTCAGGGTTTTGTTTTTAAATTTTATTGGACTTGAGCTTCCTCAGTAGATCAGCTGGTAAAGAATCCACCAGCAATGCAGAAGACCCTGGTTTGATTCCCTAGTCGGGAAGATCCACTGGAGAAGGGATAGGCCACCCACTCTAGTACTCTTGGGCTTCCCTGGTGGTTCAGCTGGTAAAGAATCCACCTGCAATGTGAGTGACTTGAGTCTGATCCCTGGGTTGGGAAGATCCCCTGGAGAAGGGAAAGGCTCCCCACTCCAGTATTCTGGCCTGGAGAATTCCACAGACAGCATAGTCCATGGGTTTGCAAAGAGTCGGACACGACTGAGCAACTTTTACTTTCAATTTTTAGTTGACAATGTTGTGTTAGTTTTAGGTGTAGAGTTTCAGTTTTGCAAGATGCAAACGTTTGGAGACCTCTTTCCTAACAACATGAATACACTTCACACTACTCATATGTACACCTAAAAGTGGTTGGGATGGTGACTTTTATGTTAGGTGTTTGTTACTACAATAAGAAACAAAGAAAAAAAAAAACTAAATGGAATTTACCTCGCCAGGTTTTGTACTTGTTTGGGACTCTTCACCTCCTCTTTCTTCCTGATTTCTCCCATTTGGGAATGGGACTATCTCACATCTATCTTGCAGTGTATTTTGGATACCATGTCTGGTTTCATAGGTTCACAGCTGGAGAGGAATCCACTTCAGGTTGAATCACACCTCGAGTCTCACTCACATCTGATTTAGATGATTTCAGATGAGACTTTGGATTGGGTTGGCCAAAAATGTTGTGCAGGTTTATTCGCAAGATGTTCATGTGAAAAAGCCGTGTGAACTTTTTGGCCAACCCAAAATTAGAATTGATGCTGGGACTTTGAGGGGGCTACTGGGTTGGAGGTACCTGTATTTTACATATGAGAAGGACATGAATTTTGGTGGGCCACAAGGTAGTATTGTACAGACTGAACTGTGTCCTCCTAAAATTCATATATTGAACCCCTAACCTCCAGGACCTTAGAATGTGTCTGTCTTTGGAGACAGGGCTTTATTGAGGTTATTTAAGTGAAGTCATAAGAAGTGACGGGACTTCCCTGCTGGTCCAGTGGATGAGACTTAGTACTCCCAAAGTGAGGGGCCTGGTTTAGATTCCCGATCAGGGAAATACATCCTGCAAGCCATGACTAAGGATCCCTCATTCTTCAATTAAGACTCAGTGCATAGAGAGGCCACAACAAATGCAGCAATATAACCAAGATGAAGAGACAGAGGAATACCCAGGAGGTAAAGGAACAGGAGAAGTGCCCACCAAACCAAACAAAAGAGGAAGAGATAGGGAATCTACCTGAGAAAGAATTCAGAATATTGTTACTGAAAATGNTTTTTTTTTTCTTTAGGAGGCTGCGACGTCAGAGAGTGTAGACGTGCTTCGTAGACCGTACACCGTCAGCCCCATCTCCGTGGCGACCACTTCCATCACTCAAAAGTCTCATGACTCTTTATTCTTCCGTCTCTCCCCTCCTCCAACGACATTTAATTTGTGCAAATGCTACCCAGGGATGCAGGCAGTATTTTATCTTCCTTATTGTCCTGTTTCCCTCATCCTCTTTGGTTCTTCTCCCTTGGACATGAATCTGCACAATCCCACGGTGTAAAACCCTGAGTCCTTCTTGCATGGTGGAATGCAAATTTGTTGAATGAAAATGTACTTATTTAAAAAATGTGTGCGAGCAGTGTTGACTTTGATGGCCTGATGCTATAATCCTATAACTGTTTAAGTGTTCAAATAGGGGGAGGGGAAGGAGTTACTTTGATTATAATCACAGTCTAAATTCTTTAAATATTAAGTTCTAGGTGGACTTTTTAATCCAACTTAATTCCAATTACATGTAAATGGTTGTTTTAAGCTACTTGGGAATAAACAAGTTTATACATGTTTTTACAAAATTAAGAGGAACAAGATAATCCCTTAAATCTCATACTCAGACAAGTGGACTTTTAGGAGCTTTGAGGCTCAGCTTCATACTCTCTGGCCAGCTCCTTCTCCATACTATCAGCACAAAAAGATCAAGGTACTGAGAGCAAGAGTGAAGAAGACACACAAATAGCCTTAAAACCCCACAGTGGAATATAGATCTGGGTTAATTCATCTATGTCTTCATTTGGATCTACTATGTTGCCAGGCCCAATTTTAGATACTGGGGATGTTGTGGTGGTAAGAGAACTCATTTCCTGCTTTCATGGAGCTTAAATTCAAGTGGATTGGGATTATGCACATGTTTTTACCTTTTATTTCTAGTTTTTAAAAGTCTTTGTTAAGTTTGTTACAATATTGTTTCTGGTTTATGTTTTGGTTTTTTGGCCAAGAGACATGTGGCCAAAAAAGGAGAGACAGCTCCCCGAGGAGGGATCGAACCCGTACCCCCTGCACTGGAAGGCGAAGTCCTAACCACTGGATTGCTGGGAAAGTTCCCTGTTTCTCTTTTATTATTATTTTAGACAATTCCCTGGCAGTCTAGTGGTTAGGATTCGGCACTTTTACCACTATGACCTGGATTCAGTCCTTGGTCAGAAAACCGAAATCCCACAAGCTGCGCAGTACAGCCAAAAACAACAACGACAAAATTATTTTCAAGCAAGTGTAGCCAAGAACATGAAGCCTGGAGCCTGGCTTTGAATCCCAGCTCTTGCATTATTGTGGTTTGGAGACGATCATTTGGCCTCACTGTGCTTCTGTTTCCTCACCTGCAAAACGAAGGCAATAATAGAGTCTACTTCATAAGACCCATTATGAGGATTAAATTAAATCATTTAATATGAGTAAAGTACTTAGAATAGTGCCATTGTATATTAAGTGTCATGTAAGTGTAAAATTAAAAAAAAAAGAAACACATATCTATTTAATTTCATAATGGAGTAACATGCTCAGAGATAAAGAAGCTCATGCAGGTCATGAATTAAAGAATCCATGCAGGTCATGGATTAAAGTCTAAAACCCCATTTTTTAAAAAGAACCTAAAGACTTTCCACAGATTTTCCAATTACACAGGACGAAAGCTCAAACAAATACTCTAAGAACTATTCTATAGTAATTGTTAGTGGTTCTTGATAAACTGAGGGCTTCCCTTGTGGCTCAGATGGTAAAGAATCTGTCTGCAGTGCAGAAAACCTAGGTTCAGTCCCTGGGTCAGGAAGATCCCCTGGAGGAGGGAATGGGAACCCAATCTGGTATTCTTGCCTGGAGAATCTCCTTGGACAGAGGAGCCTGGTGAGCTACAGTCTATTATTAAGTGCCTGGTTCTTATCATGTGACATCATTCACAATAGTTTAAATTTCATATTTTCATTTTTAAAATAAAATTATTTATTTGGCTGCTCTGGGTCTTAGTCGTGGCATGTAGGATCTTTACTTGCAGCATGTGGAGTCTAGTTCCCTGATCAGAGATTGAACCCAGGTCCCCTGCACTGAAAATGTGGGGTCTTAACCACTGGACCACCAGGGAAGTCCTTTGATCATCCTGATTTGCCATGAGAAATCTATAAATAATTTGCTCAAGGTCCCAGGGTTGGGGGAAGACCTGGCTGTCGGACTACAGCATATTCCTATGGATTAAGAGAAAGGTATGGCCAATATAGGTTCAGAGAAAAGTACATAGGATACAGCTGCTGCTGCTGCTAAGTCGCTTCAGTCGTGTCTGACTCTGTGTGACCCCAGTGATGGCAGCCCACCAGGCTCCCCCATCCCTGGGATTCTCCAGGCAAGAACACTGGAGTGGGTTGCCATTTCCTTCTCCAATGCGTAAAAGTGAAAAGTGAAAGTGAAGTTGCTCAGTCGTGTCCGACCCTCAGCGACCCCATGGACTGCAGCCTACCAGGCTCCTCTGTCCATGGGATTTTCCAGGCAAGAGTACTGGAGTGGGGTGCCATTGAGTGTTTCCTTATTTTTACTCCCTACCCCTTTCCTCTTAGGAAATGGGGCCTATTCTTCCTCCCTTCTTAAAACAGCTGATCATAAACAGGAAGCCTAGCTGGTGTAGTAAGTCTAGGGCTAAGTGGCTTTAGGCAGACTTCCTCCTAGGTGGAGCCCACCTGAGGGCAGAAGAGCTCCTGCTACCTATCAGGGTTGTCTCTGTCAATAAGAAACACCAGAAGGAGAAAAAAGAGGAGGGAATGATGAATTTGGAGATCCAATGCCTGCTTTTGTACCACTCACAAACTAAGAATCATATATACATTTTTAACTGGCAGGGAAAAAAGAAAAACTTTCATGGCTTGTACAGACTGTATAAAATCCAAATTTCAATGCCCATAGGTAAGGTTTTACTGGTACCCAGCCACGCTCATTCATTTATATACTGTCAATGGCTGCTTTTATTCTACAAGAGTAGAGCTGAGTAGTTATGATAAAGATTCTATGGCCCACAATAGCTAAGATATTTAGTATCTGATCCTCTAAAGTTTGCCAGCTTACAAGTTACACAGCTAGCTGATGAATAACATGGAATAGAGCCATAAAGTTGTGAAAACCCACAGACAGGTATATACTAGGCCCAAGTCAGAAGAGGGCTTCCTTCCCAGGTGGCGCTAGTGGTAAAGAACCCGCCTGCCAATGCAGGGCAACTTAGGAGACACAGGTTCCATCTCTGGGTTGGGAAGATCCTCTTGAGGAGGGCATGACAACCCACTCCAGTATTCTTGCCTGGAGAATCCCATGGACAGAGAGGCCTGGAGGGCTACAGTCCTTGGGGTTGCAAAGAATCAGACACAGACACGACTAAAGCAACTTCACATGCACCCAAGTCAGGGGAAAGAAAGATGGGGCAGCGCAGCAGAAGACAGTGAAGAGAGAGGGAATGCATCTGAAAGGGACACAGACATCTCAAGGGAGTGAAAATCCTCTGAGAAGAGAATGCAGCAAAGTGGGCCCCCCAAGATGGAGATGCCAAAGGCTGGAGACCAGGCAAGAGGACATTATTCTCCAAATTTCTCGCATAGTACATAAGAGGGACTGGGAAAGACACTTCCCAAGGTTGAGCATGACCTCCCAAACCTGTTCCCTAGGTTCACTCCCAGCTCATACGTCCACCTGTTCTTTTCACTTATCTAGACGAGCTTCCCTGGTAACTTGGTAAAGAATCCACCTGCAATGCAGGAAACCCTGGTACAATTCCTGGACCAGGATGATCCCCTGGAGAAGGGATAGGCTACTCACTCCAGTATTCTGGCCTAGAGAATTCCATGGATTGTACAGTCCATGGGGTCGCAAAGAGTCAGACAAGACTGAGCAACTTTCACTTTCAGACACACAGTACAGATATTGTCACACACCTATATCCCTAAGCGGTTACTCTGAACATAGTGCTACCTTCGAAACATTTTTTTTTCCATTTGACTGAGATACAGTTGACATACAGCACTGCATGGGTTTAAGATGTACAGCACAATGATGTAACTTACGTACATGATGAAATGATTATCACAGTAAGCTTTGTGAACACTGATCACCTCATATAGACACAAAATTTTTAAAAATTGAAAAAAACTTTAGTGATGAGAACCATTAAGATTTACTCTCAACAGCTTTCATTTAAAACATTTTCTTGTTCATTCGCTAAGTCGTGTGCAACTCTGCAACCCCATGAAGCGCAGCCTGCTAGGCTTCCCTGTCCTTCACTATCTCCTGGTGTTTGCTCAAACTCACGCCCACTGAGTCAAATATACCATCCAACCACCTCATCCTCTGTCGCCCCCTTCTCCTCTTGCCCTCGATCAGGGTCTTTTTCCAACATGCAGCAGTGTTCATCATATTTACTTACTTATCTTGTGACCGGTGAACACCTTCATCCTGTTTCTCCTGTCACCCCTTCCCTCTGGTAATCACAATTCTGATCTCTCCCTCTCTTTTTAAAGAATTTGCTTGTTTTTGAAGTATAATTGACTTACAATTGCCTTCCAGTTACTAAGGAGAGGAAAACTCAGAACTGGTTTAGAGAAGTGGCTAAATCTAGTGGCTAACTTAGTGGGCTCATGCCTAATCTTCAAGTTCAGTCTCCCTAGCTTCCTTAACTACATGGTCATTTTCTGTGACTCCCCCAAAAAGGTAGCAGTTGTTCGGCATTTTATATCAGTGTCAAAGACGGTGCGGGCAAGTGAGTTGTAGTGATGGCTGGAGTGTACAGTGATGCACTGTTAGACCGTTGCCAGGAATTTCTGTGTCTTCTAATATTTCTTTTTCTAGCTGGAAAGTAGAAGTCACAAAAGTTGGGGCTGGTAACTGGAGCCAAAATGTTACCATCTGCACCCAATTACCTAATGAAATCACAGGTGAGGAAAGAGGAGGTGGAGACTAGCAGAGGAACAAGGACGTTAGTGAAATCAAGTTCCTCAATAAATAATTATACACAGAATATATTATTAAACCTAGGTCACTGATCTGCTTATTCTAACACTTATTGATTTCTATCACTCCTTGCTGCTGAGTCCTATTTTAAAAAACACACCATGGGCACCTGTTTTTAAAAATAAAGCCAATCTCCAAAAAAAAAACCCCCCCAAAAACCAAAAAAAAGTCAACCTCTGTATAATGATTAAAAATCCTGTAAAATTCTATAATATAAATGATTGTTCTAATTAACTTTTTCAAAAATTCAGATTTTAATGTGGCACAATCGGTGGGTTTAGTTAGAACATGCTTGAATTTCCTGAGTAACTTTCCACAGTATGTCAGATGCTGTTTTGAAAATGTATGCATTTCATGCTGATTATGTTTACCAGAAGTTCTAAAAAGTTTACATGACGTCGTGTGAAAGGGCACCACCAAGTCTATAACTAAACTATAAGGCACAAAAACAATGTCCTGATTCTCACTTGCATAAATCGCCTCATTTTAAACACGCGTGGCGCTCGCTTTTCTCCAGGGAAATACCAACAGAGGAATTTATTCACATCTCACCTGAAGGGAAAGTGAGGGAGGTAAAGAAGAGTCCTTGATTTAGAGATTTTTTTCCCCCCTTCCTCAGATTCCACAGATTCCTCTCAGGCCCCTGTTGGCCATGGCCTGCAACCTGTTTTCTCTCCATTTCCCTACATATATTTACGCTCGTCTTTGATGCCGCCTTTAATTCTTAACGTCTCTTGCTCTGCCGATCTCGACCCATCTTTCTCCGTCCTGATTCGTCCACCTTTTCTCTGGGTACCAGCTCTGTTTCGGTTCCCCTGAGCGCGCCCTCCCTCTCCTCCACCCACGTCTCTCCACGCAGTTTCCAAGCCCCCTCCCCGCGCCCTTGCGCTCTACTCTTCT
>SJYA01000846.1:142380-152553 GCA_006410615.1 Neotragus moschatus | reverse complement strand
CAAAAAAAAAACCCCCCCAAAAACCAAAAAAAAGTCAACCTCTGTATAATGATTAAAAATCCTGTAAAATTCTATAATATAAATGATTGTTCTAATTAACTTTTTCAAAAATTCAGATTTTAATGTGGCACAATCGGTGGGTTTAGTTAGAACATGCTTGAATTTCCTGAGTAACTTTCCACAGTATGTCAGGTGCTGTTTTGAAAATGTATGCATTTCATGCTGATTATGTTTACCAGAAGTTCTAAAAAGTTTACATGACGTCGTGTGAAAGGGCACCACCAAGTCTATAACTAAACTATAAGGCACAAAAACAATGTCCTGATTCTCACTTGCATAAATCGCCTCATTTTAAACACGCGTGGCGCTCGCTTTTCTCCAGGGAAATACCAACAGAGGAATTTATTCACATCTCACCTGAAGGGAAAGTGAGGGAGGTAAAGAAGAGTCCTTGATTTAGAGATTTTTTTCCCCCCTTCCTCAGATTCCACAGATTCCTCTCAGGCCCCTGTTGGCCATGGCCTGCAACCTGTTTTCTCTCCATTTCCCTACATATATTTACGCTCGTCTTTGATGCCGCCTTTAATTCTTAACGTCTCTTGCTCTGCCGATCTCGACCCATCTTTCTCCGTCCTGATTCGTCCACCTTTTCTCTGGGTACCAGCTCTGTTTCGGTTCCCCTGAGCGCGCCCTCCCTCTCCTCCACCCACGTCTCTCCACGCAGTTTCCAAGCCCCCTCCCCGCGCCCTTGCGCTCTACTCTTCTACCCACTCCACCCCCGGCCCCCTCCCACTGGCATCTCTCCTGCCTTGGCCAAAATTGGCACGACACAGCCTGAGAGACGACGCGCACGGGAAAAACGTGCTCAGGGACCGCCTGGGCGGGGGCGCGGGGCCGGGGGCGGGACAGGATGCTGCGCCGGGGGCGCCGTGTCTCCCCGCACGTCCGCGCCCGCGCCCCGCCCCCGGCCAGATGCTGAGGGGGCCCGGCAGGGCGCTGCCCGGGTCGGCGGGGAGAGCTCTAATTTCCTGGAATCTGAAGCATCTCTAGGGAGATGCAAAAGGTCGCACAAGGGTTCTGCCTCTAGGGCAGGTTTTTGTTCCAGGCAACTCATCCCAAACCGCCCTTTCTCCCGCTCAGCAGTGTCCGTCTGCGTCCCCCTTGTTCCTCCATCTCGCCCTGACTGTTTGGCCAGGGCTCTGCCTGGTCTGGCCTTATTTTCTGCTCTTTTCTCTGCCCTTCTCCCTCTTTTCTCCCCTCTTTTCTCTTCTATGTATATTTCACACTTCCACACGGCCTTGGATCTTTACAAAATCGTCCCCTTCTTTAAGAACCTGCAGTGTCCTCGTGTTTTTTTTTTTGTTGTTGTTATTGTTTTGTTTTTAAGTTAATTTCGTTTACAAACTGGGTGTTCAGGTCAATGACTTCTGTCAGATAAACCCACCCATGCACCCAGCGCCCCACTGATTTGCATCGTAGGAAGTTCCCTCGGCGCCCTGATTCCTGCTACATTCTGTCATTTTTCAGTTATACTGTATAGTTTTAGTCTTATGCTTTCATTCACCTTTTTTCATATATTGGCAAATGCTTATTAAGTACCTTCTATGAAACAAGCACTGATGTTACAGAAATTAAAATCTAGAACTAGTCGGTTTATAGGAAAAGACCGAGTGGAACGGCTATCCTTCCACCTACTCATTTCTGATAATACTATCCACCCCTCCCCCCAACTCCCCCATCCAGCCCCCTATCCCCTTTTAGACCCTTGGACACTTGGTCAGCTGACCAGTCCTTCCTGAGAAATAAATTGACTTTTTTCCTGTTTTCTTTTTTCCTCAGGAAGGCTGAAGGTGAACGAAACACACTAAACACAGAATAGCTGCCGAGGGGAAAGCACTAAAATGCGTGGAATTCCCTGAAGGGCGGGCGGGAGTCCTACTGAGAGAGTGGGAACTGTCACAGGCACTGTTCCCAAACCAAGAAGTCTGAGAATGCAGCTGTAAAGTCTTCTGGGCAGGGGGCAGGATGTGAGTGCCTGGAGCAGACTCATAAAAGAAGTTGCAGCATATGACGCTGAGTTTAATGAGACACCTTTAGAAAAGATGGGGAAGTAGTCTCCTGCCCAGAGATGAAGATTTGAAGGCTGCACCCCTTCACCCCACCAGCTCTCACAAAGAGTATGCTGTTCGGTGGGAAGGGTGAGAAATCCATCTAAGAAAAGTAAGCATGGGAATTCCCTAGTGGCCCAGTGGCTAGGACTCAGCAGTCTCACTGTAGAGCACCGGGGTTCAATCTCTTATTGGGGAACTAGGATATAAGCGGCACAGTCAAGAAAAGAAATGGAAGCAAGAGACAGAGAAAGGCAGAGAAAGAAAGAAATAGAAAGTAGGTATAAGGACACAAAATGAAAAATAAGAAGGAAGGAAAAATGATAACAAAGATTTGTTGCGATATTGCTGTAAACCTAGCCCTCTTCCTGAGCCAGTGACACAGGGTTTCCACTTCCCTTTACTGTCACATGTTGCTCAAGTCTAGAAACTGAGATATCTGAACACTAACTCCTACCAAGGAGATAACCTCTAGACCCACACAGTTCTAATTACAAAACCGAGCCTCCTAAACAATGCTGAGCTGTTGAGAGTTGAAACATTTTAACATAAAGAATTTGTCTTCTAGTGGTGTTAGAAGTGAAGGGTGAGTTCTTTCTTCCTTTTACATCTTGGTCTCTGTTCTGTTTTACTGAGTATAAATATGCATACAGTAAAGCAGGAAAAACTGCATTAATGTTAAGTATACAGCTGGGTGAATATTTACTACCGAGATTAAGATCTAGATTCTAGAATACTTCTGCTCCCCAAAATGTTTCCTTGGGCCTGTTCCAGTCTATAGCCTCCCTCCCCAGAGGTACCCACTATACTGACTTCTGTCATCATCAATTAATTTTGTTGTTCTTCATCTCTACAAAAATGAAATCATATAGTATGCTTTCTTTTGTGCCAGGATTTTTTTTTTCACTCAGCATAGTGTCTATGAGTGTTGCATGGTATGAATCAGCAGTTCATTCCTTGTTACTGCCAAATACTAACCATTTATGGATATGTCAGAATTTATGTAGCCAGTCTCCTGTGGATGTATACATTCATGGTCTTCCATTACTGTTTTTAGTTTTTAGCTATTATAAAACATCCCTGTCATTTGCCACACTTATGAATTCTTTTCTCTTGAGCATATATTTAGGAATTGCATTGCTGTGTTGCTCTTTTTGTGGTAATAAATAATACATTTTAAATACAAACAAGTGAGCTACTTCTTGTCTTAATATGTGTACAATATTGTAATATAAATATTTTATATACATTGTTTCAAATGACCTTCAGTACGTTTTTGTGAAGTAAGAAGAGTAGGTAATTCACTGAATGAGTTTTCCTAGCAGGAGCTGTATCTGGCCCCTAGTGTGTGTTCCCTTATGATTTTGTGTAATTTGGCTGGCATCTATTTACATAGTTTGTCTGTACTCTGTTTCAGGACTCAGTCAAAAGGTCACCCTGTAATTCCAATCCAGCTTCTCACTGTCCCTCTAATTCTAGGCTCTCTCTTCCTTCCTGTTCCCCTCATTTTTCCCAGAGTGGGGATGCTATGGGGATGGAATCACAGTAAGCCAACTGATAAAGAAAGCCGTGACAGAAGTAGAATGGGAGAATGCGGAGAGAAAAATAAAAGACTGAGGCAAAAGGAACAGGCACATAGAGGAGACCTGAGGCAGTCGACAAGGAACTGCACAAGTGATAGGGTACCATGAACAACTTACAGCAACGGACAGAGGCATCTTGCCCACAGTTCGAGGAACAGAGCAGAGGCACCAAGGCAATGGGCATCAGCAAATCCAGGAAGCTGAAACCCAGGGGGTCATAGAGGGGAAAGACTAGTCACGTCTTGAAGTAGGTGTGCAGGATTCTGGAGAAAACAGTTGCAGCTACAGATGGAACCTTGCTAAGAACAGAGACAGTCCCAAGGAAGTATGTATTTATTCTCATACGCCTGTCTGAGTCATTTCGATTTCCACAGAAGGGACCAGCAGGAGGTTATAAGGAGGATACTCTTACTTCTGTATTGTTTTCCATTTCCTTTTCTAATGTGTAAAAAGGAACCTCCCAAAGACAAGCAAAAGCTAAGATCTTTCCCTTAGATATAACCCTTTCAGTCTCTTGACTGTTCTTTGTCCGTCTCAATATTTGTATCTCAAAATTTCTACAATTCCTTCTGTTTCTTTTCTTTCCATTTCTCCAGATATAAGCCACTATCTTCAGCCTCCTTCGGTCTCTCCTATTCTCTTTTCCAATATTCCTTGTATCTACAGTCAAACTTGTCCTCANGAGCCTGAACAGACTAGATGGTCAGTTAGTACTTGTTGAATAAATGAGTAATAATAAAGATTTATTAATAATAATATAGATAAACTGGATAATTGTTCCGTAATTTGGTAAAAATTGGATTAGATGATTACAGGTTTCTGAGCATTATTAATTTCTTAGTGAAATGGGTGACTATGAATTTATAAGGGTTCCATGATCTTCTCAGTTGTGTTTATTTTTTTCAGCATCCTAGGGGTAGTATCAAAGAAAGCTAAACCAATCCTGGGGATTTTTCAGGTGGGTAAAACACTAGGACTGTTGGCCAAGGGACTCATTCAACCAAGCAGTTATCTTTGCAGGTTTTACTACAGGCAAAGACATCTCTCTAGAGAAGTGCTACTTAAGGTGTTAGGGTGTGGGGAAAATACTACATTCAGAAAAACAAACGCTTTCTCAGCCTCTTCAGATTCCACTCTCAACTCTGTTTTCTCCATTTACCCAGATGACCAGACTCCCTGTCTTTTTCAGAAAACAGGTTTTGCTAATTTTCATTCCTTACGCTCACCTCACCTTTAATTCATTCCTTCTAGAATCCTGCCTATTTTAGAGATTTCCATCCTCCTCTCCGTATCTTACCTCACCCACACCTCAGGATTCTGTTCTACCCATCATTCTCATTTCTGCCTTCAATTTCTCACTTCCTGCTCTCTCTGCCTGCTGCCAATGGGATTCTAAAGCACCCCTTTCCCGAAGCTCTCAGTCTTGCATTCCTCTGCTTCCCATAAGGTCCTTCACTATCAAAATCCCCCAGGAACCACTTACACTCTGTTTCTATTTATTTCCCTCCCATTCAGCATCGACATATTTCAGAATGTCTTGTGGATGCACAGAAATTCAGCCCTCTATGTGAAATTACGGATCTGCTACTAACAATATCTTTGGCACAACGGGAATTATTTATTTCACTGAAATATTGACTATCTTCTTTGGTCACACCCTGGTGAGAGGATACAATTTCTCCATGAAATTAAGTGGACATTCCCATATCTAGAGAAAAGAGGTGGGTCCACAGAAAGAAACCCAGAACTCTCACACAAATGTATAAAGAAACTTGACCTTGCTCCCTTAGACTTTAAGTTTAGATGTGTTTAAGGACCCTCCCAAGGGGTACTAGGTAACACTGGTCTCTGATAAATGGAACTAGGCTGGAAGCTTCTCAGGAAGATAGCTCTGTAATGAACCACCTCGCTAGAAGAGAAACATCTATTATCTATAACTCTCATACTCGTTTTTCTTCTTCTTTAGTCTCCTCCTGGTCTTTAGAAAGTTTTGCTGCCATATTCCAGGTTTATCTCAGGTTTGTTAAGTACTGGACTATGAAGTCACAATCAAAGGAAAAGAGAAGCATTTGGCCTTTTTTGTGCTACTGCCCTTAGGCCACTGAGATGGTAGTTATAGTCTTTAGAAATAATTTCCTAGGAAAACAAGTTCTTTTTTTTTTGCTTAAAGGTTCAAGCACTCTTCCTCATATTCCATTGCAACCTCTCTATTGAAGCTTTAGGGGCAAAAGAACAAACAAATGACCTAACTGTAGAACCTCCTTGGCTATGACCTCCTTGGCTATGAGCCTAATCAAACTCTCATCATCATTTAAATTGCTAATGAGCCCCCCAATCTCTCTTAGCATCGCCACCATTCTTCAAGGAGCCTTCTCAGCTTCTCTCATTCTTAACTCTTTTCCATTGACTCTTCCCCCTCAATGACACTTAAATGTCAGGTTTATCTCTGTCCGGATTCTCCATCATCTCAACCTTTCCTACAGAGGAAGGGGACTTCCAAATCTGTGGTTTTCACTCCAAACATTCTTTTGAATTCCAGACCAAATTTACAATTGCCTGTTATGAACTGCCACATGACTATCTTCTAAGTATCTCAAGTTAAACATGCCCAAAGTTCAGTTCAGTCACTCAGTCCTATCCAGCTCTTTGCGACCCCATGGAGAGCAGCATGCCAGGCTTCCCTGTCCATTACCAACTTCCAGGGGTTATACAAACTCATGTCCATTGAGATGGTGATGCCATCCAACCATCCCATCCTCTGTCGTTCCCTTCTCCTCCCGCCTTCAGTCCTTCCCAGCATCAGGGACTTTTCCAATGAGTCAGTTCTTCGCATCAGGTGGCCACAGTATTGGAGTTTCAGCTTCAGCATCAGTCTTTCCAATGAATACTCAGGACTAACTTCCTTTAGGATGGACTGGCTGGATCTCCTTGCAGCCCAAGGCACTCTCAAGAGTTGCCCATCTCCCAAAGCTGCTCCTGCTCCTCCTCCTCTACTAGATCTGCCCACATTGGTTAATGGCATTACTAGTTATCTAGTTTCTAAACAAAAAATTTTCATTCTTCTATCTCCTTAACCTTCTAGTTGTCAAGTCCTTTCAAGTCTGCTTTCAAAAAACGTACCTCGATACCCGACTAGTTATTGACAAAATCAAATCTTGTTTTGAAATGATGCTGTAACAATTGACTATCCATAAGTATAAAAATGAGGTTGGATCCCTTCCTCACACCGTAAATAAAAACTAGCTGGACAATAGATCTGAATGTAAACCTTTCTGACTTGAGTTAGACAAAGCCTTTGTGATATGACATCAAGCGTACAAGTAACAAAAGAAAAATTAAATTAATTGGATTTCGTCAACACAAAAGTTTTTGTGTTTCAAAGAATATCACCAAAAAAGTGAGAAGACAGTCCATACAACATGAGAAAATATAACTCATAGACCTGATAAAGAGCACAAACAGAATATGTAAGAATTTACAACTCAACAAAAAGACAATCCAGTTAAGAAATGGACAAAGGACTTGAATAGACATGTCTTCAATGAAGGTATACAAATGACCAACAAGCAAAGAACATGCTCAACATATTTAGCCACTGAGGAATTGAAAATCAAACTCATAATGAGAAAGCACTTTACATCCACTAAAGTGGCTGTAACTTTTTAACAAAGATACATAATAACAATTGTTGGTGAGGATATGAAGCAATTAGGACCCTCATACATTCCTTGTGTGTATGTCCCACGGTACAATGCTTTGGAAAATAGTTTGGTAGTTGTTCAGTAGTTCCTTAAAAAGTTAAACAGAATTACAATATGTCCCAGCAATTTCACTCCAATACATATACTCAAGGGAACTGTAAACCTGTGTCTGCATAAAAAACTTGAACAAGAATATTGATAACAAAATTATTCACAATAGCCAAAAATGGAAAAAATCCAAATGTCCATTGACTGGTCAATGGATAAACAAATGCAGTAATAATCATCATACAATGAAATATTATTCATTAATAGAAGTGAAGTAATAATACACACTACAACATGGATGAACCTTGGAACATCATGCTGAGTGACAAAGAGGCCAGTCACACTAGATTACCTACTTGATGATTTCATCCATGAAATGTCCACGACAGAGAAATCTATAGATGTACGTAGTTCAGTGGTTGCCAGAGGCTGGAAGCAATCATGGAGGAGAGGAATGCAGAATGACTGCTAATGGTTATGGGGCTTCTTGTGGGAGTGATAGAATGTTCCAAAATTGATTAATGGTTGCAAATCTCTGTGAATATCCTTAAAAAACGCACGAACTGCAACACTTTAAATAGATGTATTGTAAGGTAAGTAAACCATATCTCAGTAAAGGTGTTATACTTTTTTTTAAAGTCCCTAAATTTACCTTCTAGTTCCCATGCTCATAGCCACAGCCTCAATTTACAGTGAATAACTGATTTCATTTTCTTAAATTTCCCCAACATATCCCCTTACCCATCAAATACCACCACATAACTCTATTTGCTTTTTTAAATACAGATCTTTTTTAAGCAAAATATGTAATATGTGAATTATAAAGTACAAAAGTTATAACTATATAAAATTAAAACTTTCTATCGTGATAAAATATAATCAAAAATTTTTTAAAGAAAAACTGGCAAAAATGTGTCCAAATCATATGACCGAGGCTTCATTTTCGTAATACACAAAGAGAAAGGAACAGTAAAATAAGAACTATATAATAATAAAATTGAACAATGGACAAAAATAGGCTAAGCACAGGAACAAGCATTCATAAGGAAACAATCAGTAACTGTCAAAATGAAAAGATATCCAAGCTTACTAAAATATTATTTTTTTCTTCCTACTTCATAATTTCTTCTTACAGAGATGGGTAAAAATTGTAAAGACTAACAATGCCTATGCCTGGCTAGTTTTAGAAAACAGACAAAGTAAATGTAAATGTAAAACTGTTAACTTTTTAAGAAGGCCGCTTGACAATATCTATTGAAATCTTTCACGCTTTCCAATCCATAATTTCTATTCTGAAGGGGTCCTGCAAAATACTGCCACAGCTTATATGAATAAAAGTAGAACAGTGATCATTGTGGCATTATGTCATAGGAAAAATTTGGAAAACAACATAAATGTCTAAGAGAGGTTTGTTTCAAAAAATTTATGTGCAATCTCGCTTGCACTATTACACTCTTTTTATTTACCAGTTACAACCACACTGATACATATTTNAAATACTGCCACAGCTTATATGGATAAAAGTAGAACAGTGATCATTGTGGCATTATGTCATAGGAAAAATTTGGAAAACAACATAAATGTCTAAGAGAGGTTTGTTTCAAAAAATTTATGTGCAATCTCGCTTGCACTATTACACTCTTTTTATTTACCAGTTACAACCACACTGATACATATTTTTAGATTAATTATTTGTTTCTTGCTGCACTGGGACATCATTGCTGTTTGCAGGATCTCTATAGTTGTGGTGAGTGGGGGCTGGTCTTCGTTGTGGTGCATGGACTTCTCACTGCAGTGGCTTCTCTTGGGGAATACACAGGTACATAGGCTTCAGTAGCTGCAGCAGGGGCTCAGAAGCTGTGGCACTCAGGCTTAGTTGCCCCCGGGCATCTGGAATCTTCCTGGACCTGGGATCAAACCTGTGTCCCCTGAATTGGCAGGTGGATTCCCATCCACTGTGCCATCAGGGAAGTCCACACACTGATATTTTTTCAATTCTGCAGGAAATACCAAGATCTTTTCACCTTCAGTTCAGTTCAGTTGCTCAGTCATATCTAGCTCTTTGCAACCCCACGGACTGCAGCACACCAGGCCTCCCTGTCCATCACCAACTCCCAGAGTATACTCAAATTCATGGCCATTGAGTCGGTAATGCCATCCAACCATCTCATGCTCTGTCGTCTCCTTCTCCTCCCAACTTCAATCTTTCCCAGCATCAGGGTCTTTTCAAATGAGTCAGTTTTTTGCATCAGGTGGCCGAAGTTTTGGAGTTTCAGCTTCAGCATCAGTTCTTCCAATGAATATTCAGGACTGATTTCCTTTAGGATGGACTGGTTGGATTTCCTTGCAGTCCAAGGGACTCTCAAGAGTCTTCTCGAACACCACAGTTCAAAAGCATCACTTCTTCAGTGCTCAGATTTCTTTATAGTCCAACTCTCACATCCATACATGACTACTGGAAAAACCATAGCTTTAACTAGATGGACTTTGCTGGCAAAGTAATGTCTCAGCTTTTTAATATGCTGTCTAGGTTGGTCATAGCTTTTCTTCCAAGGAGCAAGCATCTTTTAATTTCATGGCTGCAGTAAGCATCTGCAGTATTTTGGAGCCCCCAAAAATCTATTACTGTTTCCACTGTTTCCCATCTATTTGCCATAAACTGATGGGACCAGATGCCATGATCTTAGTTTTCTGAATGTTGAACTTTAAGCCAACTTTTTCACTCTCATCTTT
>SJYA01000846.1:74503-129838 GCA_006410615.1 Neotragus moschatus | reverse complement strand
GACGGCAGAGGATGAGATGGCTGGATGGCATCACCGACTCGATGGACGTGAGTTTGGGTGAATTCCGTGAGTTGGTGATGGACAGGGAGGCCTGGCGTGCTGCGATTCATGGGGGTCGCAGAGAGTCGGACAGGGTTGAGCGACTGAACTGAACTGAACTGAACCCACCTTCACCGGAGCCCAGCTCGGAGGCTAGTCCTCTCGCCTGTCCGCCACCAGGACAGCGCAGCGCGGCCACCGCGCGGACCCGGCAGCTGCGGTTGGGCCCAGCGGCGCCGCTCAACCGCCCATCTCCCGGCCCAGCCACGCCGCTCCGCGGGTCCCAGGCCGCGGCGCCCGGGGGTGACAGCGATGCCGCCACCGCGCTTCCGTCCGCCTGGCTGCGCGGCCGTTAGGAGCCCCGCGCCGCCACGAGAGGTCCAGGATTCTGTTTTGAACAATCCGTTGATGCGGGGGGAAAACGGGACTCGTTTGTTAGCGAGACCCAGGCACCCACCCGCGGCGTGGGCAGGGGTAGCGTTCGCGGGTTCCCTCAACCGCGGCACCAGCCTGCCCTCACCTTCAAGCCAAACTGACCCGCCGGGCCGC
This sequence comes from Neotragus moschatus, assembly GCA_006410615.1. Taxonomy (NCBI): domain Eukaryota; kingdom Metazoa; phylum Chordata; class Mammalia; order Artiodactyla; family Bovidae; genus Neotragus; species Neotragus moschatus. Next base: position 129,250 of record SJYA01000846.1, on the reverse strand, counting down.
CCACCCGGCTCCCACCCGGAGCCCCTGGCGTCTTCGCCGAGAGCCCGGGGAAGCCTTTACGGGGAAACGGCGCTGGGCCCCACCATCCTCAGCGCCGCCGTTAAGAGAGTGTTAACATTTCTGTCTTAAGAGATACGTTTTCCCCCACAACGCCTCTGCGTCCGGGAGGTGGTGTCCCCCGATAACTGCCGGAAGGGCCGGAGATGGGCTGAGATCTAGGGCAATTTCTAATAGTTCTTTCGGACCCTAGCTCTTTTCTGATGAAGAGCCCCCAGCTGTCTTTCTCTCCGCCTCCCGGAAAGGACTCTTTAAAATTTGGGATTAGGAATAATAAAGGTCATCCTTCATTGCCTCGAGCATGCTGCCCCGGGAAGTGGGAGGGGGCAAGAAAGGGACCCCCTGTTTTGGAGAGATTGTTTTTCCTTCTCCTGCCTACCCAATTTGGAATTGCTTGGAAACTCGTAACAGCTTGGCCTTGAGCAAGGGTTGAGTCAATAGTGACAAAAGTTTTTTAAAAGATCGACACCACATTTCTCAAAAGGGAATATTCCCGGTGAGCAATAAACTCGTGAAAAGTGTGCAAGTGCGTTGGTCATCAGGGACCCTCAACTTATTAAAACCACAGGAAATTCCACTGCACACACACCAGGATGGTTAAAATGAAGGAGGAGGAAAAGGAGAGAGAGTTGGTGTTGGTGTTGGTGATGACGGATGGGCTAAGTTGTGCCTGACTCTGGCCCCATGGACTATAGCTCTCCAGGCTCTTCTGTCCATGGGATTTCTCAGGCAAGAATACTGGAGTGAGTTGCCATTTCCTTTTCCAGGGGATCTTCCTGACTCAGGGATCGAACCTACATCTCCTGCATTTGCAATGGGGTTCTTTACCACTGAGCCACAGGGAAGCCCATAGTGGAATATTACTTAGCTGTAAAAAAGAATGAAATAAAGTCATTGCAGCAACATGGATGCACCTGGGGATTATCACATTAAGTGAAGTAAATCAGACCCAGAAAGATAAAATATCATTTATATGTGGAGTATAGGGAAAACAATGATAGAAGTAAATGTATTTATGAAATAGACTCACAGACATAGAAAACATGGGCTTCCCTGGGAATCCACCTTGCAATGCAGGAGACACAGGTTTCATTCCTGGTCCAGAAAGATCCTGCGCTCCTCGGAGCATCTAGACGGGTGAGCCAAATCTAGAGAAGGCCCTTGCTGTACCAACAGACTCAGCACAGCCAAACATAAATAAATAAAAAATTTTTTGAAAGAACACGTGCCTACCTTATGACCCATGATTCCACCCGTAGATATATACTCAACAGAAATGCATGCACATAGTCATCAAAAAATAGGTATTAGAATGTTCATCTCAGCAGTATTTGTAACAATGCCAGACTGGAAATAATCCAGGGGTCCACTAACAGGAGAGTGGATAATGACATTGTGGAATATTAACACAACGGAATATTATGCAGAAACGAGAGTGGATGCACTGCNCAGAAATGCATGCACATAGTCATCAAAAAATAGGTATTAGAATGTTCATCTCAGCAGTATTTGTAACAATGCCAGACTGGAAATAATCCAGGGGTCCACTAACAGGAGAGTGGATAATGACATTGTGGAATATTAACACAACGGAATATTATGCAGAAACGAGAGTGGATGCACTGCAGTATGCGGATGAGCCTCACAAAGCTGAGTGAAGGGAAACTGTCATGCTCCATGCACGCATGGGCTTGAGAATTTCCAGCCGTGAGGCAGTATGAGAGGAGAATAGAGTTTATTAGAACAGGAGACGCTGTTAGAACAGCGGGCCAGCTCAAATGAGAGCCGAAGCTTTTTGTGGGCTAGTAGGTAATTTTTATAGCCTCAAAAAGAAAATTCCTGCTGGAAGAGTGGCATTAGGTAACTGGTTAGGGTGCTATAGGGTGAGTATTTTAACCTAACATGGGGTCAGGGAGCAGGCTGGTTTAGATGGGGGGCTCATGGCAACGGTTGCCGTGGGACACACTCTGTTCCAGAGAAGACCTTGGTACTGGGCTCCACATCTGTGGCCTTGGTACAAGGCTTTACACCGGTTACCTTGGTACAGGGCACCACAGAAATCAGGTCCAAAAGAGGACATGTGGAATAATTCCATTTATATAAAGCTTCAAAAACAGGCAAACTAATCTATGGTATCATAAACTTAAATACGTGGTTACTCTTTGAGAGGCTGTAACTAGGAAGGGACAGCAGGACTTCTGGGATGTCTCCGGTGAGTTTGTCTGGGTGCCATTAGCTTTGTAGAAACAAATATCCAACTGAGAATTTTCCCATATGTGTCTCACTTTAAAAAACTTTTTAAAATTAAGAAAAAAGTCTGAACTATTATTCGTCCAATTCTCTTCTACTGAATTCAACCCACCTTGATTTTATTTTTATTGTCACTATTGCCTATTGCATAAGGCACTAGGAGGCACTGTGGATCCTTGGAAAGATGTCTCTGCCTCCCAGGAGTTCAGTCTAGGAGGTAGTACAAATAAAAAGTCATTGCTTGGGAGTAGTCTTTGACATTATACGGTTAGGGAAGTCCCAAATAATTACCTTGGAAGGAAATCTGGGGAAAGAGTATGCATCCAAGAACCTATTTGCAGGGCAGGAACAGAAATGCAGACATAGAGAACAGACTTTGGACACTGTGGGGGAAGGAAAGGGAGGGACGAATTGAGAGCGTAGCATTGAAATACGTTATCATATGTAATAGAGATAGCTAATGGGAAGTATTGGAAGAAAAGCTATGACAAACACGGTCCACTGGAGAAGGGAATGGCAAACCACTTCAGTATTTTTGCCTTGAGAACCCCATGAACAGGATGAAAAGGCAAAAAGATATGACACTGAAAGATGAACTCCCTGGGTTGGTAGGTGCCCAGTATGCTACTGGAGAAGAGTGGAGAAATAATCCCAGAAAGAATAAAGAGATGGAGCCAAAGCATAAACAACATCCACTTGTGGATGTGACTGGTGATGGAAGTAAGTCCAATGCTGTAAGGAGCAATATTGCATAGGAACCTGGAATGTTAGGTCCATGAATCAATGTAAATTGGAAGTGGTCAACAGGAGATGGCAAGACTGAACATCACCATTTTAGGAATCAGTGAATTAAAATGGACCAGAATGGGTGAATTTAATTCAGATAACCATTATATCTACTATTGTGGGCAAGAATCCCTTAGAAGAACTGGAGTAGACCTCATAGTCAAAACAAGAGTCCGATATGCAGTCCTTAGGTGCAATATCAAAAATGACGGAATGATCTCTGTTTGTTTCCAAGGCAAACCATTCAATATCACAGTAATCCAGGTCTATGCCCCAACCACTAATGCCAAAGAAACAGAAGTTGAATGGTTCTTTGAAGACCTACAAGACCGTCTAGAAGATTAAAAAAAAAAAAAGTCCTTCTCATTCACAGGGGACTAGAATGCAAAAGTAGGAAATCAAGTGATACCTGAGTAACAGTTTGGCCTTGGAGTACAAAATGAATCATGGCAAAGGCTAACAGAGTTTCACCAAGAGAACACACTGGTCATAGTAAACACCTTCTTCCAACAACACAAGAGACAACTCTACACATGGACATCACCAAATGGTCAGTACCGAAATCAGATTGATTATATTCTTTGCAGCCAAAGATGGAGACTGTCTATACAGTCAGCAAAAACAAGACTGGGAGCTGACTGTGGCTCAGATCATGAGCTCCTTATTGCCAAATTCAGACTTAAATTGAAGGAAGTAGGGAAAACCACTAGACCATTCAGGTATGACCTAAATCAAATCCCTTACAATTATACAGTGGATGTGACAAATAAATTCAAGGGATTAGATGTGATAGAGTGCCTGAAGAACCATGGACAGAGGTTCATGACACTGTACAGAAGGCAGTGATCAAGATCATCTCCAAGAAAAAGAAAGGCAAAAAGGCAAAATGATTATCTGAGGAGGCCTTAAAAATAGCCGAGAAAAGACAGAAGCTAAAGGCAAAGGAGAAAAGGAAAGCAACACCCATCTGATGTAGAGTTCCAAAGAATAGCAAGGAGAGATAAGAAAGCCTTCCTCAGTGATCAATGCACAGAAATAGAAGGAAACAAAGAATGGGAAAGACTAGAGATCTCTTCAAGAAAATTAATGATAACAAGGGAATATTTCATACAAAGATGGACACAATAAAGGACAGAAATGGTATGGACCTAATAGAAGCAGAAGGTATTAAGAAGAAGTGGCAAGAATACACAGAAGAATTACACAAAAAAGATCTTAATGACCCAGATAAACACGATNGGGGACCCAGTTCCCCTCCCCAGCTTCAGAGGCTCAGCCAAGAACGGGAAGAGCCACTGAGGATGAGGCTCTGCATTTGCCTTTGAAGAGAGGGGTCCCTCCAACCCCAGACTCCAGTACCAGGTGGTCCCCGCCCTCTGCTGCAGCTGAGGTGGAGACAGGTTAGTGCTTTCTTTCATCTTTTGTCTTTTTTAGGCATTAGTGGGTGTAGGGGGCCTGAGATGGTGCCTCTTGGGTTTCATTACTGGGATGGTAGAGCAACAACTCAGAGACTCTTCTGGGAAATGTGTTCTGAAGCTACTGGATTCAAACCCTCATCTTGCTGCAGAGGCTATGAGAAATGGGTTTCTTAGTTTTGGGGGTACTGATGGGATGGGGTGGAGGTCCCTAGGGAGATGTTTGTTTTCATGCTAAGGGTAAGGGACATCAGAAAACCTCTGCATCTCCAGCGCTCCATCCATGCAGTGTCTTGATGCGACACACCCCAACCGGACGGCCACACCACCCTCCATCCTTGGGCCTTGTCACACCGAGAACGGGCTCTCACTGAAGTCATGGTGGCATCTTGTGGCCTGGCCTTGTCTGGGGCTTCCATTGGTATTACATTTTCTTACCTGTAACCCTGTCATTTAACGTCCACCAGAGCTGTTCTCTCCAGCCCACGATGATTACTGCTCCATTTATAAGAAAAGCGGTCTGTCTCCACTCATTCTACTTCCCAGCCTCCCCTTATGACATCTCCGTTCCTGGCTGGAAGCATAACATCCACAGGGAAAACGGAGATCCCATGTCCCAAGGCAAGAAAAAAGTCTGCAGGGAATGCCAGCTCCTGGGTTGAAGTTTGTCCCTAATGCTGGCTGGGTCCCACTGTCCCAGTGCCCGACACTGCTCCTGTCCTTTGCTGACAGTTCCCCAGGAAAAGGCAGACCCTGGAGAGGAGGAGGGGAAGGGTGATGCTCAGCCTACTTCCAGTCTTCCATGGAAATAAGTTGACTGCCAGGGAGATTTGACCCCCGAGGAATTTCTTTTCAGAAAATCACCTGATAGCTTCATCCTCTCTCTTCCTGTTTCGGGTGCAAGTTCTGGGTCTCTGGAACCTTGAATGTATGTTATCTTTCATAGGAAAATAGCAAGAACCATCAAAGCCCAGGATCTTTTGAAAAGGCAAGAAAAAGGTGCCAGGACATCCTTCTGGAGGAGTCTGGCTGTGGGTTTAGTAGTGCTCTGCCTGTCAACCTGGGGTCCCCAGCTAGGTGTCTGTGTTCCTGCCTCACCACTAGGAAATACTTTGTCTTCTGTAAGGAGCATTAGACCCCACAGCGAATCCAAGTGAGAGGCTTCATCTTTCTTTCTTTTTTTTCCCTCTCTCTCTCATTTTTATTTATTTATTTGGCTGCTCTGGGGCATAGTTGCAGCATGTAAGATCTAGTTTCCAGACCAGGGATTCAACCCAGGCCCCCGTATAGAGAGCACAGAGTCTTAGCCATGGGACCACCAGGGAAGTCCCAGGATGCTTCATCTTATTTGGGTTTTTATGTTTCCTCATTTGTCTGGCCATTTGGTGAACTGCCTGGATCTCTAAGTGCATCCGCTGTGTCCTGGAAGCTACCTGTTGGTCGTGGTCCATGAGATAGGGCTGTAGTCTGGGCTTGTGGGGCTGTGCTATAAAACAACGTGCATCTGTTTCTTACTTCACGTGGACGTGGCTCTGTCCCCATCATGCGCCCCATGAGGGGTACAAGGCCAAGTCTCTGTGCTTTTCAGAATAGGCTCCATTTACCAAGAATTGTGTGTTTCTGGTAGGCCGCTTAAAACAGGTGTACCTGTGCAGGGAAGTGGGGAGAATGCTGGTAAGGATACCCAGCTGGGAGGACAGGGTTGGCCTGCCCCAGCTAGTGGGAGCCCTCATGTGATGTGTGGCTGCAGCCCGATCTCTGGCTAGGACCACTTCTGCTAGGACTGATAGAGAGCGTCAGCTCTGACATCTCTGGTCTAATAAGCATGAGGATCCTCGGCTGTTTACTCTGGAACTCCCTCCCCCATTTTTGTTTGAAAAGAGCTGGCTCTGGAGAGCAGCAGCCTATTTCCCACAAAGCACTTTACCAGATGCCGGAAGGCTACTTGTTGAATGGCCCAGAGCCAATGGGACCAGAGCATGTTCAGGTGACCCACTGCCACACAGCCTTAGCGGCTGTGCTGGGACTGAGTCTCCCTGATTCTCCTTGCCTCCGTGGAATCAGTTAAGGGCAGACAGCTATTGGGTTGGATTAACTATGACTTGGTGCTATTTTCCAGATCACATCTTATGACTCGACCTAGTGCCCCGTGGAAAATAAGAGATGATATTCCCCCATTTCTTCATCCTTGGGAGTTTACTAGTCCTGGCACTGGTCAGTCCTTAGGGGGGTGACACTCTCTGCCAAGGAAAGTTTGAGATTCTGACATCCTGAAAACTGTTGTGAATTCATTGTAGGTTTTCTACTTCTTCCAGGCCTATCTGTATGGTCTATTTTTCTAATTTTCAATGTCTATTATTCTCTCTCTCTTTTTTTCTTATTCAAAAATAGTCATTGCTACACTTATATAACACTCACTAAGTGCTTTAAAAATTTTAACTCGAGGTAATCCTCCCAACAACCCTATGTATATACAAGTTATCATCTCCATTTTCCAATGAAGAAACTGCAACGCAGAGAGGTTAAGTAACTTGCCTGAAGTTGCACAGCCAGTAGTAGGCTGTGGTGCCAGGACTGAAACCCAGACAGCTGGGCTGGTAATCAGCAAAGTGGCAAACTTAGCCACTGCTCTGTTAGTTTCTGCGTTAGGTACAGAGCAGAAAGTTATCATTCCTTAATGCCTGACCTTGGCACTGTACAGAGAACAATTACTGGCCTTTCAGAGAAAATGGGAAGAAAACTGTGCCTGTTATCTGGGGTCTTACACGTCTCACCTGGGATCAGTCTTCCCCTCCACCAGAATGTCTTTCTGTTTTTCTCTTTCTCCCAGTAGTGTAGTCTTCATTAGACGTTCCATGGATGTGATGGAGCCTGCCCTTTGGCTGCCTTTCCAAGTTTCTATGGGTATTTCCTTTCAGTCTTCCAGCTTGCAGAGAAGAATGCAGCCTGACTCAGGTTCTGCCCCAGCCCTGTGGCACAAGGCCCACCTGGAGAGAGAGGTCTGGGTAACTGGGTTGGTTGGACTGAGAAATGGAAGTACCTTTTGTGTACATTTCTAATAATAGCCCCGAACACTAGCCTGGTGCCATTATTTTTGGGGAATGTGGAATGTATGGCAGCCACCAGCTCTTTAAGCTTCATTCATGTCCCTCTAGGAATGAAGCTTTGACAGTGTTTATGATGGCGTCCCTTTTATTGAAGAGGGAAACTGAGGCAGGAAGGCTTCAGGGGGCAAGGGGTGGTTAGGGAGACTCAGCGCGTAGGTGTCAAGGTTCATAATAGAACCAGGGAACCTCATTCTCTGAGGTTCTACACACTGGGCTGCCCTTCAAGAATGGGGAAGTGCTAGGGGTAAGGAAGTGGGAAGGGTTTAGGGAGAATGGTGCTGAGAAATCAGGAGGATCTTTTGCTGTAAGTGGCTTGTAGCTGGTAAGATTGGAAGATATTTTGAGTGCTGGGGCGGTAGCTGGAGGGCTGGCTGGGAGGGTGCTGGAGAAAGGTTAAATTTAACCTCAGTGTCCTAACCTGGTGCTGGGGAAAGGCTAGGGAAGGGCACAGAACCAGCAAAAGGCTGAGGGCACTTCCCTTTACGGAATTCACAGTGATTGGCACCTGCCAAGTGGGTTCTGTAAACTGCTTTGAATGTATTCTCCTGTCCCTCCCTAGCCAGTGTCGGGAGGGTTGCAAATGAAATGTCCCCTGAAGGCTTCTGTGTTTTTTCCTTCTTTTATTATTTTTATTTCTGGCTGGGCAGGGTCTTCAGTGCTTTGCGTGGGCTTTTTCTCCAGTTGCATTGAGTGGAGGCTACTCTTGGCTACAGAGGCATGCCACCGGCCTCTCTCTGCAGTGGCCCCTCCTGTCGCGGAGCACTGGCTGCAGTAGTTGCGGCTCACGGGCTCTAGAATGAGGGCTCAGTAGTTGTGGTTCATGGATCCAGCTGCTCCATGGCATGTAGAATCTCTTCCCAGATCAGGGATGGAACCTGTGTCCCCAGTGGTGGCAGGCAGACTCTTATCCACTGTGCTTCCGGGGAAGCCCCTGCTGTGTCCTTAAGGTGAAACTTCCAGGATCTTTAGCAGGAGATAATAGGGTAAAATTTCCTTAGAAACCCAGGAGAACCCTGGTCATTGTGAACCTACTCATTGCCATGTTCCGGTTCAGCCAGGCTAAGGTAGCTCCAGAACCAGATGGCTGCGGAATGCACCCTTCTTTACCCCAGTAGCTGCTCTGCTCTGCCTTAGTAATTGGGAGCTCTGAGGCTTCCTGGAATGATTCAGTGTCCCTGTTAGTCTCCAAGTTTCCACGGTTTTAGGGCAAAATGGTGGTGGTGGGATTGGAAAGGAGGATGGTGGGGAGAGGAACTAAGGATAAAGGGGAATCCCCTTCGCAATGCTATTTATAAACCTGGGTTGCTGTTGGGTCTCTCGCTGCCGGCCCCCGAGGCACTAAGGTGTTTCCTTGAGTACAGAGTGGGCGGAGTTGATGTGCTGCTGGTGAGGAGCTCCAGGACGTGCACACGCATGCAGAGACTGTGTGGGTGGGGAACTGAGAGATTAGGGGATGAGTGAGCGAGCTGACCCTTGGGAGAAAGTCTCCAGGCCAGAGAAGTTATGAACTAGGAGAGTGAGCCGAAAGCTGGAGGCAGGAGACTGGGCCCATGCCTGCGACTGAGCTTCTAACTACAGTGTGTGGATTTGCCTGTAGTTGTATGTAACGCTGGTGCACATTATGTGAGTGTGGATTTAGGCGTTACACACCCAATATGTTTTCTGTCCAGGATTCTGATACTTGTTAGCCTTGGCTCCTCAAGAGTGATTACCCCTTCAGCAGGGTTCGGAAGAAGAAACCCTAGCTGGAACCTGGCCAACAGTGCAGTCACAAGGTGGTTCGGCAGCAATCATAGCGGGGGTGGGGGGGGTGGGGGCGGTGGTGCCGGGCAGGGCGCTTCCCAGGAGGGCTTCCCTGGTGGCTCAGTGGTAAAGAATCTGCCTGCCAGTGCAGGAGAGGCAGTTGGATTCCTGCGTCGGGAGGTTCCCTGGNAAGATTTATTTATTTCATTTTTTGACTGTGCTGGGTCTTCATTTCTGCACTCAGGCTTTCTCTAGTTTCGGTGCACGAGCCGCCGAGCACTGGCTCTAGCTTCAGTAATCGCAGCGTGTGTGCGCAGTTGTTGTGACTGCAGGGTTCCAGAGTGCAGGCTTAATAGTTGTGGCGCATGGGCTTAGTTGCTCTGCTGCCTGTGGAATCTTTCCAGATCAGAGATTGAACTGGTCTCCCTTGCATTGTAAAGCGGATTCTTAGCCACTGAACCACCAGCAAAGCCCTCCACGAAGCTTTAAAATATTATGTTGTAGGGCTTTAAGTAAGGAGAATTGAGGAGCAGCTCGACTTGCTGGATGGTTTGATCTCCCTTTTAGTCCTGTGTGAAACAAGAGGCCTCGGCCATGTTCCATGCGAAGTTGCAGGATAAGTGCCAGTCTGTCATCTGGCAGGTGATTGGTGACGTATGAGGGTTCTGCGAACCTGGTTATCTTGTGAGTGGAGTCTTCTATAGGAATTAGAGTGAGAAGAAACTCTCCTTCCCCGAAAGCCCTAAGATTTGGTATTACTTGCCACAGGTAACACTTGTCTATTTTATTTACCTCTTCTCTGCAGAATCCAAAAATACCATGGCTTCTGACCTAGAGAGCAGCCTCACCTCCATAGACTGGCTCCCCCAGCTGACCCTCCGGGCCACCATCGAGAAGCTGGGAAGCGCTTCTCAGGCTGGGCCTCCTGGTGGGAGCCGCAAATGTCCACCAGGCTCCCCCACAGATCCGAACGCCACCCTGAGCAAAGACGAGGCTGCCGTTCACCAGGATGGTAAACCCCGGTACAGCTACGCCACCCTCATCACCTATGCCATCAACTCCTCTCCAGCCAAGAAGATGACGCTCAGTGAGATTTACCGCTGGATCTGTGACAACTTCCCCTATTACAAGAATGCAGGCATTGGTTGGAAGGTGGGACAGCGTGTATGCCCTGGGATGGTTCTTAGCCTCGACAACACTTTCCTCTACTTTTGTGTCTTCCTCCTGGTCCACTTCACTCTGAGCTGTCTCAGAGACGTGTGAACTTAAAAATCTCAAATCTCCCATCCCTTACTTTCTTTTTTTTCAGAGTTGAACAACTTTCATAAGGTGTATCTGGGAAATTCCAGTGATACCAAACCTCTGAGTATAGTTACAGTATGGCAGGATGCTGATGCTCACCATACTCTCTTCACAAAAAAAAATTATTTATTTGGCTGTGCCAAGTCTCAGTTGCGCCATGTGAACACTTAGTGATGGTATGAACATCCCTGTTCATCCCTGACCAGGGATTGAACCCAGGCCCCCTGCATTGCGAGCACAGAGTCTTAGCCACTGGGCCACCAGGGAAGTCCTTCATCCTACCCTCTTGTCCCTTGGTTTATTTCACAGATATTTATTGCCATTCTGCTCTGTTGAAGTCACATGCAAGGCATGGCATCGCTCCATCCTACCTAGAGCTTGAACCTCATCTGGTTTGCAGAGCTCCATTGCACACAGTCATTATCTTTTTAAAAACTATGTACCAAGGAAAAAAAATAATGTAATTAGGTCCTTCCCCAGCAGCTCATCCACCAAGCAAGGAAGGAGAGGATAAGTGGTTTGGCTGGAGATGAAGGAAAAAGGGGCCTCCTCTTCCACGCATGGAAGGAAGGCTGATGTTCTCAGTCCTTGGGAGCAATCACTCACTTCCAGTTGTTGAGTAGAAACGGGGATTTAGTGTAGCTGTGTCACTCTGTAAATCATCAGCTCACATATAAGCCAGATGGTGAGCTGGAAACTGTTGAAAACATTCAGTTTTTCCTTTATAAATATGTTCTTGCTAGCTGCCACAGCCCCCACCAACTTCACCCAAGGCATGTATGCAGCAATGTTTCTTTCCTCCAAATGTGACCATTCCCTGGGCTCTTGAGAAGACAAAAAGGTGAATTGTACCTGGTTTCACTTATAATTTATATTTTGTTATCATGTACATCATTACATCACCAGTTTTGTATTTTTTTTTTTTTTCATGACTGTACCACTGTAGCTTGTGCGATCTCAGTTCCTCGACTAGGGATCGAACTTGTGCCCTTGGCAGTGAAAGCTCAGAGTCCTAACCACTGGACCTCCAGGGAATTCCCACATCGTTAGTTTTAAAATGTTCTTTTAACTATTGATAGAATGAATTAAGGAGCTGAGCAGATGTGATTCTTTTTTAATTGACGTGTAGTTGCTATACAATATTATTAAGTTAAGGTGTACAGTATAGTGATTCACAGTTTTAAAGGTTAAACGTTCATTTATAGTTAATATAAAAATCTGTATTTATTCTCTATATTGTATCAATACAGTATATCCTTGCAGCCAATTTTATATATAATAGTTTGTACCTCTTAATCCCCTACCTGTGTATTGCCTCTACTTCCTTCCCTCTCCTTGCTGGTAACCACTGGTTTGTTCTCTATATCTGTGAGTCTGCTTCTTTTTTATTGTATTTACTAGTTTGTTCTATTTTTTAGACAGCATGGGTAAATGATATCATATGTTTGTCTTTCTCTGTCTGACTTATTTCACTAAGCATAATGCCCTCCAAATCGGTCCATATTGCTGCAAATGGCAAAATTTTCACTCTTTTTAATGGCCAAGCAGTATTCCACTGTGTGTATATGTGTATATATGTATATGCCATATAGCTATATGGCACATCTTTATCCGTTCAACTGTGGATGGGCACTTAGGTTTGTGCAAATGTGATTTTGAGGCATTTATATACCTGTTGTCAGTTGGGTGTGATTTGGGTGGAAAGGTTGAAAAAACTATATATAATCAGCTCTCTAGAAGCACCAGGTAGTCAAATTTACAGCAGTTCTCTCTCATCAATTTAATTGCTTTTTCTTAGCTCATTGCTCTTGCTATCTGATAGGCGATTTCCTCCATCAGAATGGTTATGAGGTGCTCAGTTTACCCTGACACTTGCACTTTAGCATGTGGTATTTCCCTTTGTGTCCTTTTGTGAACTATTGGAAAATTTCCTGCCTTGCATGATGCTCAAATCCAACTTGCTTCTCTGCTTCCTCAGAATTCAATTCGGCACAATCTTTCTCTCAACAAGTGTTTCCGGAAGGTGCCCAGACCACGGGATGACCCTGGAAAGGTGAGATTCAGCTGTAATTGGAGAGGGGAGGACCAGGAAGGAAAGGAGCGTAGCTGACAGCTCAGAGTCCTGTGGCTGTTTTAGTTACCCAGAAGAGGAAATTGTATTAATTAGAGAAGCAGCTTTATTTTTCTCTCAGAGGAAGAGCTTGGTTATCGAACTTATGGGTCCTCACAAGAATGAATGACTAAGGAAAGCTGTGAAATTTTTTCTTAATAGACATATTTATGAAAAAATTGACTTTGATGCCCTCTTTTGGTGTATCAGGCTCTTTCTAGATGTAAAATAAGCTTTGGAGGCATTTTTCTATAGAAAAATCTCACGGTTTTTATCTTTGAAGGGGAGAATTGATAGATCATCCTCTCTGTTGGACAGCCATGGATGCTAAAGTCTCAGAGAGTTTTGCCTTAGATCACATGGAAGGGGTAGGTTGGTTTGGGCATTTGCAGCTCTTTGAGGTGGATGCTGTGTTCTGCATCTTCAGTATGAGCGAGACCTGTGTTTGGACCACAGGGGGTAACCTCTGACATACTCTGTGAGCTGTTCGGACAGATTTAGTACTCAAAAATAGCTGTTACTCTCAGGAGTCTATGTGAATTGCCAGCCATTTTTCTTAACATAGCTCTTATTTTATATGAAGAAGTGACAGTCGCTCAGTCGTGTCTGACTTTTTGACCCCATGGGCTCTGCAAGCCCACCAAGTTTCTCTGTCTATGGAGTTCTCCAGGCAAGAATACTGGAATGGGTAGCCATTCCCTTCTCCAGGGGATCTTGACGACTCGGGGATCAAACCTATGCCTCCTGCATTGCAGGTGGATTCGTTACCATTTTATGGTAGCGCCTATTTTATATGAAGCCAGGGGAGCCCTATTTTATATGAAGATCCTTTCAAACGTCTACTTTTCCAGTGGGCGGTATTTCCATATATAATGATTTTTTTTCCTCTCTGGCGGTGGGCTCTTCTAGGGCTCTTATTGGACAATTGATACTTGCCCTGACATCTCCCGGAAGAGACGACACCCTCCAGATGATGATGTAAGTGTCTCCCTCAATGAGATGCCATTTTTGAGCCTGCTGCTCCTCCCGTGTCTCCCAGTCATTTGCTAAACGAGGGCCAAGGTCAGACACCAGTGAGGATGGAACCATGGGTCATGTGGAGAGGTTTAGCATCTGCTTATAGACTGCTCTTTTTTCACAATCCTCAGCTGTCTCAGGATTCGCCAGAACAGGAGGCCAGCAAGAGTCCACGGGGAGGGGTTCCAGGGAGTGGAGAAGCCTCCCTGCCTCCTGAGGGGAATCCTCAGATACCACTTCAGAGCCCCACATCGATTGCCAGCTACAGCCAGGTAGGAGGCGGAGGTGGCAGGAGGCATAAGGGATGGATGGACGGGTGGATGGGTGAGTGATTGAATAGACTGCTATGTCTGTCAGTTGACAATTATGTATTGAGTGTCTGTGCTGTAGCAGACAGATAAATTGGGAAAGAAGGAGAAAGCAAAAGAAGGAAACAGGGAAGCAGAGAGAGGGAGAGCGCAAAAGGCAGAGAGAAACAACATTTTAAGAAAGATCAGAAAAATAAAAATGGTGAGAAGACAAGAAAGGGAGCCAAAAAAAGTTCTGAGAAAAGAAAGACGAGCATGGATGCAATGCAGGGAAAGGGCAAGAGACTGTATCAAGATAAGAATGAGAAAAGGAGAAAAATGATGCTTGGTCCTTGAAAGGATGGGAGAGGATGAAAAGGATAGGCAGGAGAGCTTGGCATCCACTAAAGTGCTGTATGGGTCCCTCACATAGGACATGGACCAAGTCTTTCTTGCCTCTTCCTGCAGGGCACAGGGTCTGTGGACGGCGGAGTGGTGGCAGCAGCGGGTCCAGGTCGAGAGAGCACCGAGGGGCCCCCTCCCCTGTACAGCACCAACCATGACTTCAAATTCTCCTACTCAGAGATCAATTTTCAGGATTTAAGCTGGTCCTTCCGCAACCTCTACAAGTCCATGCTGGAGAAGTCCTCCTCGTCTCAGCACGGTGAGTCTGGGCTGGGGAGGGGGAACTGAGATGTCCTTGTATTTTCCTTTTTTTAATATTTATTTGGCTGTACCAGGTCCTAGTTGTGGCATGCAGGGTCTAGTTCCCTGACCAGGTGTTGCACCCAGGTCCCCTGCACTGGGAGCGGGGAGTCTTAGCCCATGGACCACCAGGGATGTCCCTGTCCTTGTATTTTTGAACGGATGGTGACATTCTCTTCTTTCCCTCTTTCCTACCTGTAACACGAGGAGAGGGTGATCACTGGTCAGGGAAGAAAGTGTGTCATGAGCCAAAACTGTCTGGAGTCAGGTCTCGTCTGACTTAGTGCTGAAGGACAGCTGTCTCAAGAGGCAGTGAGTGGGCTGGCTCCTTAGCTGCAGTAAGTAAGTGAGCTGGAGAAATCCCCCTTCTAGAACTAAGGGCTGTGATTTAATGGCTGCTCCAAGTCATTATGAGGATGGCCACTAGGGGACAGCAGTTTCTTTTTTTTTTTTTAAGAATCTCTGCATTTGATTGTGAGAACAACTTCATTTTAAAAAATTTTAATATATTTATGTTAATTTTGGGGCTTTCTAGATGTTTCAGTGGTAAAGAAACTGCCTGCTGAGCAGGAGACTTGGGATCGATCCCTGAGTTGGGAATATCCCTTGGAGAAGGAAATGGCAACCCACTCCAGTATTCTTGCCTGGAGAATCCTCATGGACAGAGGAGCCTGGCGGGCTACAGTCTGGGGGGGAGGGTCACAAAGTGTCAGACACGACTGACCGACTAAGCACAGCACGTGTTTGGAACTCTATCTGATGTCTGAGGTCTTTGGAAACTATGATTCCTGCATCCATATCCTTGAAAAATAGCATAAAAAGGTACATGTTGACATTTGGCTAAAATTTCATCAGTTGTCCTGCTGTTAAGACCCTCTATCTGTCTGTCGGTTATACCTGCCCAGGGGCTGGAGGGGACCAGGGCTGGAGGGGACCCTGCTGTCCAGACTGTCCTTACCCTTCGTCGGCTGCCTTTTCTGGGTCTGAGGTCTCGGGTCTCAACCTCATGGAAATCCTGACCCACATTGCCTTCTCCACCGCCCTTCCCCTGCAGGCTTCTCGTCTCTCCTGGGGGACCTGCCGCCCTCCAACAACTACTACGTGTATCAGCAGCAGCAGCAGCAGCCGCAGCCGCCGCCCCCGCAGTCACAGCCGCAGGCACCCGCCCAGGGCACCTCTGCTGTCGGGGGTGCGCCGCCACTGCACACCCCCAGCCCCGACGGCTGTACCCCACCCGGGGGGAAGCCAGCGGTGTCCGAGGGCTACGGGCCGCCCCCCGTGATGGCCATGCACCCGCCCCCACTGCAGCACGGAGGCTACCACGCCCATCAGCACCATCCCCATTCCCACCCCACCCAGCAGCCGCCACCACAGCAACAGGCGCAAGGCCAGACACCCATCAACAGCACTGGCTTTGGTGAGTAAGGAGGTGCGCAGACCCCCGAAGGCCTGCCAGCTGACCTTCCTGTTCTGACTCTGGAAGGAGATGGGATTGGTTAGGAAATTAACAGCGGGTCTTTTGCTTATTTGTTTCTGCGCCTACTGGTATTTGGGATCTTCGTTCCCCCAGGAGGTATCAAACCCGCCCCGCTCTGCATTGGAAGGGCAGTCTTAACCACTGGAGCACCAGGAAAGTCCCAACAGTGGCTCTTTTAGCCTTACTCTCCCACCAGAGCTCCTGTGGGCAACAGAAGTTGCAAATTGGAGCTCTATATTAAGAGAATTTTTAGACAAATTTGGATTGTTTTACTTATTATCTTGTCTGTGAGCTGGGCTGTTTGTAGTTAAAGCATCAATAGCTCAGTTTGTCCTAAATCTCCAGGGAGGGAGAGTCCAAAGTTACCTTGGTAATGTAACTTGCGTCTTGTAGATGCAAGAATCTTACATTCATAACTCAGCCTGCTGTCAGTTGGTGGCTGTCTCCTCCCTGACTCTGTCTTATTTCCCCGTCTCCTTCCTCTTCACAGCCTTTCCTCCAGACTGGTGCTCCAATATCGATTCCTTAAAAGAAAGCTTTAAGATGGTGAACCGGCTCAACTGGTCCAGCATTGAGCAGTCACAGTTCTCAGGTTGGTGACTGAGTGATGGTGCCTGAAATAAGAAAAAGCAAAACAAAACAGAAGAACCGGTGGTGCCTTGGGGCAGGGGGTTGAGGGATGCAGTGTAAGTGGAAAAACCCAATGGAAACTGGAACCAGAGGGGATGGTTAGGTGAAGCTTGTGTGCTCGGTCATGTCCGACTCTTTGTGACCACTTGGACTATAGCCTGCCAGGCTCTTCTGTTCATGTAATTTTCCAGGCAAGAATACTGGAGTGGGTTGCCATTTCCTTGGCAGCGCATATAATCAGTGGTGTTGATAGAACCACTAGGGGTGTTGGGGCTCTGGCAAGGTTAGCATTTCTTTTTATTTTTTTTTAATGGACTAGACAGTTTATTTTGTATAATGCCTGTCAAGCAATAGATAAATTCAGAAAGCAAAAATTAAAATTTGAAATCTCACCATGCATTGCAACAATAACAGGAGTTAGCATTTCTTGCTTCTTTACTGGCAGAGCTGATGGAGAGCCTGCGGCAGGCAGAGCAGAAGAACTGGAGCCTGGACCAGCATCACATCGCCAATCTGTGTGACTCCCTCAACCACTTCCTCACTCAGACTGGTCACGTGCCCCCCCAGGGGGGCTCCCACCGGCCACCCGCCCCCACCCGCATCGCGGACTCTTGTGCCCTCACCAGTGGCAAGCAGGAGCCGGCCATGAACCAAGGTACCGCACGAAGCCAGTTGCCGAGGAGGTGGAGACTGGATGATGCGAAGGAAGGGGGATGAGAAGGGTGGAAGAGAACTGAGAAAACATCAGCTTATGGGCACTGATCCAAATGCCAAAGAAATAGACTGTATTTCCTTTTAGGTTTTTTTTTCCTTTTGGTTGCTCTGAGTCTTGGTTGCTGTGCACAGACTTTTCTCTAGTTGCAGTGAGTGGGCGCTGCTTTCAAGTTGAGGTGTTTGGGCTTCTCACTGTGGTGGCTTCTCCTGATGTGGAGTGCAGGCTCTAGGGCTCATGGCCTTCAGTCGCTGTGGCACATGGGCTTAGTTGTCCCATGGCTTGTGGGATCTTCCTGGAGCAGGGATGAACCCGTGTCCCCTGCATTGACACGTGGATTCTTAGCCACTGGGCTCCAAGGGAAGTCTTCCTTTTAGATCTTGATCTGGGAGGTCAGGGTTACTTAAGAAAAGGGAAGAGAAAGTCCCTGTTCTAAATTGGTGTCTCAGGAAACCCCTCCCTGGATCATATCACATAGGGTCATGATCGGCAAACCAGTGAAATGAGGGAGAGTCAGTGATTAAGGTTCTGTGTTTATCACCCTGATGATAGCTGTGATATTGCAGGGGCTAGTATCGGGTGCCTTTGCCTTTGTACCCTAAGTGACTAGGACTGAGAGCTTCTACAGAAACCACTCATGCCCACAAGAGCTACAGAACAGAGTGGGGAAGGGAGAAGAGCTGGAGGTGATGGGGAGTACGTCGCCCTCTCTATCAGACTCTGCTACCTTGAGTACAGGGGTCCCACTCACTTAACTCTTGTCTTGCTTTCACAGCAGTGAACTCTTACGTGCACCCTCAAGCCCCCCATCTCTACCCTGGCCCATCACCAATGTACCCACTCCCCACCCAGGACTCAGCAGGATACAGTCGCCCAGGTAAGAGCCAGGAGGCTTGTTCTAAGCACCACCGAGTTTGTTTGGCTTTCCTGTGGCTCCGAGCCTGCATTATATCAGCCCTTTTGCCTGCGCCTGCCAGAGCCGGTGAGACCTCCTGGTTCCTGAGATTGAGGGTAGGCTGCCTGCTAGGGAGGTGTATGTCATGGGAGACAAGAGAATATCAACCTACTTTAAAATTAGCCCATGCCTACCGTGATGACAGAAAGTAGAAGCATGATTATAAACAAAAGGTAGACAAGTAGAACATGTATGCCTCACTTTGGAATCTGGATGGAAGATGCACTCAGACAAATGAAGTGGACATGTTACATACATGTACTTGCTTGGTGTCCATGTCACCGGACCTCTAGTATCAGAGGTCTGGGATTGAACTATCTATATTGGTGGGAGTAGGTGTGGATACGCTGAATTTTCATGTATAGTGCAGAATGAACAGATCCTTCACCTTTAAATGTATTTTAGAAAAGCCACTGTTATCATCCTGCCTAACCACAGTGTTTTCAATTTAGGGTGTCTTTGTCCATGTATTCCTTCTTATATACAAATCTCTGTATTGCTATTTCAAATAGTAGTATATTCTGTATGTTTTTTGTTGTTATTATATAGTCTTCAAAAATATAATTTTTTTTTTTTGGCTACTCTACATGGCTTGTGGGATCTTAGTTCCCTGACCAGGGATCGAGCCCTGGGCCCTAGGCAGTGAAAACAAGGAGTCCTAACCCCTGGACCACCAGGGCATTCCCCATAAGTATAATTTTTAATAGCTGTTACATTTTACTGCTGTTACATTGTCGTATGGTGTAGTTTACTCTAGTTTCTTTCCTGGGATCTCACTGAAGTGGTGGCTGGCAGCAAAAATAACTCTGGGCTGATAAGGACGGTAGTTTCCCCAGACCTTCCCCCTGGTGTGCTTGGGGTTGACCACCATCCATCGAGATGGACAGATTGGCCTCCCATGCCCTCTCCTCTTAATCTCCTTTCCTCTTTCCACAGCACATCACATGGTCCCTCGGCCACCGGTCCCACCTCCTGGGGCCAGTGAGGAGATCCCAGATGACTTCGATTGGGACTTGATTACCTAGTGCATTTGAGAGCCCGGCCATCAGCCCAGGGCTGGGTGGTGACATAGGGCAGTGGGGGAAGCCCAGCCTCCGCCCACCCTTCTGCCCTTGCCTGTATATAGATATATATCCTTTTTTTTTTTTTCTTTCTCTGCCAGAGAAGCCACCGCAAGATGCTGCCGAAGATAACCCCCTCTTTCCTGCCTCATTCTTCCTCTTCCTTCTTGTTTTTTTTTTCCTAATTCTTTTATTATTATTCTTATTATATTATTATTATTATTATTGGTTATATGCTGTCTCCAGTCTCCTGTCCCCACACCATGGTCCATGTCCACCTCTTGCTAATTTAAAGTCATCTGGCTGGAAGGTGAAGCCATGAGAGCCACAGCGAAAGGTCTCAAATTTTTATTTACCTTTCTCTTTGGGCAATTCAGTGCTAATCACACCTTTCAGCTCTACGTTGTTTTCTGTGGGTATCAGTTCAATCCAGGGCTGAAGAGGCCACATTGTCAAGTAGAAGGGATTTAAAATGCTGCTTGGCAGCCATGAATTTGCAGGTTTTACTCAATGGTGCTAATTTTGTCCTCTGAGGTCTTCCTTGTCCCTTTATATCTCTAATCCTACTTCTGCTGGTCCTCATTCCCCATCAAGGGTAAGAGTGATGGTGGTGGAGATAAAATCCTAGTGGAATAAGAGGTCTGGGTTGGGTAGAGTGGAACGCTGTTGAGGGGTGATGAAATACAAAACAGTCAGAAATTGGGTCTCTGCCACTCTTGTCAAATAAATTGCCATTGACTTATTCCTGGCCTGTTCTCTATAGGGTATAGAGTCAGTCCTAGCCAGAACTCTGCTTCTCTTCAGGGCTTCCCAGATGGCACAGGGTGGTAAAGAACCCGCCCACCAAGGCAGGAGACGTGAGTTCCATCCCTGGGCTGGGAAGATCCCCTGGAGGAGGGCATGGCAACCCACTCCAGTATTCTTGCCTGGAGAATCGCATGGACAGAGGAGCCTGGTGGGCTGCAGTCCATAGAGTTGCAGAGTTGGACACGACTGAAGCAACTTAGCACAGACATGCTGCTTCTCTGGTGGAAATGAGGACAAGCCTTCAGCATAGGGTCAGCTTTTTGGAGAGGGTTTCTATTGAACCATTCTGGCTTTTTAAACATCATGTTCTCTGGAAATTAACTGGCTTTTGTTTGCATTTACTAGTTATCCTTTCATCCCCTTATCTCATTTGGCAAATATTATTTCATCCTCCTTCAGTTGTCTGCCTAACTCTTCCACCCATCAAATTTTCTTCTCCTGTTTTCTGGGATTCTCAAGAAAGAAGAGTAACCCATGATTCCTTTTAGTCTCACCATGTCCCCGGGCAAGACTGGAATCTGTTTCCCATGGATCAAAACAGAACGAAACCTACAGTACGGGTGGCAGGAGGGTGAGAGAGGAAAGGGGAACTGGTGTAGACATGCATAGGGAATATTTCAGTTATTTAACTACATAGGCAAATGCTTCTCTTGGAATCCAGATCACTAGGGCTGAAGCTTCTGCAATCAAGTTTTTTGAGGGATGAAGGAACTTGGGAGAGGGTAATAAATAACCACAAACAAAGAGCTCCATGAGGGCCAAGGAAGGACCCCCCACCCCCTCGCCCCCGAAAAAGGTACAGGGGAAACTTATCTCCTTTATCAAGGAGTGGCCATGGTTTATGGCTGCAAAGTACTTAGCGTATATTGGATATTAATTGTTGAATTCTAGTTCTGAGAAGGAAGAACAGTTTTATTTCCGTTTTTATTTTACTGAATGGTCACTTTCTCAAAGCTGTAGGACAAAATGTGCGAAATGGACAAGGCCACTGTCTCTGATTTCTGGTTTTTTCCCTGTCCTTTTATTTACCCATGCTTTCTGCTCTCCTGTGTTCCCCCCTCACCCTCCCCTTCCTTTCTTCGTAAAGGGTTCTATATTGAGAGTTTGTTTAAGAAGTCCAGTGAGGCTGAAGTCAGGGGGGCAAGAAAGGGCAGTTAACTAAACAGCACTTTATTTCTTTGAAGTTCTTAGTAAGACATGGGGGTATGAGTGGCTTGAACCCCCTGTCATGTTGGAGGGCAGTTTGTGGGGTTGAAGTATGGCGTAAGATTTCCCGTTGGGGAAAGGAGAATTCCTCTTCCAGGGTGGTGACACGTCTCAGCCCAGTGTCCCCATCCGAGGCGTGTCTTCTTTATCCTTTCAGTCAGGGTGCCTCCTACACACAGCGTCCCATCTCTTCTTCCTAAAATCTCCTCTCTTATAAATCATCACGTTTCTCAACCCCTCTTCTACCCAGATCTGCACAAGATTTGCCAGGGTAGACTAAATCAGACATGGAAATGTTTCCTGTGTAGAGCTCATCTGTGTCTTCTGAAAACGAGAACTCTGGTGGGCAGCCAGTCACTGAAGTTTGGGGCTTGGGCTGGAGATGGGGTGTCAGGCCTTCGGGGCCTTTGGCCCCCCTCTCCACTAAAACCAGCCTCGCTAAATGGCACAGGACAAACCCAACTTTCTTTGGGCCTCAGTTTCCCCTCCCCTCCCTGAAAGGGAAAGGATGCTCCTTTTTCTTGTCAATCCAGCATTGCCAGCCTTGAAAGTTTAGTCATTGTTATCGTCTTGGGTGACGTGTGCAAAACTGCAGGAGCTCACTGCCAAAAGAGGAAATAGAGGAGAGCGTGGGGAGGAGGGACGGAAGGAGCAATTCTTTGGTATCCATCCACCCATCCCTGCCTTTCTCTCTTCAACCTCCATGTTTCTGGTTTGGTGAGTCCTTCATACCACCCATAATGCTTTGCATTGGCGCAGGCTGGGAAGGGGGGTATATGGGCTCACAAGTTGTTGTTGTTTTTTGCATGCTTTCTTAATAAAAAAAAAAAAAAAGAATGTTTATGGTTTTATCTTCCTGGTGCTGGTCTCGAATTTCTTTTTTGCCAGAGTAGAGAAAAGGGAAATGTGAAATCATTTGTTTTCTACTGCCCCTCCCCCTTGTTTCCCCACAGGATCTGACCCTGATGTTTTTGGTAATATTGATAGGAAAGGAAGATTAAAAGCACGGCTCTAGCAATTTTTTAAAAAATGCTGTTAATTACTGCAAAATATTGTTGGGAGAGGTAGTCCGTCCCGCCTTGCAGCTTGATGTGTGGACTAGACTGCCTTGCTTGCATTCTGGAGTATTTTAAAGATTAAAAATACTACAATTTGAGAAGGACTTGGCTCTCCCTCTGGGACTTCGGGCAAAGCTTACAGGTACTCACCAGAGTTTTACATCGAAAATGAGGGAATTCCAATTCTAGGGATTTCTTCAGAATACATTTCCAAGGGAAACAGAACTCTCAAAAGAAGCCCAGAAATGTCAACTATTGAATAGGTATGCCAGCTTGGGATAATTATGCCAAGATCATTCAACCTGGTATCCTCTTCACTAGCCCTAAGAGTTTGAGACGTCTATCCAGGGTCCCATGAGAATGTTGGGGTTTCCAGGAAACTAGCTAATCGTCATTATAGCAAGCCTACAGCTACCCACTATGAGGTTTATTTGCTGTATGTTTAGAGATTATGATATACCCCGAGTGTCAAACAATTAAAAGGATCCATGAATCTCTGAGCCTTGCAAGGAACCGTGGAGAAAGAAAGCATTTATTCACATCAAATATATGAGCAGATTAAACTGGAAAGTAGCATGACAAATCACATCATCTTGAATATCCTTATTGCACAAGTGAGAGCATTCCTAATGATTTGAAAATTTTCCATATAGCACTTTATAACTCATTTGTAGTCCAGACCCTCCCCTCCACCACTTAACAAAGAACAGTGCTTTGCAAGTCTAAAACATCTCATTTTCTATGTTTCAGGTTAAATCACTGGGCTCAGATGAGGCTAAGTTGTAGTACAAACGAACCTAATGTAGAGACTTAATATCCATACATAAAACTTCATATACAGAAAAAAATGAGAAGGTGATGGGGTTGGAGAATGCTTTTTTAAAAATGAAAGAAAGGTGGTTGGAATGGATCCACACAGTAGAAGAAAATGTGTGCTTGTGAACAAATTAAAGGATGATGGTTAATGGATATTGGGATGCTGCATAAACACAAAACATGAAGGTGTTTAGAAAAAATTCTCCCTCTTCCAAAACAAGAAGTCATTTATCATGTACAAAAACTACCATCATAAGGTTATGACTTAGAAATATCACGGCAAATTTCAAAAGGAAAATCTCAGATTGTGGTTTCAAAGGTTATCTCTGGGAAGTGCGAGTGGGAGGAAGGAGAAGCTGGCCAGAGTGGGGCAGGAAACCTCTTAGATTTCATTATGAGCATTGGTTTCTCTTTAAAAAACTGTGTGCATGTATTACATTGGTAAAGATTAATTTAAAAAAAACCCCAGATACATCTGATAATTTTGGTGTGGAAAATACACACCTACAGTCGTGTTTTTAGGAGTTGGATGGGTAACAAGCCGAGAGGGTACTCAGCTTTTTTGCAGTGAATTCGAGAATCGTTGCCTCATCTTCTACTTATTCTCCTTTTGTTTGAAATAAGTTTCTTGGGAAGTAGTGAGAGCAAGAGAATCATAATGTGTTTTATGAAAGTATTGGTTATTAGAGGCAAAAGCCTGGAAGATTTCAAGGCAGGAGAGAAGTAAGGGAATTAAGGAGCTTAAGAAAAAGAATGAAAGATAGATGCTTCTATCAAGAAGCAGTTAGAGCAAACAATGACTTATATACCATTTCATGAGAAAGTTCTTAGGTGCCCTAAGTAGTCTGTACACAATAGATGCTTATTCAGCTGTAATGAAGGCAACTCAATTCCTGTGTCCTGTATCCAGAAATATTCCAAGTAGCAGGCATCTGGCATTGTACTCTGCTACCAATTCAGTCTCATAACTCCTTGTTTGTTTTTCACATGTTGCACCAACTTTATTCAGAAACAGTCCTTTTAGAGCTGTTCCTTCTTTTTATACTTTTTCTTTTTGAACCTTTTTTTTTTTTTCATTTAAAACCATCACCACTGCCATCACCCCAACAAAGCCATTGAATAAAAGATCATCTTTCACTCAGGGAGCACTAGAAGAAGTGATTTTAAATTGAATCTGGAAGGAGATTTAGAAAATATTTGACAATGGAAATATCATCATTTTTTTTTTTTGAAACATCATTTCTAAGCAGACTGCGTTCTCATTTATCTCACGTGCTTTTGTTTGGGATTGAAATAGACTATCTTTACAGTGATTCCCAAGTTTAGCATTCATCACAAACAAGAAAGCTTGTGCAAACACTCTTTGGACCCCACCCCCAGAGATTCGGATTCAGCCAGCCTGCAGGGGGACGTGCTGGAGAGTTTGTACTTCTGACAACTTTCAAGGTGATGCTCATGGCCCTTGTCTGGGACCACGCTTTGAGAACCTCCAGATGGATTCTTTGACGGTCTCTGCAAACCCCCTGCTCCCTATCTCTCCCATCTTTTAAGAAACATGTTGCATTTGCCTAAGAACCTCTGCTTAGGTCAATGGCTCCATGTTTTCATACAACTGTACTGATACTGTTTCTTTCAAAAGAGGTTTTGTTTTGGGGGCAGCTGGTAGAGTGTGTCACATCCTCACTGAAAGCTGCCTCCAGAATTCCCTGCATGGACTGTCTTGCTTTTCTCCTAAAGTCCTTTCCCAGGAGAGCATAGAGGAATGGATTGAAGCAACTATTGGCAGATGCTAGAGCAAGAGACACATGGTCCCAGGACAACAGAGATTCCCCAAAGGGAGTGTCTGGGTTGGTAAACAATAAGAGGACTCCAACAATGTGGTATGGAGCCCAGCAGACAAGGAAGACAACCACCACCACCATAGCCACTCGCAAGAGTTTGCTCCGAGACTTGGTGAAGCGGCTCCGACGCAATTTTAAGATAATGAGGCTGTAACAGGCCACCATGATGATAAAGGGCAACAGGAAACCCACCACTAGCCTACTGATAGTTATGGCTACCTGGGGTGTTGGCACTTGATCATATGCAAATTGGTCGAAATAATCATCCTGGAAACCTTGTGATAGCTCAGATGTGTATAACGAATCACTGGAGGCGTTAGGAAAAAACTCTAAATCAGCAGGGAGAAAAGAATCCGAGTTTTCCAGGGGATGAGTTCGGTGATCTTCAATGGGAAAGTCACTGGAGAGTGGAGCTGAGACTTCATCAGCAGGCTGAAATAAATCAAAATGTGGTTGTTGAACAGATAATCTAGCTGAATCCGTAGGGAGTGAATCTCTAGAAGTTCTTTGAAATTCTTGGGAATGGAGGCCAGTGGTGGCTGCCCAAGGCCGATCCTTGGTTTGCGAAGAGAAGGAATCTAACCAGTCATCCATTTCTCCAGGCAGATCAGCAATGGAGTTGTCAAAAGATCCGTTTTCCAGTAGATCAAAGGTGAAGTCTGGATAATCTAATGAGCCATAGTGACCAAAATTGTAGCCACACATACTCTGGTTGTCTATAGTGAATGTTTCCCGATATACAAACGCAGGTATGCACATTACCAAAGCCACCACCCAGATACAACCACAGATAGTGCAGGCTGTTCCCACGTTGCGATGATTCTGGCACCAGACTGGCCTGAGTACCAACAGACAGCGGTCCAGGCTAATGGTGGTCAGCAAGAAGACGCTGGCAAACATGTTGAGGACAATGATGGAGGGGATGAGCTTGCATAGGAACCAGCCGTAGGGCCAGTGTCCTTGGAGAACCAAGTGGGCCAGGGAGAAAGGCAGGGAGAGGCAGCAGATGAAGTCAGCCAGAGTGAGATGGAGAAACCAGACTGTGTTCACTGTCCGTTGCATCTTTAGGCCAGCCACCCACAGTACCAGCCCGTTGCCTGGCAACCCCAGTAGGAAAGTGATGCTGAGGATGACCATGGAGAGAATTATGTGGGGTTCATCCCAGGCCTGTGAGTGTAGGTCAGTTGAATTGGTCTCANATGAAGTCAGCCAGAGTGAGATGGAGAAACCAGACTGTGTTCACTGTCCGTTGCATCTTTAGGCCAGCCACCCACAGTACCAGCCCGTTGCCTGGCAACCCCAGTAGGAAAGTGATGCTGAGGATGACCATGGAGAGAATTATGTGGGGTTCATCCCAGGCCTGTGAGTGTAGGTCAGTTGAATTGGTCTCAGCAGAGAAAGACTCCATTGCTCAAACTTCTGTAAAAATGTAAACAAAAATATTAAAACTAAAAAAAAAAAACATATTCATAGAATTCTAACTTAAAGATGGAGAGAGTCAGAAAGACCCTAACACTGGTTTATTTTATATTCCTTAACTTCACTTAACTTTTGGACTACTCAAAAACATACTCTGAAAGACAATGTAAAATCTACTGTACTGACATAGAGAACAGACTGTGGTTGCCGAGGGAAAGGGGAGTATTGGGAGTTTGGGATTAGCAGATGCAAACCAGTATATATAGGATAGTTAAACAACAAAGTCCTACTGTATAGCACATGGAACTGTATTCAATATCCTGTGATAAACCATAATGGAACAGAATATGAAAAAGAAAATGTAAGTGTATAACTGAGTCACTTTGCTTTACAGCAGAAATTAACACAACATGGTAAATCAACTATGTGCTGTGCTAAGTCAGCAGTTGTGCCTGACTCTTTGGGATCCTATGGACTGTTAGCCCTCCAGGCTTCATCTGTCCATGGGATTCTCCATTGAAGAATATTGGACAATCCTCCAGATTGTCATGCCCTCCTCCCAGGAATCTTCCCAACCCAGGAATCAAACCCTTGTCCTTAAGTCTCCTACATAGGTAGGTGGGTTCTTTACCACTAGAGCCACCTGGGAAGCCCTTGATTTCCTTACCACCCATCATTGCTTTCTTATTTGGTTTTATGAATATACCTTGGGTAAAATAGCTTGATTATTACAGAAACAAATCATTCATAAAGAAAATTAGAAAACATAAGCAAGCAAAAATAAGAAAATAAAAATATTATATACCACTAGTCAGTGATTACTCTTAAATATCTTAAAAAAAAATATTTTTATTTATTTGGCTATGTCGGGTCTTAGTCTTTAGTTGCAGCATGTGTGATCTAGTTCCCTGACCAGGAGTTGAACCTGGGCCCCCTGCATTGGGAGAGCAAAGTCTTATCCACTGGACCACCAGGGAGTTCCCACACTTTTAGTATCTTAATTTACATTTTTCTGGATCTTTATTCACATTCATATATGTGTACTATATGTATATATATTTTTTATTAAGAAAAATTTAATGAAATTAGATTACACTGTGCATACTGGTATTTAAATTGTTTTAATTGTGGTGAAATACAGTGGCTCAGTTGGTAAAGAATCCATCTGCAATGCAGGGGATGTGAGTTTGATCACTGGCTCAGGAAGGTTCCCCTGGAGAAGGGAATGGCAACCCACTCCAGTATTCTTGCCTGGAGAATCCCATGGACAGAGGAGCCTGGATGGTTACAGTTGGCTTGCAGTGAGTCAGACATGACCGAGCCACTAAGCCATCACCACCACATGTAACAAAATTTACCATTTTAACCATTTTTAAGGGTACAGCTCAGTAGTGTTGGGTTTTTTACATTATTGTACCGTCAATTTCTAGAACTTTCTCATCTTGTAAAGGTGAAATTCTCTATCTTTTAAAAAACAGCTCCTCACTTCCCTTTCCCCGAAGTCCATGGCAATTACCAGCCTACTTTTGGTTTCTGTGCGTTTGACCACTCTTAGTTGTTCAGTTACTCAGTCCTGTGCAACTCTTTGCAACCCCATGGACTGCAGCACACCAGGCCTCCCTGTCCATCACCATCTCCCGGAGCCTGCTCAAACTCATGTCCATTGAGTTGGTAATGCCATCCAACCTTCTCATCCCCTGTCATCTCCTCCTCCAGCCTTCAGTTTTTCCCAGCATCAGGGTCTTTTCCAGTGAATCAGCTCTTTGCATCAGGTGGCCAAAGGATTGGAGCTTCAGCTTCAGCATCAGTCTTCCAATGAATTTTCAGGATTGATTTCATTTAGGATTGACTGGTTTGGTCTCCTTGAAGTCCAAGGGATTCTCAAGAGTCTTCTCCAACACTGCAGTTCAAAAGCATCAATTCTTCGGTGCTCAGCTTTCTTTATGGTCCAACTCTCACATTCATACAATGACTACTGGAAAAACCATAGCTTCGACTAGATGGACCTTTGTCAGCAAAGTAATGTCTCTGCTTTTTAATATGCTGTCTAGGTTGGTCATAGCAAGCATCTTTTAATCTCATGGCTGCAGTCACTGTCCGAAGTGATTTTGAAACCCAAGAAAATAAAGTCTGTCACTGCTTCCATTATTTCGCCATCTATTTGCAAGATGTGACGGAATTGCATGCCATAATCTTCATTTCTTTGAAAGTTGAGTTTTAAGCTAGCTTTTTCACTTTCCTCTTTCACTTTCATTAAGAGGTGTTTTAGTTCCTCTTTGTTTTCTGCCATAAGGGTGATATCATCTTCATATCTGGGGTTATTGATATTTCTCCCAGCAATTCTGATTCCAGTTTGTGCTTCACCCAGCCCAGCATTTCTCATGATGTACTCTGCATATAAGTTAAATAAGCAGGGTGACAATATACAGCCTTGACGTACTCCATTTCCAATTTGGAACCAGTCTGTTGTTCCATGTCCAGTTCTAACTGCTGCTTCTTGACCTGCATATAGGAGGCAGGTATTGTGGTCTGGTAGTCCCATCTCTTGAAGAATTTTCCACAGTTTCTTGTGATCCACACAGTTAAAGGCTTTGGCATAGTCAATAAAGCAGAAGTAGATGTTTATCTGGAATTCTCTTGCATTTTCTATGATCTAACAGATGTTGGCAATTTGATCTCTGGTTCCTCTGCCTTTTCTAAAACCAGCTTGAACATCTGGAAGTTCTTGGTTCACATACTGTTGAAGCCTAGCTTGAAGGATTTTGAGCATTACTTTGCAAGTATGTGAAATGAGTGCAATTGTGGTGTAGCCTGAACATTCTTTGGCATTGTCCTTGTTTGAAATTGGGATGAAAACTGACCTTTTCCAGTCCTGTGGCCACTGCTGAGTGTTCCAAATTTACTGGCTTATTGAGTGCAGCACTTTCACAGCATCATCTTTCAGGACTGATTACTCTAGATCCCTTGTATAGATGGAATCCTACAGCATTTGTCTGTTTGTGACTGGCTTATTTCATTTGACAAAATGTCCTCAAGGTTCATCCATGTTGTAGCGTGTATCAGAATTCTCTTCTTTTTTTAAGACAATAATATTCCACATTTTATTTATCCACTCATCTGTCGATGGACATTGGAGTAGTTCCACATTTTAGCTATTGTGGCTGCTGTTGCTATGAACTTGGGTGTAAATGCATATTGTTTTATATAAACTGCTTTCTTTGATCGCTTTTATCATTTAGCAGTCTCCATATTTACAGTAAGACTTATCTTGACGAATAATCAGACTTTATCCTTCTCCCTCCCCCCATCCCCAAAATATCCCTTATAGCTAATTTGTCAACAGTTGTATCCAGTTAAGGATCCCACTTTGCATCATGATATTTCTTAAGTCTTTTAAGTTAGCAGCTTTTCTTTTTCAAGAATACTGGCTTGTTTTGGGGTCTGTTGTTCTCACAACAGACTACTTCTTAACCCTTTGTAATTAGTCTTCTATCCCATCACTCTGCTAAAATTGCCTCTAGAGAACAAATAAGGCATCTTTTCCTCTATCTTTATCCTCCACAATATCCCTATTACTTTACACTGGCTTCTTATCACTCTCTTTCTCTTGGTCTCTGTGACATAACATTTCCCTAATTTTCTTTTCTTTGTTTTTTTTTGGCTGTGCTGGGTCTTCACTGAATCATGTGGCCTCTCTGGTTGTGGCTCATGGGCTTAGCTGCCCTGTGGCATGTGGGATCTTAGTTTCACGACCAGGGATTAACCCTGCATTGGAAGGCAGATTCTTAACCACTGGACTGCCAGGGATATAACTGTAATTTTTAACATTCCCGTAAACATACCTTACTTTATAGCTTTCCTGAACAACTCACTATTCCAAGTCAATGCCATTTTCTACTCCTTGGCGACTACTGTTTACTTTGGTCTGGAATGATGTTCATTACCTTAACCTCCTCTTTCCTCCATTCTTAATCACTGTCTGTTGAAATCCTAGTTATGCTGAAATCCTAGTCATTCTTCAAGATCAAGCTCAAATATATTTTCCTTGAAACCTCTCTTATAATCCCAATCATAATTTACTTCTTCAGCCTCCTAAATTTTGTGTGTGTATGGTGGGGTTTGAACCACTTTTTGTATTCTCTGTGCAACGGTGTGTTTTGTTCTGCATTACAATTATTTTCATGACTGTCTTGTCTATTATTCTAGTCTTAAGTTTCATAATGGTAAAAAAATATCTTATTTCTAAATGCTTGCTCCACAGAATTTAGCACAATGCTTTGTAAGATGTAAGGATTAAAGATTACTTGAATAGATGGATGCTCATACTTGGGGTTTCTTTTCTTTTTCTATTAAATAAAAAATTTTAATTCTTATTTGGTTAATTTAGTAGGGATACTATCCCAGCTAACTTCCTTTTTTTGTTTTCCAGTTCCCAATTCTTATTGGCTATAACAGCATTTTATGTTTCCTTTGGTAGAAGCCCAAAATACCATTTGACTTGTTCTGCTGAGTTGACTAAATGCTAGCATAAGGATTAGCAGAAGTTAAAATAACAATGAAACAAAACAACAAAAAAGAAGAAGTGCTTCTCATTCTCCATTCTGTAGCCTTGCTTATTCTGATATTCGAGTCCCGTCAGGTTCACTTCCTTGGCTGTTGTGCATGGCAGCTACCTTGACCACCTGTCCTACACACATGTTCACAAATTGATTCATAAAATATAGAGACATGGACAGAGTCACAGAATTCAAGGGCTGAAAAGAAAGTTAGCAATTATTTCTTCTTGTTTCTATTTTTATTTTGTAGTTTTGGACACTGAAACTCAAAAAATTAGGGGGCTTTTACATAGTCACAACTAGGAGTGATCTCAAATCCTAGGTCCAATTACTATCAGGCCAAAACTCTTTTTACTACAAATAATCACATAACAGAAAAGCCTTTGGTACTGCTCATAGAGAAAGGCATCAAGAGCAGCACAATAATAGAAAATAATAAGGAAGTAATAAAGATTGAAAAGAGAAGAATTCCAATGCAAAGAAATGGAAAAAAGCATAAGCTCATATATAAAAGTATAAGCTCATATATAGCTTATCTGGCATGAGCTATACTTTAAATATCAAATTTTGAAATGAAAGTGTATCTGAATCAGAATCTTAAGAATCTTTCAGTTCAAGGTAACTTTTTATATTTCCCCAAGTGTTTGGTTGAAAAGTAACTCTGTCTCTACTTTTTTTTTAAGTTTTCAATACTGAATTGGTTTTGGTTGAAAAGTAACTCTCTCTATATATATTTTTAAATTTTCAATACTGAATTGACCAGTCAGAATTAAAAAGATAAGTAATATCCTGAAACTAAAATTCAGCTATAATAGGGAAAGAAAAGTAGATACCAGAATCAAATACTAATAACAGGATGACAGAATCAGTAGCAATAAAGAATGAGGAAAAAAATAAAAGAGAAAAAGAGTGACATGAAATAGAAAAAAATATATATATTAAGAAAACTAGATAATCCCTGATTTGGAAAATGGAACTATTGGGAAAAGCTGGAATCAAAGATCAGAAGGAGAAACAGCCAATTTAAGAGAGGGGAAAATGATGTAAAAATTCAATATTAGTTTCAGAATGAAATGCAAACAGCAAAGATAAGTAGAACATGGAATAGTTAGAAAAGGAAAAAGGTGGACATGGGAATAAAGTAAAAGAAATAATAGTTGGGGAAAGAAGGGGAAATAGAAAATGATGACCTTCAAACCATTATCCACAATGAAGAGAACAAGCTGGGCATAAGTCATCAGGTGCATCTAGGTTTCCTTACCAAAAACCCGAGACAATAGCTGAAGGCTTCTGCACAGGTCTGGAGGTCCCCACTTGTCCCGTCTGGTCCCCGCCCTTGACCACAGTCAGGTCCTGAAGTACAGTTAGAAACTTTGATGAGCGCCTCCTCTTTCCTCTCTCTCTTCATTTCTGATGATAAACCAAACCCAACACTTTCCACTACTATCTGACTCCACAGGAAGAGTTTCAAAGTGAGTCATTTCTGAATGTCTCAGATAAGAAAAGTTAAAAAATAGAAGCGGAAGAGCATGGTTCTCAGAAATTTTCAGCAGTACAGAGTATGGTTAGAGAAAGCACTTTTGTACATGAACTTCCCACTTGATAGGGTTTTGCTTTTTTGTTTTGTTTTAGAAAATGGTCCAGTGGTATATGAATGTGGGTGAGGAGTCACTAGAGGGAATGACCCTCACAACCGCATGTAATAAATCTCAACCAACACCTCTCATACGCTTAGTATGTGTCAAGGAATGTATCATGCAAAAATCAGAGTTTTTTGTATCATGCAGAAAACTATATTCTTATTTCTAGAGAGTCACAGTCTGGTGTGAATATGCACCTATACAACAACAACAACAGATGCTGTAATACAATCCAGACCATAATGATAGAAGTAGCAGCAGAAGTAAAATACTGAATAGTAGAAAATAACAGGGGTGTATTTAGCCTGGGACAACCTAGGAAAGTAGAATTAAGATCTGGGCAGGTCCTTCAAGATTTATGGGACTTCTCTCAAAAGAGGGGACAAACTGTTTTACTTATTTGACTGCACTGTGGCATGTGAGCTCTTAGTACCCCAACCAGGAATAGAACCTGTGACCCCTGTAGCGGAAGCTCCAAGTCTTAACTACTGAGCCACCAGGGAATTCCTAGTGACAAGCTGTTGAGAATGTCTAAATGGCACATAGTGGCATATGGCCCCATCACTTCATGGCAATTAGATGGGGAAACAGTGGAAACAGTGGCTGACTTTATCTTTTNGGGGCTTTCCTCGTAGCTCAGTCGGTAAAGAATCTGTCTGCGACGCAGGAGACTTGGGTTTGATTCCTGGCTTGGGAAATCATGATAGAGCTGGTGGTACCCGTTTTGGTTAATAAAGTTCAGCTCAAGTGTTTTAACAGGTCTTTACTGCCATCACAGACTGACATGCCAAGGGCATTCTGAATGCCAGTGACAGACTGAAGTTATTTCAAAATTCAAGATGGTATAAAAAACTGTTGGAGTTTGGATTTTTCTTAAAGTTAGACTAAAACACTTTTATGATAAAGAATCTGCCTGCAATGTGGGGAGACTGGGTTTGATCCTAAATCAGGAATCCCCTGGAGAAGGGCATGGCAACCCAGTCCAGTATTCTTGCCTGGAGAATCCTATGGACAGAGAAGCCTGGCAGACTACTGTCCACGGTGCGGCAAAGAGTCAGACACGACTGAGCGATTAGCACACTTTTATATGAGTGACTAGATTACTTTGTTCTGAAAATGAAAATGCTACACTGAACAATTCCCCTCCTCCACAGATCCCTGAGGCAACGGTGCAATTGCCGCTGACAGCCAAAATCTCCACATTTCAGCAGAGAGGAGCTAAGAGGAACTGGGAAAATGAAAAGCAAAATTAATAACTGTAATTGATATAGGCAGCTGCTTCTTGTGGCAAACCAAAGCCTAGTCTGATGTGTATTCCTATTTCCTCACATTTCACTGACACCTTACCAGATGGTAATGACATTCTTGAAGTAATGTACCAAGACTAGAGTGGGAAGGCCCAGACTGTGAGAGGACAGAATGCATTTTTGCATCCAGTTGCCTTAGGTGGTACAGTTGACTAAGGGCAAATACGCAGTGGGAAGACCCACTAGCCAAATGTAAGTAGAAAAGAGGATAGTAAATGTATAATCAGCACAGTGAGTTCTAGTTTTAGCCTTAACTACTTGACCTAGGGCTGGATGCTTGACCTAGAATTTTTTTTCTTAGATATAAAATTAAAGGATTGGACCGAATGATCTCTAACATTTCTTTTACATGTAACAACCCATAATTCTCCCATTTCAAGCAGGGGCAAACCATTCATTAAGGTGGAGGTTAGACCAACACGAGTGGTTGATAGAAATCAAGCGGGTTGCCTTGAGCAAAAAGCGGATGTGGGAGTTATAGAAGCTACGTAGAGAGCCTGAATTTGAAACCTAGTTCTGCCACCTATTAATTGTGTGGTCATTCAGGAGTTATTCTGCCTTTCCAGGTGGCCCCAGTGATAAAGAACCTACCTGTCAATGCAGGAGACAAAAGAGATGTGGGTTCGATCCCTGGGTCGGGAAGATCCCCTGGAAGAGGGCATGGCAACCCACTCCAGTATTGTTGCCTGGGAAATTCCACGGACAGAGGAGCCTGGCAGGCTACAGTCCACGGGGTCGCACAGAGTCAGACACGACTGAAGCAACTTAGTGTAAACACACAGGAGTTATTTAGTCTCTGTGTTTTCACTTCCTTGCCTGCAAAACAGGGATTGTGTCAGATTTTTATTTATTGATACTCAAGCCCATTTCCATCCTTTCTTGTTATTTCTCTATGAGAAGCTTAGGTATTGCATTTCCTAGACCTTCACTTTGGTAGGGTCTGAATAGGCTCTGCCAGAGGGGTATGTTCATCTGCTCTTGGGAAGTGAAGACAAAAGGGAATGATTGCATTTTTTAAAAATTAATTTTCATTTTAGTGTAGTTGGTTTACAATGTCAAGTTAGTTTCTGCAGAATAGCAAAGTGAAATCAGCTACACATATACATATATTCACTCTCTTTTAGATACTATTCCCATAAAGGTCATTACAGAGTATTTAGTAGAGTTCTTTGTGCTATACAGTAGCTTATTAGTTATTTATTTTATCCAATCTTCCAATTTATCCCATGTCCCTTTCCCCCTTAATTCCCATAAGCTTATTCTCTACCTCTGTGTCTCTTTCGGCTTTGCAAATAAGTTGTCTGTACCATTATTTTTAGATTCCATATATAAGCGATAGCATATTTATCTTTCTCTGTCTGACTTACTTTTCACTCAGTATGAAAATCTCTAGGTCCATCCATGTTGCTGCAAATGACTTTATCTTTTTTTATGGCTGAGTAATAGTGTGTTGTATATATGTACCACATTTTCTTTATCCATTCCTCCATCTATGGACATTTAATTTGTGCTCAAAGTTTGCAAAAATGTTTTTAAAATAAAAGAACAAAACCTATAACATAGAATAAACATTGAAATATGAAAGAGAGACTGAAAGAAGAATCATTTAGTTTCTGACTTCTGCAGCCACAGACAACTCTGGTGGGCTTCTGCAACGAAGATGGCAGGGGACCTTGGCAGCTGCTAGTGGCTGTGGGCTCTGGCCAGGATTGCTAGTTTTGTTACTGAAAAGTGTGGGGTCTAGTTACTTGGTGCTCAAAAGCCAATAAACAGGTCAGGTTGGTGGAAATGAAAGTTTGCTTTGTTTTAGATGTTGGTAGCCACCCAAGGAAGAGAGACTGAAAGGGAAGTAAACTGAGTGTTTCTTGAACATCCTTTGTGACTTTAGTTCCATGAAACCCAAAATGAACAAGAAATAAGGCTTTAGTTTATGTTCATCTAGTCTAATGAGAGGTCGTAAGAAAATTGGTGGGGGTGGGATGGGATTTAGGATTATTNCCACCCAAAGAAGAGAGACTGAAAGGGAAGTAAACTGAGTGTTTCTTGAACATCCTTTGTGACTTTAGTTCCATGAAACCCAAAATGAACAAGAAATAAGGCTTTAGTTTATGTTCATCTAGTCTAATGAGAGGTCGTAAGAAAATTGGTGGGGGTGGGACGGGATTTAGGATTATTGAGGGGTATATGGCTCTCATAAATGTTTGCAGTGTAGATAAATTTTTGAGTAAATTTTGATGGATGTTTTAGGTTATCTATCTTATTTGTGCACATTTTGAAACTGTCCTCTGTTTCCTTTCTCCTTTTGCCTTTTCTTCCCCAGTTTATTTCCACTAGAATATGGGCAAGGTGGTGATACAAAATGATACTGGTTTGAAAAACCACCCAGTTTTTCCCTCTGTGCAGGGAAAACACCAGGTCTCCAGCTCCCATATGTCTCTTTTACTTTCACACAGGACATTTCACTTTTGACACTTCTGGTCACCAAAGGAGGGTGTGTGTGTGTGTGTGTTTTCCTATTTTTTTTGGCTGCACTGTGCAAAACTTACCTGATGACAGATCAAACCAGCTGTACCCCTGAAGTAGAAGCATGGAGTTTTAATCCCTGGACCACTAAGGAAGTCCCCAAATGTGTGTGTTTTTCCCCCACATCAAATAATTCTGCAACACCAGCTGGCTGTCCAATTTAACCCAATTCTGACCCTATCTACCTGGAGATAGCATCACATTCTACAGGTTAAGGGCTGAACTTCCCAGGTGGCATAGTGGTAAAGAATCCACCTGCCAATGCAGAAGACACAAGACACCTGGGGTCCATCGCTGGGTTGGGAAGATCCCCCTGGAGGAGGAAATGACAACCCACTCCGGTGTTCTTGCCTGGGAATCCCATGGACAGAAGAGCCTGGTGGACTACAGCCCATGGGGTCACAAAGAGTAATACCTGACTGAGCATGCATGTAATTCCATAAGATGCCAATCACAAGTTGTAAGTTCCCCATGTTACCCACAGATTCTGTCTGTCTTGGCTACAAATTAGGGGTTCTCATGATTTTCTTCCCTTTGTGTTCGATTATCTGCTACAGTGGCTGACAGACTTGAGTAAACAGTTATTTGGCAGTACTTTGTTTAATGGATGGACTGCAGCCCTCCAGGCTCCTCTGTCCATGGGACTCTCCAGGTAAGAGTACTGGAGTGGGTTGCCATTTCCTTCTCCAGGGATCTTGCCGACCCAGGGATTGAACCTGCATGTCTTACATCTCCTGAGTGGGCAGGCAGGTTCTTTACTACTAGTGCCATCTGGGAAGCCCCTGGGAAAAATATTTAGGTTTACCAGTTTGTTAAAGGACACGATAAAGGACACAGATGAACAGCTAGATGATGGGATCCATAAGGTGAGGTCTGGGAGGGTCCTGAGTGCAGGAGCTTCTGTCTCCAGTAGACTTGGGGTGTGTCACCCTTTCAGTACATGCATGTGTTCACTAACCTGAAAATTCTCTCAACCCCATGTTATTGCTATTTTTTGGAGGCCTCATCACATAGGCATGTTCAATTATTAACTATTTCTAGCCATTTTCCCTCTTCAAGAGCGTGCATGGTGGGGCTGAAAATTCCAAGCTTCTCATCATGGTTTGGGCTTTCCTGGTGACTCAGCAGTAAAGAATCCTCCTGTAATGCAGGAGACACAGGAGACTTGGGTTTGATTCCTGGGTTGGGAAGATTCCCTGGAGGAGGACATGGCAACTCAGTCAGGTATTCTTGCCTGGAGAATCCCGTGGGTAGAGGAGCCTGGTGGGCTACAGTCCATGGGGTCACAAAGAGTTGGACATTATAGAAAGACTGGGCACTCACGGAATCATGGCTTGGTCTTTTAGAGCCCTAATCCAAGAGCCGTTCAAGAACCCACCTAGATTCACCCCAAGAGTGTCCCTTGTGTCAGAAACTGGGATCAGTGACCAAGTGTTAGAACAAAAGATGCTGTCTTATCACCTAGGATATTAAATGTGGGGTTTATATCCTTTTCAATATTTTCTGTGTATGTGTAAGTATATGTGCATTTTTGAACACTGCACATGTATACATGTAAAAGTATACATGTAATTCTGCAACTGTTCATTATTTAATTTTTACCTTTTGGACTCTTCATTTTATTATAATGAAATACTTAAAACAGACAAATGAATATACAAAAAAATATCATTAACATCAGCTTTATCAAGTTGCAACTAGTCAGCTTTATTAAGATCTTAAATATTTTGATATATTTACATGTTATTTTTAAAAGATGTATATTCTCCTATTCCAAATCTTTTATCTTCCTTTTTCCCCAGATGTAATGATTTTTCTTTCTGTGTGTGCTTTTATACTTTTTCTNTTAACATCAGCTTTATCAAGTTGCAACTAGTCAGCTTTATTAAGATCTTAAATATTTTGATATATTTACATGTTATTTTTAAAAGATGTATATTCTCCTATTCCAAATCTTTTATCTTCCTTTTTCCCCAGATGTAATGATTTTTCTTTCTGTGTGTGCTTTTATACTTTTTCTATGCATGTATGATTCTGTAAGCAATATGTGGTTTTACTTTTCTGTTTTAAAATTTTGTGTGAACAGTTCTTGATTTGCTTTGATAAGTTATTATAACCATTATAAGAAGGGTATAAAATGGGAAAGAATTTCTCTTTTCCCCCTTTTTTCATTTCCCAGAAATAACAGTCCTTGTTAAGTGTCTCAGCTATAATTCCATAATTATTTTATACCTATCAAACCTAACTACTTTTAACACAGTTTTATACAAGTGACTAGTATTATACTTTTTCTTCTGTTTCTTGCAGTTTTCCCTTATCAGTTTACCTTTTCAGATCAGAACATATAGATTAATTGCAATTTTTGACAGACACAAATAGTGTTTCATTGATAGATGTACCATAATTTACTTACGGAATTGATCAACTCCAGACTGATGGACATTTAAATTACTTCTATTTTTTAACTGCAAAAGTACTGTAATAAATATCTCATATATTTTTGTGTACTTGGGAAGCTATCTTTATGGCTTATAATAAAAATCAAATGTATGCACAAAATTACACATGTACTATTTTTGAACCAGTATGTTGTGTGCTTCTTGTATAATGTGAGGTAGAAAAAAATAAGTTTCCAAATCGTGAGACATGAGGTTCCAGTCCTCACTGCATCACCACCTCTGTCTTTAGACAAATCCTTTAAAAAGTGTAGTATTCAAGTCTCATATGTAAACTGTGGGATTTCTCATTCAGTTCAGTTCAGTTCAGTTCAGTCGTTAATAATGAATGTCACTTGCAGCAACATGGATGGACCTAGAGACTGTCATACTGAGAAGGAGACAGAGAAAGAGAAATAACCTATGACATCTTTTATACCTGAAATCGAAACAGAAATAAAACAAATGAAGTAGTTTACAAAATGATACAAATCAAGTAACTTACAAAGCAGAGAGGGACTCACAGACTTTGAGAAGGAACTTAATGGTTGCTGGGTGAGAGGGGAGGAAGGATGGGGAGAAGGGATAGTCAGGGAATTGGGGGTCGACATGCACACACTGTTATATTTAAAGTGGATAACCAACTCCAACAAGGACCTACTTGATAGCACAGGAAACTCTGTGCTGGAGCAGTTTTGATGGGAGGAGAATTTGCGGGGC
This sequence comes from Neotragus moschatus, assembly GCA_006410615.1. Lineage (NCBI taxonomy): Eukaryota > Metazoa > Chordata > Mammalia > Artiodactyla > Bovidae > Neotragus > Neotragus moschatus. The sequence continues at coordinate 89,308 of SJYA01000846.1, read as the reverse complement.
GATTGGATACATGTATATGTATGACTGAGCCTCTTCACTGTTCACCTGAAACTGTCACATTTTTAATCGGCTATATCCCAATACAAAAATAACAAAATTTTAAATGTGGGACTTTGACTACAAGGTCCCTGATGCTGCTGCTGCTAAATCGCTTCAGTCGTGTCCGACTCTGTGTGATCCCATAGACGGCGGCCCACCAGGCTCTGCCTTCCCTGGGATTCTCCAGGCAAGAACACTGGAGTGGGGTGCCATTGCCTTCTCCACAAGGTCCCTAAGATCCCTTATAAGTAAGCAAGGTCCATAAACTATGATTCAAGTTTCATTACGATTTTATAACTGCATTTGTAGCAACTTCAGGATTTAGGAAAATTGTACTTTAACAAGTATGATTTCATGATAAATAATAGTGGACTGAGCAAAAGTAAACCAGAATTTAAAAGCCTATGATAAACAACTTTTTGTGTAAGGGCAAAGAAGAAAGAAATATGTTACTGGTATAAGGCAAGAAAACCACGACCTCTATTTTCATGTTTAACACATCTAAAATGAATCAAGATTTGAGATTGATAAGGCCTCCATCATTTCCAACAAAAGTGCTTTTGTTGAGTTTGGTTAAATCACATATACTTAGAAAGTCACAAATAGTGAGAAAATTGGCTTGATTTCTAAGACAGTTACTATAGACATTCTAGAATTTTTGAATTGTGTAGCTACTACCCTCTAGTGGTGGGCAGAGGTGAATTCCAGCCAAGACATTTGAACTTTTCTTGACTGAGAAAGGACAAATCACCCCTGTAAAGATGGATAGAAATGATCATTCATTTAACAAACAAAAAAATGAATGGAGCTTTTATGATATTCTGGAAGCTATGACAGATTCTGGGGAAATACAAATATGCTTCTTTCTTTTGGAAAATAAACGTACTTATAAACAGTTAAATGCAATGGGCTAAGAACTAAAACTGAAGTATTAAAAAAAGTTGTGAGAGCACAGAGGAGAGTGTTATTAGTTCTGTTTAAGGAATTTGAAGAGAGCTTCCCAAATTGACATTTAATTTGAATTTGAAGCCATTTTACCAAAGAATCAATGGGAAGGGCATTTCAGTCTTTGCAAATACGTTCAGCATGAATAAAGGTAATGCATTTAGGAAATTATAGCACTGTGAGTAGGTAAGTTAGAGAGGACATTGGGGGTTCGAATGAGGAAGCAAGGGTGAGAAGAAGTGGCTCTCCATGAGTCTGGAAGGAAAACCTGGAGCAAGACGGTGAAGAAGCATCTGACTAAGGANCTGTGAGTAGGTAAGTTAGAGAGGACATTGGGGGTTCGAATGAGGAAGCAAGGGTGAGAAGAAGTGGCTCTCCATGAGTCTGGAAGGAAAACCTGGAGCAAGACGGTGAAGAAGCATCTGACTAAGGACATTAGACTTTATTTTACAGCCAGTGGAGAGTTTATAAGATGTCTTTCAAAAAGCAGGGTTCAATGCACATAAGGCCTAAATAAATGAGCTAATCATCAGATATACTCTTGGTCTTTCTTTAGTAGTTTTTTTTTCAACCTGTTAAATAGTGAGCAATGTTATACCCCTTTTTACCTTTTCACNATTTTACAGCCAGTGGAGAGTTTATAAGATGTCTTTCAAAAAGCAGGGTTCAATGCACATAAGGCCTAAATAAATGAGCTAATCATCAGATATACTCTTGGTCTTTATTTAGTAGTTTTTTTTTCAACCTGTTAAATAGTGAGCAATGTTAGACCCCTTTTTACCTTTTCACTCTAAGTTCAAATGTAGTAATGGATATTGAAATCAATTTTGTGGGTTGAGAACAAAAGAAAACAGAATAAAATACAATAGAAACTATAAACTGCCATTAGGTTTAGTTCAGTTCAGTTTAGTTTAGTTCAATCGCTCAGTCGTGTCTGACTCTTTGCAACCCCATGGACTGCAGCACACCAGACCTCCCTGTCCATCACCAACTCCCAGAGTTTACTCAAACTCATGTCTATCCAGTCGGTGATGCCATCCAATCATCTCAGCCTCTGTTGCCCCCTTTTCCTCTCACTTTCAATCTCTGCCAGCATCAGGGTCTTTTCCAATGAGTCAGTTCTTTGCATCAGGTGGCCAAAGTATTGGAGTTTCAGCTTCAGCATCAGTCCTTCCAATGACTATTCAGGACTGATTTCCTTTAGGATGGATTGGTTGGATCTCCTTGCAGTCCAAGGCACTCTCAAGAGTCTTCTCCAGCACCACAGTTCAAAAGTATCAATTCTTCAATGCTCAGTTTTCTTTATAGTCTAACTCTCACATCCATACATGACTACTGGAAAAACCATAGCTTTGACTAGATGCACCTTCGTTGGCAAAAGTTTAGTAAGAGTAGCATTTTGGAAAACCTTTGTTTCAGGCATACATATTTGAGTTTGTATGGGTGCATTGGGTTCTCATATTAAAAAAAAATGGTTTGGAAAAGACTACCAAATATGTCTAAAAGTGTTAGTTGTGTCTGACTTTTTGTGTCCCTATGGACTGTAACCTCTGTCCATGGAATTCTCCAGGCAAAAATANATACATTTAGGGATTTGGGAGGCTTCTGTTACCCAGTATGTTTCATTTAGTAGGCTTTGTTGTTCCCTGATCAGCAAAATACTATTATATAAAGTACTATCTTCAGTATGAAAATAGTGTTATTGTGATAAATTTTTAAGTTGCTTTTTTTGGTAATTTTACATATTTTTATTGATACTTACTGGACTTAAGTAGTAACATTTCTTCTATTTGCTTTGGACTGTGTGTAACGTGAGGCATCTTTGTAGAGAGAATCATGAATTAGTCTTTTTATTATTTAATAGGCAGAAAGAGTAAGTAATTCAGAACAGGGAAATAGAAATATGGCAAATGATTGTGTGTAGGTTTTTGGTAAATTAAAGACATAGACCTGAGGCCTGAGACTTTCCATTTTTCTATCCTAGGGCATCTGACTGGAAATTAGATCAACCTNTTTTATTATTTAATAGGCAGAAAGAGTAAGTAATTCAGAACAGGGAAATAGAAATATGGCAAATGATTGTGTGTAGGTTTTTGGTAAATTAAAGACATAGACCTGAGGCCTGAGACTTTCCATTTTTCTATCCTAGGGCATCTGACTGGAAATTAGATCAACCTGATTGGACTGGTCGCCTCCGAATCACTTCAAAAGGGAAGGTTGCTTATATCAAACTCGAGGATAAAGTTTCAGGTAATCTACTGGTGACCCTCTACCATATTAAGGATATTAGTTTGGTGTTCTTTTATAAATATCTTCAGATTGGGGATTGGAGTGGAAATACTTGCTAATTGAATTTTAGACTTTTTGCTCTTTTGCTTAAAGAAGTCTTTTTCTTACCTGTCAGGGGAACTCTTTGCTCAGGCACCAGTAGAACAATATCCTGGTATTGCCGTGGAGACAGTGACTGATTCCAGCCGCTACTTTGTAATCCGGATCCAGGATGGAACTGGTAAGGGATTGGGGGTTTTGAATGAATCGAGATTTGGAAAACAGTTAATGCATATCAATGGAAGTGTGTCCCAGTGCATTTATCTTACTTCAGTTTACTAAAATTTTTCTTCTCTTTGTCCAGAGTTTCCAGTTGCTAGAGGAAAAGGATTAACATGTTATTTGTAATAGTTATAAACACAGATTCAAGAGGTGATTAAAAGTAGACTTAAATAAATCAGAATATATGTCTAACCAAAGAACTGGCAGATACTGCCTGTTCACTGTTGCAAGGTTTTTCGTGGGACTACTTTACATCATCTGTGTTTATGGCAGGCATCTTTTCTCCAGTCAGAGGCTGGCAGACGTTTTTTAAAAGACACAAGATAATAAACTGGGCCACATGGTCTCTTGCAGCTACTCAGTCTGTCATCGTGGTGTGAAAGCTGCTGTGGATAATATGTAGACAAACTGGCATGGCTTTTGTTCTAGTGAAATTTTATTTAAAAAAAACAAGCTCTGGCAGTATTTGGCCCATGGGCTGCATGCAGTTTACCAATCTTGAGAGAATCTTTCACATTCACACAGGTTGTCTAGTTATGGTAACTATTATATTTTCATTGGGTAGCATTTGCCCCAGGCATGCTTCTTGTTGGGAGGATTCTTATCCTTTTCACAGGGCGAAGCGCTTTCATTGGCATTGGCTTCTCAGATCGGGGTGATGCCTTTGACTTCAATGTCTCTCTGCAAGATCACTTCAAGTGAGTGAAGCGTGTCCTGAGTTATCAGGTTGAGTGTGTGGGGAATGCTGCCTCTCCATTGAGTGGGCACGGTCTCTTACCTCCTGCTTTCTTTACTTGGTAGACTAGGTCTTGTGACTGTGATTGTCCATTCACTGTTTTCTCCCATTATCTTTGTATCTATTCTATCCTTATAGCTGGAATGTGTTTTTAATCCACTGTACACTGGTTTGGGAACATGCTGCTATTTATGCCTCTGGGGAAGTTTCCCGTAGCTCTTAGGGGGCTGAGGAGGGGGATAGCAGTAACAGCAGGGCTTTCTGTGAGAGAGTGGGGAGTTACGTGCCAGATTTGTCATTCCATGTAACTGACAGGTTTTGTGCCTTTTGCGGTATTTCTTCAGCCCATTTGCTTTTGGCTTAGCTGTGGTGAATAGCACCATGCACACTGGTAGAAAAGGGCAGGTTTTTCTGCCTCAGAACTTTCTGAAGTTGTGGAAAGCCACCCAGTCAGTGAGGNTATTTCTTCAGCCCATTTGCTTTTGGCTTAGCTGTGGTGAATAGCACCATGCACACTGGTAGAAAAGGGCAGGTTTTTCTGCCTCAGAACTTTCTGAAGTTGTGGAAAGCCACCCAGTCAGTGAGGAGGGCAACCTGGCCTGCCCCGTCAGGGGTGGCCCTCAGTCACGGGGATGGGAACTGGTGGCCAGGTACCCTCTCGTGGAGGGACGTGTTTAATCTGCCATTGTGTGTAGTTCTGCAGTGGTGTTGAACTCCAGTTGCCCTCTTCCTTGGCTTTTCTTCCTTTTCGTTCTACGTCTGATGTTCCCTTACTCTGCTTTCTGGAATCATGTTTCACATAAGTTAGCCACAGATTGGTGTGTCAAACTCTGCTCTCAGGGAATCCCAGTTAAAATAATGTGCCCTTTTATTGAAGGTGGGTAAAACAGGAATCTGAGATTTCCAAAGAATCTCAGGAAATGGATAGTCGTCCCAAGTTGGATCTGGGCTTCAAGGAAGGGCAGACCATCAAGTTGAGTATTGGGGTGAGTATGGTTCCCCTCACCTCTCCTTGTATTTCCATAAGCCTATGACTTCTCTCTCTTTTTCTCACCCTCCTTTTTTTCTTTTGTAGAACATTACAACCAAGAAAGGAGGTGCTTCTAAGCCCAAGACTGCAGGGACTGGGGGCCTCAGCTTACTCCCACCCCCACCTGGAGGCAAAGTCACAATTCCACCTCCATCCTCCTCAGTTGCCATCAGCAATCATGTCACTCCACCACCCATACCAAAATCCAATCATGGAGGTAGTGATGCAGGTAAATCTCTCTAGTACTTTTAACTTTGAGAAATCATAGCTTAGGTTTTTATTGGTAATCTGCCAAAGAGATTGTCAGTGGTTTTGCTATTAAAGGCACTTGGCACTGATAAGTTGACTCTGGCAGCCTCCAGCAAGGGATTAAAGCTTTTCCAGTGAGCTGAGAGTCATGGTATCTGGTTGATTTTTTTGGCTAAAAATGGGTAGATATTAAAAAGACTGTTTCCTTCATTGGACCTTGGTGAAATGCTAGTAGGCCCAGGAGTCAGATGGACCAAGATTTTGGTCATAGCTCTGTTAGTTTTTATCTGGATGTGTTTGGCAACATTTAGGTTCTGTGAGTCTCAGTATCCTTACCTGTAAGATGGAGATGTAGAAGTTAGCCCAAGACTCTGAGGGTAAAAGGATGTGATGGCACCTAGCTCAGTACTTGGCATGTAGTTATCATTCAGTGAATGTTATTTCTCAGTCCTTGGCATTTCTTCACAGGGCAGTTGAAAGGAAATTAGACAACATCTGGGTTTATGAGTACATTTTTGTTCTTCCTTACTGTCTGGTGGGAAACAAGAAGAAATATAGTAATTTCTGTTTAAAAGATGAGAAATTAGAATTCGAAAAGGAATTTTCCTGAGATTAGAGAATGTAGTGTTAGAATCTGAGAGTTATAACTTATATCATTAATTATAAGTTAATATTATTTGTTTAAAATTATATCATTAATCAATTATAAGTGATTGCTTATAGGAGCAGACTTTCTCTTTCTGGAATTTTTGAGGTAAAAGCGGTTCTAGGCTACTTCTTTTGCTAAGTGTTGCCAGAAGGCACTGAGGATAATATCTAAGGTTTATTTATTTTTATTTTTAAAAATTAAACCTTTTGTTTTGAGATAATTCTAGTTTCACATGCAACTGTAAAAAAATAAGAAATCCTGTGTACTCTTTATCCAGTTAACCTCAGTGGTAACATTTTGCAGAATTGACAGTGAGACTGTCTACCAATCTTCCTTAGATTTCTTTTTGGTTAGGTTGCTCATTTGTGTGTGTGCAGTTGACCCTTGAACAATGCACAGCTTTTGTGCACTGACCTCTTCCCTATCCCTGTCCCGTGTAGTAGAAAATCTGTGTATAATTTCACAGTCAACTTTCCATATCTGTGGTTCCACATATAGATTAAAGTAACTACAGATCATATAGTACTGTCCTCAGTGTTTACTGAAAAAAGTCCATGCATAAGTGTACCCATGCGGTTCAAACCCACATTGTTCAGGGGTCAGCTCTAGTTCTGTGCAGTATAGTCAGGTGTACGTTCCTGGATCCACCACCAGGCCCAGGACACCAAACAGTTCCACCAGGACAAGGACCCCTTGTGTCCCCCATGTTTAACCACACCTTCCTCCCTCTTCACTCCCACCCCTGTTCCTAATCCTCGGCAATCAGTCACTGATCTGTCTTCCATGTCTTAATTTTGTCACTTCAGGAATGTTAATGGAATCATGCAGTATATAACCTTTGGGATTGACTTTTGCCACTCAGCATGATTCCCTTGAGAGTCATCAGATTGTTTTGACATATATCAATAGTCTGTTTATTGCTGAATAGTAGTCCATCATATGGATGTACCACAGTATGTTTCACCTACAGAAGAACATTTGGGTTGACTGCATTTTTGGCTATTACAGGTAAAGTTGCCGTGAATTTTTGTGTAGGTTTTTGTGTGAATATAAGTTTATGTTTCCCTGTTGCTGTTTCTTCTCTTACCTTGTACTCAGGTATCCTTCTAGATTTGGATTCTCCTGCTCCTATCACGACACCAGCACCAGCTCCAGTTTCTGCAAGCAATGACTTGTGGGGAGACTTCAGCACTGCATCCAGGTATTAGTGTAGGGAGACCACCATCCTCTCCACTGGGCTATCAGTGATGTGTGCCAGTCTAATGATATCTCTGATCTGGGAAAGCAGGGCATCTGTAGGTCATACCTGGTGTTTGGCAAGAATTCTAGGTCAGGAGTGCAGGAGTGCTGGGATGGTGGCATAAGATCACTGTGGGATGGAGGTTGGGCTTCCCTGGTGGCTCAGTGGTAAAGAATTTGCTTGCAGTGCTGAAGACACAGGAGACGTGCGTTCGATCCCTGGGTTGGGAAGATCCTTTGGAGAAGGGAATGACAACCTACTCCAGTATTCATGCCTGGAGAATCCCATGGACAGAGGAGCCTGGCAGACTACAGTCCATGGAGTCACAAATGGTTGGAAGCGACTAAAGCTACTTAGCATGCATGCACGCAGGCAGGATGGAACTTGAGTAGCCTGGTGCAGGGCTTGGTGAGCAGAATTGCTCTGAAGTACTGTTTCAGGAATTCTAGGCAGGGATTTCTTACTGTTAAGAATGGAGTCCCTATCCTAATATGCTTCTGGCTGTCTCTGTTCTCTCTTGCAGCTCTGTTCCGAACCAGGCACCACAGCCATCCAACTGGGTCCAGTTCTGAAGAGCACTGGCAGGATGTTCAAGAGAGATGTGAAGAATAACAGTGACTTTGAGGGCACCAATCTGAGAGGGGGGTCTTGGAACCGCTTCCCTCCCCAGAACCAAAATCCTGGACAATCGTTCTCATAGCTTCTCCATTGCGTTCAGGCTGGTGGTGTCACCCCCCTGTGCTGTTCTCTGGAGTGCAGCCAAGAAAGTATTTCTCTGCTCCTGTTCCCTGTCAAGGCAGGGAAGTAGTGGGTCTTAATGATGCTTGTGGCTGGCTCTACAGGGCTCAAAAGGCCAGCGTCTCTGGGGGGGAAATAGTCCCTACCATCTCTAGAAACTTTCCCCATCTTTAAATTCTTATTTCAGAATCATCTCAAGACCCTGGCGTGCCTCTTTGTGAAGCCCTTTCTAGCAATTTCAGGGGAGACAAAAACCTTGGAACTTCTTTTCCATTAGCTGAAGACTCTAAAAATGGACAGACTGACCTCAGTGTTTACAGATTCAGAATTTTGATAGAGGGTAGGTGTGAAGAAAGACCTGCGTCCTGGGTCTCTGCTGTGTACCCTCCCCCAGACTTGTCCTGCTGAGTGAACATCCAGTGTGGGTGCAGCCCCTTTACCCTCTAGCGCGTTTACACGTCCCTTCCTGTGGTAAGAGGGTTGTGTTGGTGGCGCTTCCACTCTTGTGTCCGTCGAACAGTGCAGCATCTTTGATCAGTGGTTGTCTTTTGGATGAAGGAGGCTCAAGGGGCTGTGTTTTCCTAGTTATATTCTAGAGAAGCAGTCACTTTCTTGCAGCTCCATCGTGCTGTTGCCTCTGAAGCCCGGCGTTACTTTGTAATGGCCCCATTATTTGACTGAAAGCTTAAAGGGTTTGGGGGTTTTAACCTCATTTGTAGAGTAGAGAGGTTGAATGCACTTAACTGTTGATCAGTACCCACATTGCCTTGCTGCCTGGGTATCTGGCCCCTTTTCATAAACACTTTGCTTTGTGAATCCACCAGCTCTTCAGCAGAAAGCTGCTATATTACATGTATTGTCATTGATGAAGGAAGCTGGAGAGCCATGGCTTTAGCTGTGATAGATTTTGCCCGGATGAGGGCTGTGATTCTTGTCACCAGGGCTATGTGAGAAGCAAGTAACTCCCCTGCCACTTGCCCTCTGTCTGCCCACCATTCCTTTTACAACGCTGTGAAGGGGTCCCACTCTTTGGTGAATGGGCTCCAGCTATCTGATTTGTCAAGGGGCGATTTTGAGAGTGAATGTGAGGATCTCACCTCTTCCCTTAGTACCTGTTTGGATATTACTGGCTGAAGGGAGTCCTTAACGTTTAGTTTTTAAATAGATTGTCTCTCTTACATTTCCTTCTTGACTCTTTTTTAACTTTGGGTCCATTTTGTTTTCATTGCTTCCCATTCCAGGCAGCTCTATTCTTACAGAGCCATGGCAGGACATTTAAAAATTCCAATAGAAAACACTAGAAGGAAAGTCTATAGAATCACTAGTGACTAATAACTACTGGGAACCTATTTTCTCAATCTTCCTGTATGTTGTGTTCTTTGTATTCTCAAGATGATAATATATTATGTATTTGAATTGCTGAAAAATTGGAAATGATGTTTGAGATATATGTATATAAAGCATATGTATGCTGTATTGGTGCAATAATGGTAATTAAAAGTACGGAAAAAGGTAGTGTCTCTTTTGTCTTTTCATTTGCTTGTTTTCTTTTTAGTTTAATTGACCCAATACAGGTGGGCCAAAGTAAAAAGTAACTCTTTTTCAAGAGATAGAGCCTTTAAGAGGTGAAGGCTCGACCTCTGTCCTCATGGCTCTCAATCCATAGAGGCTCATTGTAGAGACTGTGTTTATTATTTGCTGGTACAGTTAATTTCATTTGCTTCAAGTTATCTTCGTGTTCTAGGCCACCTTTCATATTCCAGAACTAGGATTGGCAAAAATAAAGGGAATCAATGCTTGAGATAGAACTAAAGTGAGGGTCACAGACTTTGGAAGCCAGGATTTTGGAGTTGTCATTTAGTGATTGTCACAGGAGATGAATCAGAATGATATCGGTGCTTCTTTTGTCTCTTTTTCAATTTAATTCATAATGGGACTTCCCTGGTGGTCTGGTGGTTTAAGACTCCATGCTTTCAATGAAAGGGGTACAGGTTCTCTAGGGGATCTTCCCAACCCAGGGATGGAACCCAGGTCTCCTGTGTTGCACGCCCATTCTTTACCAGCTGAGCCACAAGGGAAGCCCAAGAATATTGGAGTGGGAGCATATCACTTCTCCAGTGGATCTTCCTGACCCAGAAATTGAACCGGGGTTCAGTTCTCTGCCTTCAGTGCAGCAGACGTCGTTTCGATCCCTGGGTTGGGAAGATCCTCTGGAGGAGGGCATGGCTACTGACTCCAGTATTCTTGCCTGGAGAATTCCTAAGGACAGAGGAGCCTGTTGGGCTATCGTCCATAAGGTCACAAAGAGCTGGACATGACTGAAGTGAGAGCACGCACATCATGGATAGAAAAACATTTATCCTGAACTTCAAGGGGGTTATGGGGCAGAAAATGGACCATCCTTTTTCCAGCTCAACCCCCCCTCAGACATTGACATCTGCCTTCAGGGTTGTCAGGTGAGCTTTTCTTACCGCTCACTTCCTCCATTCTGATAACCTAGATGGTCTGCTTCTAGCTGCCTCAGCTCCGTTCAGCTTCGATGTTGCCACCAGAATACCAGGGCTGAAACCAAGCCCTGCTCGTGCCCCTTCCTTGCCTACTCATTGATTGCCTTGAACGATTTTCCTTCACTTCAGATTAATGTCCAAAGTACTGCTTCATCCTCAGCTCTCAGGTTTCTCTCGCACTCAAGTCGACTTCAGCACACTGATTCTTCATATGCTATCAGCACCGTGGGCGTTGCATGCTTACAGTTCCCTCTGCCTAGAATTCCTTCCCTTCTCCACCTGCTTGGTGAAACACCCTTCCTGTACCGGAAGCATGGCTCAAGTGCTGCTCATGGAGCGTTACTTATCCTCAGTCTGAAAGATGATCTTGTTTTGGGGAGTTGCTATTGAAATTCTCTTCTTAACTAGTTTGTAAGCTCTTGGGTATAAGAATCATGTCTTCATTTTTATCTACTCAGTACTTTGCATGTGTCTTTCAAGGTAGTAGATACTCATTAAATACTCATTGGTGATTTTAGAGAAGTGTGACTAGGAATCAGTAAGTTGGGCCTTTCTTTTTATGATTCACTCTCACTTTGGCTGTTACTAGCTACATGACCTTAAGTGTTCCTTGAATGCTTTGCCATAGTTGCAGAAAGTCTCATTTGTATGCTCCAGAGTCAGTTAATGTTAGGGCCCAAGAAAGTAGTGTTGAAGATGAATTTTCTTTTAGTACATAGACTCCATGGCCTGGGAAAAGGAAATCTCGATATCATGTAGCCCAGGGCTGATGAATTTGGTGGCTTACTGTCTCAGTTATCACAACTGGCTAAGGTTACATTGCGCTTCAGTTATGTTTAGCTTTTTCTCTAGCTCTTAAGAAAAATCATTTCTGTTATTGCTTTTTAACCATACATAAGGAAAATACATATGGCTTGTGACTAGGACTCATACTTATGAGCTCCCCATCAGTTACATATTCTCTTGAGAAAGAAAGGAAATAGAAAGGACTTCTCTGATGATCCAGTGGTTAAGAATCTGCCCTCCAATGCAGGGGACGTAGGTTAAATCCTTGGTCTGGGAAGACCCCCATGTGTCACTGGGCCACTAAGTCCATGCACCACAACTACTGAGCCCATGCTCTGCAACAAAGAAGCCACCACAGTGAGAAGCCTGTTCACCCCAACTGGAGTGTATCCCCTACTCAACTGCAACCAGAGAAAGCCTGTGTGCAGGAATGAAAACCCAGCATGGCCAAAAATAAGTAAATAAATAACACATATATATAAAAGAAATAGGAAGAGAGTTACATTTACTTGCAAGTCCCTCAAGTCTGGTAGAGTTTTCATAGCAACCATGGTTGAAATCATGTGGAGTGGCACTTATTTCAGAATGAGAATTGTTATTTTCAGTCTCTTTGAAAATTATCAAGATATGGGGGTGATATGTTCTTTTTTAAAAAGCCCTAGTATACTAAAGACTGCATCTGAGTCAGGATTAAAATGATTGTCTATTGAGACAATGGTCTTCCCTAGGATCAGTGTTATCCACTCTGTTAAATACAATAGTGCATTAAGACCCATTGTGAATGCTTTTGTTTGCTCTTTACATTAAGTTAAAAATGTTAAAGTTTTTATTGAAATGTAGTTGATTTCCCATGTTGTCTTAGATTCAGGTGTACGACAAAGAGAATCAGTTATACATATACATATATCTGCTCTTTTAGGTTCTTTCCTCATGTAGGTCATTACAGAGTATTGAGTCAAGTTCCCTGTGTTCTCCAGTAGGTCCTTAGTATCTATTTTATATTTAGTAGTGTGTATATGTCAATATCAGTCTCCCAGTTTATCCCTCCCTCCCTTCTCCCGCATTATCGTAAGTTTTGTTTGCTTTTTAATTTTTTTTCTTACGTGTGTTCTTCCATGGCAGCTGTTACAGGAAAAAAAGTCATTGAAGCGATTTCTGTAAAAGCTTTATCTGGCTGCATAGCAGCATAGGAGCACTAGAGGGCAGGGCTCTTCTAGGAACTACTGCTCAGATTTCCCAGTAGCCAGCTGCTGCTACTGCTAAGTCGCTTCAGTCATGTCAGACTCTGTGAGACTCCGTGGATGGCAGCCCACCAGGCTCCCCCGTCCCTGGGATTCTCCAGGCAAGAATACCGGAGTGGGTTGCCATTGCCTTCTCCGCCTAGTAGCCGGAGAGGCACTTAAAAGACATAAATGAAGACAATCAAGGGACATTTTAGTTAAAGACTCTAAACATATACCCAATACAAAGATTTTTGGGATTGTAGAAAAAGAGCTGTTTGGGTAGGCAGAAAATGAAGAACAGAGTAATACTTTCTTCAAACTTTAATACTTAAATAAATCTTTTTTGTGCTTAGTTGCTCAGTTGTTTCCGACTCTTTGCAACCCCAGGGACTGTAGCCCACCAGGCTCCTCTGTCCATGGGATTCTCCAGGCAAGAATACTGGAATATTCCCAACCCAGGAATCAAACGCAGGTCTCCTGCATTGCAGGTGGATTCTTTACCATTTGAGACACCAGGCAAGTCCAAATAAGTCTTTGAATGGGGGAATATACGTATTAATTTGGATGACCCTGCCCTCACCTTCTGTAGATGGAGGAGCCTGGCGGGGGCTACAGTCCATGGGGTTGCCAAGAGTCAGACACGACTGAGCAGCTAACACTTTTCTTTTCCCCCTCCTCAGTCCCACCAAAATAGGTGAATAATGGGTAGTAAACAGTACTGGTAACAAATATGAACTTGAGAGGACACAAATTGCCTTGGCACAAAATTTTGTCTGCCACTTACTGGCTTTTTGACCTTCGACAAGTTAACTCTTGTTTGCCTCAGTGTTCTCATATGCAAAATGAGGATAATAGTTCACACTTTATACAGTTGTCAGAATCTGTTCAGTTCAGTTCAGTCACTCAGTTGTGTCCGACTCTTTGTGACCCTATGGACTGCAGCACGCCAGGGTTCCCTGTCCATTACAACTCACGGAGCTTTGCTCAAACTTATGTCCATCAAGTTGGTGATGCCATCCAACCATCTCATCCTCTGTTGTCCCCTTCTTCTCCTGCCTGCAATCTTTCCCAACATCAGCGTCTCTTCCAGTGAGTTGGCTCTTAGCATCAGGTGGCCAAAATATTGGAGAATCAGCTTCAGCATTAGTCCTTCCAATGTATATTCAGGATTGATTTCCTTTAGGACTGACTGGTTTGATCTTCTTGCAGACCAAGGGACTCTCAAGTGTCTTCTCCAATATCACAGTTCAAAAGAGTAAGGTAAAAACTTAAAGTGCTTAGAACAAGGCCTGGTGTATGGTAAACTCTGTTACTGCTTCTGCTACTGCTACTTGGCTGGCCCTTCTTTTAATTTATTTTTTATTGGAGTAGAGTTGCTTTATACTGGTGTGTCAGTTTCTGCTGCACAGCAAAGTGAATCAACCATACTTATACATATATTCCCTCTTTTCAATTGGCTGGCTTTTCTAATCCTGACTATCAACATGTGCAGTAAGATAGTAAGTATAAGGGCAAAATGATGAGAATTCCTTTCCTTTAAAAAAATTAATTAAAAAGAAAACTGCCATACAACCCAGCAATCCCATTCCTGGGCATACACATCAAGGAAACCAGAATTGAAAGAGACACATGTACCCCAATGTTCATTGCAGCACTGTTTACAATAGCTAGGACATGGAAGCAATATAGATGTCCATTGGCAGATGAATGGAAAAGAAAGTTATGGTGCATATACACAATGGAATATTACTCAGCTATTAAAAAGAATGCATTTGAGTCGGTTCTAATGAGGTAGATGAAACTGGAGCCTATTATACAGGGTGAAGTAAGTCAGAAAGAAAAACACCAATACAGTATATTAACATGTATATATGGAATTTAGAAAGATGGTAATGACAACCTTGTATGCGAGACAGCAAAAGAGACACAGATGTAAAGAACAGACTTTTGGACTCTGTGGGATAAGGCAAGGGTGGGATGATTTGAGGGAATAGCAATGAAATATGTATATTACCATATGTGAAATAGATGACCAGTCCAAGTTCGATGCATGAATCAGGACACTCAAAGCTGGTGCACTGGGACAACCCAGAGGGATGGGATGTGGAGGGAG
>SJYA01000846.1:60440-74307 GCA_006410615.1 Neotragus moschatus | reverse complement strand
AGGAAAACCCCGGGGGGAGGAACAAGGAGGGGGGTGGGAGGGGGGTTTCAGGATGGGGGACATAGGTACAACCATGCCTGAGTCATGTCAGTGTATGGCAAAACCCACCACAATACTGTAAAATAATTAGCTACCAATTAAAATAAATAAATTAATAAAGATTAATTTTATTGGCATTTATTTGACATTTAATTAACTGTAAATGTTTAGATGTAAAAAACGTTGATTTGATACATTTTTTTGCACTAGCTAGTGTTAGCTAATACTTCTATCATGTCATGTAGTTGTTGTCATTTTTTTTTTTTTTTTGTGGTGAGAACTATTAAGACCTAGACCTAATCTGTTAGCAACTGTGAAGTTTATAATTATTGTCTATACAGGCTTACCTCCTTTTTATCACACTTGCAGATACTATGTTTTTTTTATGAATTGAAGATTTGTAGCATCTATTCATCTAGGAATTCTATCAGTGCCATTTTTTCAACAGTGCTGTGATGATTTGCTCACTTGGTGTCTCTGTGTCATGTTTTGGTAGTATTCACAATATTTTTCATCATTATTGTATTTGCTATAGCATCTGTGTGATATTACTACTGTGACTCACTGTAGGCTCAGATGATAGTTAATATTTTTTTGGCAATGAAGTGTTCTCAAATTAAGGTGTGTGTATTGTTTTTCAAGGTGTTTTTCACTAGACTGCAGTATAGTGTAGACTTTGGGCTTCCCTAGTGGCTCAGTGGTAAAGAACCTGCCTACCAATGCAGGAAACATAAGAGACACAATTCGATCCCTGAGTTGGGAAGATCCCTTGGAAGAGGGCATGGCAACCCACTCCAGTATTCTTGCCTGGAGAATCCCATGGATAGAGGAGCCTGGAGGGCTATAATCCATGGAGTTGCAAAGAGTCAGACATGACTGAAGTGACTTAGTACACATGTATAGTGTACATATAACTTCTATATGTATTGGGAAACCAAAAATTCTTGCAACTTTGTTGCAATATTCATTTATTCTGGTTATCTGGAACTGAAACTGGATTCTGAAACTGGGACTGATTTCTCCAAGATATGCCTTTAATGATTGTGCTGGGCATTAGATTTCCAGAACTTAATTTATCTACTGATTGAAAGTTTACACCTTTAAGCTGCATCTCCCCAGTTCCTCCACCTGCTAGCTTCTGGGAACCACCAGTCTATTCTCTGTTTCTACAAGTTTGGCTTTTTTAGATTACATGTATAAGTGGTATCATGAAATACAGTGTTACTCTTTCTCAAACTTTTCTCACCTAGCACAACAATTTCAAGTTCTACCCATGTTGTTACAAATGGCAGAATTTCCTTCTTTCTCATGGCCAAATAGTATTCTTTTGCATATGTATACCACATCTTCTTTATCTATTCACTGCAAATGGACTCTATGGTTGTCCCATATCTTGCTATTGTGAATAATGCTGCAATAAACAAGAGAGTGCAAATGTCTATTCAATATCCTGTTTTCATTTCCTTTGGGTATATACCCAGAAGTAGAATTCCTGACTCATATGGTAGTTCTATTTTTAATCTTTTAAGGAACTTCCAGACTATTTTCCATAGTGACTGTACAAATTTGCATTTCCACCAAGAGTGTACAAAGCGTTCCCCTTGATCCACATCTCCCCAACATTTGTTATCTTCTATCTTTTGGATTTTGGCTATTCTAACAGATGTGCAGTGATATCTCCTTGTGGCTTTAATTTGCATTTCCCTGGTGATTAGTGATGTTGAGCATCATTTCATGTATGTCTTAAGCATCACCCTTGCAGCCTGGGCCCCAACCCTAGGTATCAGAACAGCATGAAATGGAAGTGGTTTCTTTGTGGTCTTGAGTCATACTGAGTTAGTCAGTTGCTTGTGACTCTAAAAAAAAAAAATATGTGGGCCATCTGTAGGTCTTTTTAGAAAAATGTCTATTTAGTGCTTCTGCCCATTAAAAAAAATCAAATTGTTTTTAGTTTTTTGGTGTGTTATTTTTGTTATTGAGTTGTATGAATTCTTTAAATATTTTGGATATTAACTTCTTATCAGATATATGGTTTGCAAATATTTTCTCCTCATCTGTAGATTGTCTTTTCTTTTGTACATTGTGTCTTTTGCTGCACAGAAGCTTTTTAATTTGATGTAGTCCCAACTTATTGATTTTTACTTCTGTTGCTTGTACTTTTGGTGTGATA
Organism: Neotragus moschatus; assembly: GCA_006410615.1. Taxonomy (NCBI): domain Eukaryota; kingdom Metazoa; phylum Chordata; class Mammalia; order Artiodactyla; family Bovidae; genus Neotragus; species Neotragus moschatus. Next base: position 72,098 of record SJYA01000846.1, on the reverse strand, counting down.
TCTGAAATACTGTGGTCAAAACCAATGTTAAGAAACTTCTTCCCTATGCTTTCTTCTAGGAGTTTCATGATATCGCATCTTATGTTTAAGTCTTTAATCTATTTCAAGTTAATTTTAGGGAGTGGTGTCAGTGGTCCAATTTCATTTTCTGCATGTTCGGTTTTCCTACTAAAGAGTTTTGTTGAAAAGACTGTCCTTTCCCATTTAGTACTCTTGGTTCCCTTGTTAAATATAGGTTGACTATAAATGCAGAAGTTTATTTCTGGAATCTCTGCTTAGTTCCATTGTTCTATATGTCTCTTTTTATGCCAGTACTATACTTTCTTTTAATTATGATAGCTTTGTAGTATAATTTAAAATTAGGAAGTGTGATACCACTGGCTTTGTTTTTTTTTCCCTCATGGTTGCTTTGGCTATTACTTTTTTGTGGTGTTTTGTGATTTTACACAAATCTGCAGTTCAATTCAGTTGCTCAGTCATGTCCAGCTCTTTGCGACCCCATGAATCGCAGCACGCCAGGCCTCCCTGTCCATCACCAACTCCCGGAGTTTACTCAAACTCATGTCCATTGAGTCAGTGATGCCATCCAGCCATCTCATTCTCTGTCGTCCCCTTCTCCTCCTGACCCCAATCCCTCCCAGCTTCAGAGTCTTTTCTAAGGAATTAGCTCTTCGCCTGAGGTGGCCAAAGTACTGGAGCTTCAGCTTTAGCATCATTCCCTCCAAAGAAATCCCAGAGCTATTTCCTTCAGAATGGACTGGTTGGATCTCCTTGCAGTCCAAGGGACTCTCAAGAGTCTTCTCCAACACCACAGTTCAAAAGCATCAATTCTTCGGCGCTCAGCTTTTTTCACAGTCCAACTCTCACATCCACACATGACCACTGGAAAAACAATAGCTTTGACTAGACGGATCTTTGTTGGCAAAGTAATGTCTCTGCTTTTGAATATACTATCTCGGTTGGTCATAACTTTTCTTCCAAGGAGTAAGCGTCTTTTAATTTCATGGCTGCAGTCACCATCTGCAGTGATTTTGGAGCCCCCAGAATAAAGTCTGACACTGTTTCCACTGTTTCCCCATTTATTTGCCATGAAGTGATGGGACCAGATGCCATGATCTTCGTTTTCTGAATGTTGAGCTTTAAGCCAACTTGTTCACTCTCCTCTTTCACTTTCATCAAGAGGCTTTTTAGTTCCTCTTCATTTTCTGTTATAAAGGTGATGTCATCTGCATATCTGAGGTTATTGATATTTCTCCCGGCAATCTTGATTCCAGCTCGTTCTTCTTCCAGCCCAGCGTTTCTCATGATGTACTCTGCACATAAGTTTTTCTATTTCTGTGAAGAATGCCATTGGGATTTTGATAGAGATTGTGTTGAATCTATAATTGGCTTGGGTAGTATGGATGTCTTAATAATATTAATTCTTCCAGTCCATGAACACAAGATAGCTTTCAATTTTTGTGTGTGTCTTCAGTTTCTTTAATCAAAGTTGTAGTTTTTGGTATGTAGAAATTTCACACCCTTAGTTGAATTTATTCCTAAGTATTTTATTGTTTTTGGAGTTATTGTGAATGGGATTTTTTATTTCTTTTTTGATTATTTTTATTGTTATATGGAAAAGAAACTGATTTTTATGTGTTTATTTTATAACTTGCAACTTTACTGAAATGATTTATTAGTTCTAACAGTTTTTTTGGTGGAGTTCTTAGGATTTTCTGTATATAAGATCATATCATCTGCAGAGAAAATTTTGCTTCTTCTTTTCTGATTTGAATGACCTTTATTTTCTTTTCTTGCCCAATTGCTCTGTCTAGGACTTCTAGTACTCTGCTGAGTAGAAATGGTGAGAGTGGGCCCCCTTGTCTTGTTCCTGATCTTAGAGGAAAAGCCTTCAGCCTTTAATCATTGAGTATGATGTTAGCTGTGGTCCTGTCATACATGACCTTTATCATGTTTAGGTGTATTCTTTCATACCCAGTTTGTTGAGAGTTTTTATCCTGAAAGGATGTTGTAATTAGCCAAATGCTTTTCCTGTATCCATTGAGATAATCCTGTGATTTTCACCTTTTATTTGATTAGTGCAGTGTGTCACAGATAATGATTTGTATATGTTGAACTATCTTTTACCCTAGGGATGAATCACACTTGATCATGGTATTCAGACCTTTAAATGTGTTATTGAATTTGGCTTGCTAGTATTTTGTTGAGAATTTTGTATCCGCATACATCAGTGACGCTGGCATTTTCTTGTAGCATCCTCATCTTTGGTATCAAAGTAATGCTGGCCTTATAAAATGGGTTCTAGAGTGTTGCCTCCTTTTGAATTTTTGGGAAGAGTTTGAGAAGGATTGCTGCTAATTAAAACAAAAAAGTTGGGTGGATATTTGGGAAACCATCTGGTTTGAGCCTTTTCTTTTTGGTAAGTTTATGATTACTGATTCAGTCTACTTATTTGATATTGGTTTCTTCAGATTTTCTGTTACTTCCTGTTTCAGTCACGGTAGGCTGCATGTTTCTAGGAATTTTTCTATTTTTCCAGGTTATCCAGTTTGTTGGTGTGCAGTTGTTTATAGTAGTCTCTCATGATCCTTTGCATTTCTGTATGATCAGTTGTAATGTCCCAAGTTTCGTTACTGATTTTATTTCTTTGAGTCTTCCCTCTTCTTTTCTTAGTCAATTTTGTTTATTTTTTTGAAATATCAGCTCTTAGCTTTGTTGACCTTTCCTATGGTTTCTTTTTTTCACTCTGACGTTAGATATTTCATTTGTTCTACTAACTTTGGGCTTAATTTGTTTTTCTTTCTCCTTGAGGTATAAAGTGAGGTTGTTTATTTGAGATATTTCTTTTTACTTAATGTAGGCTTTTCTATCACTATAAGCTTCAATTTTAGAACTGCTTTTGCAGCCTTGCATAGGTTTTGGTATGTTGTATTCCATTTTTTTTGTTTGTTTGTTTCAAGACATTTTTAAAATTTCCTCTTAATTTCCTTGAGCTATTGGCTGTTCAGGATTGTGTTGTTTAATTTCCATATATTTGTAAACTTTCTAGCTTTCCTTCTGGTCTTAATTTCTAGTTTCACACTACTGTGGTTGGAGAAGATACTTGGTACAAGTTTAGTGTTCTTAAGTTTGCTAAGATTGTGTTTTGATCTAACATTTGGCCTATTCTGAAGAATATTCTGTGCTTGAGAAGAACATGTATTCTGCTTTTTTGGAAGACTGTTCTGTAGATGTCTGTTTTAGGTCCACTTGGTCTATAGTATGGTAAGTCTAACATATCCTTGTTGATTTTCATCTGGATAATCGATCCATTGTTGAGAATAAGGTATTGAAGTATCCTGCTGTTATTTATTGTCTGTTTCTCCCTTCCGATCTGTCAGTATTTGCTTAATATATTTAGGTGCTCTGATGTTGAATGCGTATATATTTATGATTGTTCTTTTTCTGATCATTATATAATGACCTTCTTTGCTTCTCACTACCATATTTGTCTTAACATCTTATTTTGCTGACTTATGTATAGTTATCCCTACTATCTTTTGGTTTCCACTTGTATGGAGTACCTTTTTCCATCCCTTCACTTTTAACCTGTGGGTGTTCTTGAAGCTGAGCTGAGTTTCTTGTAGAATATATATAGTTGAGTCTTGCTTTTTTTCAGCCACTCTGTCTTTTCATTGGAGAATTCAGTCCATTTACATTTAAGGTAATTATTGACAGATAAGGACTTACTATGTCATCTTTCTAATTGTTGTGTTTTGTTGTTCTGCTGTTCCTTTCTTGCTGTCTTCCTTTGTGAACTGATGATTTTCTGTAGTGGTATATTTTGATTCCCTCCTTTTAATCTTTTGTGACTCTACTATAGGTTTATGCATCAGGATTTTTACCCTGAAGCTTCCATAAAATATCATATCCTTCTTTTTCCTTCTTTCTTGCCTTCTATCATGGTACTGTGGACTGATAACAATTTAACTTTGATTGGATGTAAAATTTTCACCCTTTTATTCCCCCTTGTGTGTTCTTTCATGTCACTATTTACTTCTTTTTGTGTGTACTGAGCCGCAGGTACCTGTGAAGTGGCTGGGGTCACACATGTAGTGATGGGAACAGTGAACCTTGTGGTCTGAGGCCACAAGGGAAGTTAGTGAACTGCCCATGAATCCAGAAACCAGCTTAGATGGTTAAGGTCCAGTAGTGGTTATTAGGTCCGGAAGTTATTTGCTGGAGAAATTTATGAAAATTAGCTCTTTTTCTTCCCTTACTGTTTTTTGTACCCCCTTTCCTGTCTTTACTTAACGATTCAGTCTTAAATGAAGCATTAGGTGGGTAGAGCAAGGAGGGTGTTTGTTGAATGGTGGGGTGGGGGAGGAGCAAGTGGTCTGGTGCAGGCAGTCAGGGCTCACACAGGGTGAGCAGGGTGACTGTGCAGGGGGCTGGCTTGGCAGTGGTATTGTAGCCCAAGATGAGTGAAGAGACCATCCCTGTAGGGGTGGGGAAACCGTTCTGACATCAGAGCCTGGGCAGGCTGAGGAGCGTGTCCACACGTGGCTGTGGCCTGGTATGGGGTGTCATAAGCAGCCTGGTCTGGGTACCAATGCCTGAGAGGTGAACAGGGCATCTGTGTGGCAGAGTGGGGGTTGGTGCAGGGGGCTCGTGCAGTGACCAGGGCATCCTTGCAAGGAGGTGTCTGAGCCCAAGCAGAGGGAGGAAAGCGTCCATGCAGGTGTGGGTTTCAGAGGCTGTCCATATGATGGGAGCACAGCGTGGAGACTCAGAGCTCAGGCAGGGTGAGGAGGGCTTTCACACAGGAGGGTGACCTTGGACAGGGTGTCAGAGCCTGAGTGGGGTAAGAAGGGATTCCACGTTAGGGTCAGGGCACTGGTTTCAGGAATCAGAGTCCAGGCAGAGTAAGGAGGGCTGTGCTGTGGAAGGTGGCAGACCTGGGCAGGGTGAGGAGAAATGGCTGTGGGGATTGGCTGCCTCAGTGCAGGACTCCTGCATAGAATGGAGGTGGTGTCAACAACAGTAGGGCCTGGATGGAGAAAGGAGCCCAGTGGAGGAGAGAAGGGCATCTTAGTTAAGGAGGGAGGGGCAGCCAAGGTAGAAAATGGGTTAAATCTAGGAAATTAATGCCTTTGAACTGTGGTGTTGGAGAAAACTCTTGAGACTCCCTTGGATGGCAAGGAGGTCCAATCAGTCAATCCTAATGGAAATCAACCCTGAATGTTCATTGGAAAGACTGATGCTGAAGATGAAGCTCCAATACTTTGGCCACCTTATACATAGAGCCAACTCATTGGAGAAGACCGTGATGCTGGGAAAAGATTGAAGGCAGGAGGAGAAGGAGGCGACAGAAAATGAAATGGTTGGATGGCATCACTGCATTAATGGACACGAATTTGATCACACTCCAGGAGATGGTGAAGGACAGGGAAGCCTGGCATGTTGCAGTCTATGGGGTCGCAAAGAGTGAGACACGACTTAGTGACTGAACAACAACATTGATCAAATAAGTAAGTAAGGAGAATGGAAGCAGTTTTCTTACTGTCATAGAGGGAGTTAGAGATGCAGAAAGAGAAAAAGATAGAATGAACTCTTTGTGTAGGATTGGGATTAGAGACGTTAGTGTGAACTCATGGTTTTCAATATATTTAGGCATAGAAATAAATACAGAGGTAAATGCTTGTGGTGTGTGTGTGTATGTGTGTGTGTGTTATGCAGGGGAGAGAGGAATTAGGTGGGGAGACTAAAAGAAGGTGAATCAGTGGAATTCCTTGGCAGTCCAGTGGTTAAGAGTCTGTACTTCACTGCTGGGCCCTGGCGGGGGAACTAAGATCCTGTAAGCTGGGTGGTTCACCAAAAACTGGAAAAAGAAAAAAATAAAATGGAGACTCATCTGGGAAGAGCTGAATCTTGGGTGTGAGCTGGGAGCATGTCTGCAAAAAGATTCTGCATGAAGGATTTAATTTTGGGGGTGCTTTCCTCTTGGCTTATATATAGTGCTTAGTTCCTCCTCTAAACTGTGAATCCATTAAACTATCCTAATTTGTTAAAGGCTCGTGTATACCCATAAGCCTTTTGTTGCGGTGCACTGGGGATGAAAGAGAGAAGGACACCCTTCTCCTCTAGCATCCAGTAGAGAGCTGCTCTCAGGAGCTGCTGGGGGCACTTGAGCAGAATGCATGCGGAGGCATGATGGACTTAATCAAGAACAGGGACGAGCAGAGAGCAGAGGAGAGCAACCTCTGAAGGCACATAATCTACACTTTGACTTCCCATTGCATTAGAGGACTCTGACTTTTGGAAGTGGGGCGTCTGGCAAGAAAGGTGTTCTGTCAGTTGGAATGTAGTCCCCAAAGTTGCCTCATCGTCCCCAGAAGATGAGGAGAATGCAAACATGAATGAGTATATACTCAGGTTGGTGGGTCTACAAATGATTTTGTTTGCAGGTAGATGCTCACAAAGGCTTTAATTTCATCCTTTCTGGTAAGTTCACTGTTCTCAGGGAGAATGTCTCTGCTTTGTTCCCCTTTTCCTTTACTTCCTATTTCTCTCCCCTACCCTTTGACTTCCTACTTCTATTGCTATTTGCTGGCGTGATGTTTAAAGGTATGATTAACATTGCGCCTGTTTTGGGGTTGGGGCTCCTGAGGTTTTTAATTTTCATGAAATTCCTCTCAAGGTTTTTATTTGTTTGTTTGTCTAGGGTCTCTATTCTCAGCTAGTTGTGTGACAGGATGTATGAGAAGTTGCCACTGTGCTTGCGTTTCATTTTAAGTGGTTTTAAGGAAGAGACGGACAGGATTCTTTGACAAGAACAGAAGATCTCAGCATGACTTCAGAGGTCACTTATGCTGAAGTGAAGTTTAATAAACCCAAGTCCTCAGGCACCAAATCAGAGCCTCTTGCAGGTAAGACTCGCTTTCCAATGGTCAGAGTGACTGATGGGATGAAGGGTGAAGAGAAAATACTATAAATAAAGCCTAGGGAATGTTGGTTGCTGGTTCTCTGGCCATGGTTGGGAAACACAGGATTCTCAGATCGAGTTGCCTGAAAAGCATTAAGGGAAGGTACAGGTATGCCATGATAAAACTGAGGTATGAGAAATCCACTATGGATCTGAGTTAAGGAGAATGGTAATGAAGCTGAGAAGTTCTTGTGTGCTTTTTGAGGTGGACTAAAACTACAGTGTAGAGAGTGGGTTCAGGTCTTGAAATCATCAGTCCAGATGCAGGGGCTAATGATGAATTGGTGGGTTTTGTTTCTCGATCAGTCACAGGAGAAGAGTTTGAGTGCAGAGTGTTTGAGTGTATTGGTTCGTATCAGACTAACATGGAACAAACCATTGCAGAAGAAAGCCTAGAGAGTCTTATACAGAAAGTCTCATGTTTTGAGGGTGGTTGCTCTGTGATCAGAAAATCCATTGCACACTGTAACTGAGATGGATTCAATGAGGTTTGGAAGTAAATAAAAGGTAATTTNCAGACTAACATGGAACAAACCATTGCAGAAGAAAGCCTAGAGAGTCTTATACAGAAAGTCTCATGTTTTGAGGGTGGTTGCTCTGTGATCAGAAAATCCATTGCACACTGTAACTGAGATGGATTCAATGAGGTTTGGAAGTAAATAAAAGGTAATTTTGGTAGCATGTATGATATCTCAGATACAGAAGAAAAGAGGAAAAAAGCCGTGGAGACTATGAGAAGCTGTGAGAGGGAAGTAATATTGCTTACGTTTTCCAAAATTCTGTGGAAACATGGAAATGCTCAGGAAACTGTTTTTTTCCCCTTAGAAAACTTATAGGGACTTCCTTGGTGGTCCAGTAGTTAAGACTCTGTACTCCCAATGCACAAGTTCAATCCCTGGTCAGGGAATTAAGATTCCTNCTGTGAGAGGGAAGTAATATTGCTTACGTTTTCCAAAATTCTGTGGAAACATGGAAATGCTCAGGAAACTGTTTTTTTCCCCTTAGAAAACTTATAGGGACTTCCTTGGTGGTCCAGTAGTTAAGACTCTGTACTCCCAATGCACAAGTTCAATCCCTGGTCAGGGAATTAAGATTCCTTATGCTGCCAGGCACAGCCCAAAGAAATAAGTAGATAAATACTTGATAACCTTTAAAAAATAAATACAAATTAAAAAATTTATATAACTTTGTTACATGCTGCAATGTTTATTATAGAAAAAAATTAAAAACCAGAGATACACACGAATTTATTTATTTGTAAAATTTTTACTAGTTTAGTTGTTTTACAGTGTTCTGTTTCTGCTGCACAGCAAAGTGAATCAGTTACACATGTAGATATATCCACTCTTTTAGATTCTTTCCCCATATAGGTCATTACAGAGTACTGAGTAGAGTTCCCTGCACTGCATAATATGTTCCCATTAGTTATCTATTTTATACATAGCAGAGTGTATATGTCAATTCCAATCTCTGAATTCATCCCACCTCCCTTTTTCCCTGCCTTGGTGTCTGTACGTTTGTTCTGCACATCAGTGTCTCTATTTCTGCTTTGCAAATAGATTCATCTGTACCATTCTTCTAGATTTCACATATATGCATTAATATATGATACTCATTTTCCTCTTTCTGACTTATTTCACTCTGTTTGACAGTCTCTAGGTCCACACACACATTTAAATTGCTGTATTTATTCTTACTATCTAGAGATGACTATAATTTACATTTTGTGTACATCCTTCCAAATATAAATATACATCAATGTGTGTATGTGTTTTTCTAAAAATGAGATCATAGTATACATTATTGCAGGTTTTACCCCCACTTAGCAATATAACGTTGAGAAAATAATTCTTTTTTTCAATTGAGAGATGACTGACAAAATTATATTAGTTTCAGATGTATAAGCACAAGGGTTTGATTTTTATGTATATTGCAAAATGATCACCACAGTGTCTAATTAACATCTGTCACCATACATAGTTTCACAGTTTTTTTTCTTGTGATGAAGTCTTTTAAGATGTATTCTTCAGTTCAGTTCAGTCGGTCATTTGTGTCTGACTCTTTGTGACACCATGAATTGCAGAACGCCAGGCCTCCCTGTCCATCACCAACTCCCAGAGTTTACTCAAACTCATGTCCATTGAGTTGGTGGTGCCATCCAGCCATCTCATCCTCTGTCGTTCCCTTCTCCTCCTGCCCCCAATCCCTCCCAGCATCAGAGTCTTTTCCAATGAGTCAACTCTTCGCATGAGGTGGCCAAAGTATTGGAGGTTCAGCTTTAGCATCAGTCCTTCCAATGAACACCCAGGACTGATCTCCTTTAGGATGAGGAGATCCTAAAGGAGATGGTTGGATCTCCTTGCAGTCCAAGGGACTCTCAAGAGTCTTCCCCAACAACACAGTTCAAAAGCATCAATTCTTCAGCACTTAGCTTTCTTCACAGTCCAAATCTCACATCCATACATGACCACAGGAAAAACCATAGCCTCGACTAGACGGACCTTTGTTGGTAAAGTAATGTCTCTGCTTTTCAATATGCTATCTAGGTTGGTCATAACTTTTCTTCCAAGGAGTAAGCGTCTTTTAATTTCATGGCTGCAGTCACCATCTGCAGTGATTTTGGAGCCCAAACAAATAAAGTCTGACACTGTTTCCACTGTTTCCCCATCTATTTGCCAGGAAGTGATGGGACCAGATGCTGTGATCTTAGTTTTCTGAATGTTGAGCTTTAAGTCAACTTTTTCACTTAGCAACCTTCAAATATGCAGTATTTTATATGTGTATATTATAACCTATAGTACTATTAATTATAGTCATTATACTGTACCTTATGTCCCAGGACTTATTTATTTTGTAACTGGAACTTTGTACCTCTTGACCGCCTTCACCCATTTTGCTGACCTCATCACCCCTCACTTCTGGCAGCCACCATTCTGTTCTCTGTATCTATGAGTTATTATTATCTTTTAAAGATTACACAGATAAGTGAGATATAGTATTTGTCTTTCTCTTTCTTACTTATTTCACTTAGCATAATGCCCTCAAGGTCCATCCTGAAGGCAAGATTCCCTTATTTTTTATAGGTGAATACCCATTCCTTACAGTTGTCACATTTTCTTTATCCATTCACCCATCAATGGACACTCGATAAAATAATTCTCAACCATGAAATGGTGACTAAAAATGTCTGATTTTTTATCACAACGTTGTAACTCAACTATACCTCCATACAAAATAAAGTTATAAAGCAGTCTGGCTGAGTAATATTCCACTGTGTATATGCACCACAACTTCTTCATCCATTCATGGACATCTGGATTGCTTCCATGTCCTAGCTATTGTAAATAGTGCCGTGATGAACAGTGTGGTGTGTATATGGCAGAAGCCAACACAGTGTTGTAAAGCAATCATTCTACAATTAAAAATAAAGTAATAAATTTAACAAAACATTGTGATTTTATTTTAAGGATATGATGAGGGACAATTATAAAGAATTATCTGCTATGGCATTATGTAAAGTAGTTAAAGTTAGAAATAATCTGGAAGATTATTTAAATATATAATGAAATACTATGTAGCCACAATACAGTGGGTAAAAGAAGAAAATATGGTGATATAGTATACAATAAAATAGTAGGCCAGGACACAATATATATGGTATGTCAGCCATGTGGCAAAATGTGCATGCATGTATATACACTTAAAAAACTGCTGGAAAATGTATACCAAAATATTAACAGTTATCCCCAATGGGTTTCCCTGGTGGCTCAGACAGTAAAGAATCTGCCTTCAGTGCAGGAGACCCAGGTTTTATCCTGGGTCAGGAAGATCCCTTGGAGAAGGGAACGGCTACCCACTCCAGTATTTTTGCCTGGAGAATTCCATGGACAGAGAAGCCTGGCAGGATACAGCCCATGGGTTGCAAAGAGTTGGACATGATTGAGCGACTAACACTTTCACTTTCATCCTCAGTGGTAGGAATTTGTGCTTTTACGTATTTTCTAGAGTTTCTACAATTAACATTACTATTTCCTTTGTTGCTTCATATTTGAAATAATGTCATGTAATAGTAATAGTGTATTACACAAGAGAAGGGAGAGGAGGAAGAGAAGGGAGAGGAGGAAGAGAAGGAGCAAGAGGAAATCAAGGTCAGAATGTGTTATTCATGATAATAATAATTTGATTCATTTGATTCCTTCTTCAGCTCCCAAAGAGACCAGCCTTCACCAAAGTGGCCATAGTTTTCCCAAGCTACTTCTTACATCATTGCTGATACTTCTGCTACTATTGGCAATCTCATTTTTGATCGCTTTTATCTGTAAGTATCCAGATGGATTTATAAGATATGTCTGCCTGACATGAAGAGATGGCATCAAATAAACAGATAAACTATGAGTTTATTCAGAAATCTGGGAAAGAAGTCTTCTCTGCGGGAAGACATAGATAGTGGGAATTCATTGCGAGCTTGGTTCTTTATTTGCATTTAGTCACTCTTTTATAGAAATAATGGCATTCCCTCTTGTTAGAGAAACTGAAAGAAGAGTATACGTGTGTACATGTTTCTGCTTTGCAGAATGAAATCTATAGGGCACCATTTCTACCCTAGACGGTTGTTTACGTGAGACCAAATCTGTATTTTCTTAATAGGGTTTATAAGACCATGCCTGTTGAGGACATAGACACATATTTTGGGA
>SJYA01000846.1:0-49392 GCA_006410615.1 Neotragus moschatus | reverse complement strand
TGACCTTGACACCTGACAAAAGTCCTGTTTTCCATGTAGTCTCTTCTGGTCCTTAATTTTTTTTTTTTTTTATAATTTATACACTTTAAAAATTACTTTTATTATATTGCACTAATATAGCCTTCTTCTCAATACAGGGAAAGACTGGAGCTGCTGCCCAAAGAGTTGGGGGCCATTTAGTTCTAACTGCTATTTTATTTCTAATGGAGCTAATTCTTGGAATGATAGTGAGAAGGAATGCTTGAGCATGAATGCTCACCTGCTGGTGATCAACACCAAAGCTGAGCAGGTATTACTAGTTTCTAATTGATAATAGAGTCAAGAGTGTTGCCTGGTTTTTTAACATCTCTCTTAGTTCAGAAGGAGATTTTTATTCTTTTAGAATATTGATGCTGTGTCTAAAGGCTTAAGAAAATAAATAGAAAAGGCTACCTAAGATTTTACATTCCATGCCTTTTTCCTTCTTCTGTAAAACTAACCTCTGCCCCAAATAAATTGTGGCATTGAAAATACACTACATAGGGGTTAAGTGGAAGGCTGAAAATATTTCAGCTTGAAATATGATTTCTTTTATTTCAAATAATAAATATTATTATCATTGTTGAAATATAAAACACATAAATGTTTTATAAATTATTAACTGTATAACAGGGAAGGGGAATTACGTCCCACTGGGAAATGAAGTTCAATCATGAAGAGTCACAATCAATGATCGAAATGACCGCGAACCATCTGATGTTGTTAAAAGGAAAATTGTTTAATTTGCTAAATTTTTCTCATGTGCAGCTTTGAAGAATACCCTCTCTTAGAGAAGAAATGAAGGGTAGTGAGTCTGAGATGAGAATTCTTTATGATTGTGAATAGAAATTGCCTCCATATGTATCAAACATGGATATGTTCTGAATGTTTGTGTCCCGTTACCCCAATCCATATGTTGAAATTCTAACCTCCCAAGATGATCGTATTAGGAAGTATGGATTTGGGGAGCTGCATAGGTCATGAGGGTGAAGCCTTTGTGGATGGGATTAATGTTTTTAAAAAAGAGATCCTACAGAGCAACTTCTCCTCCTACATGTGTGAATGCACACAACGAGAAAACAGGAATCACTGTCTTACCACGTGGTGCCCTGACCTGGGATTTCTAGCCTTCAGAACTGTGAGAAACAAATTTCTGTCNAGAAGTTTATTCAACATTATTATTTCAGAATATCACATCACCAATGGCAATTGTTTGCGGTATCAGTCTGCATATTAGTTGTCACATTCATGGTGATCCGTGTATAGGATCATTTTGACTGTTTCTAGCAGTTATGCTCCGGTTTTATTAATATATTTATATTCTGTGGAACACTGGGCTTTAAGTGTAATGAATTTCTTGTGTTCCAAACATCACAAATGTACTTTAAATATTGATAAGTTACTACTAATAAAACAAAATCCTATTGGAAGTCCATCTCTTAGATGAATGGGACTTGAAAAATGCAATCAGACAGTATCTACTTGGTTAACATTATTATTAGAATGAGAGAGAATTCAATGTCAATTCTATTCCTGTTTTTCAGTTTAGCAACACAAACTTTAGATAAGCCTTACTTACCTAAATAAGTAGATAGGCATAGAATGTGCTTTGTTAGGATGTCAGTCAATATTTTGAAAATTTTCAGAGTTATTTGCCAGAAATCATACAGTGTTCTAGCACCAAAAATTATTTGTGATGGTCTGCTGAGAATTTGATCAGGTTATTTTCAATGCTGTTGGGTGTTAAGAATAATAAATGGAATAATTTGCAAAGCCTTGCTATTTTTCAGTCAGTAGTCATTTCCTTTCTCAATTTCTGGAAAGTACACCAAAAATGTTTAAGAAGTCTTATCAAATGACTATTAATTACATCTATTTTTCAATACTTACCAAGCATTTTAATCAGCCCATTATTCTCAGAACAGTTAGGAAATATAAATATATTAAAATCAATATGCCTTTTTCACAAATTCTTCTACTTATCACATTTTTCAGTATTTTTGTCAACCTTGGAACCGGAGATTTGTATTTAACATGTGAAAAATGTTTGCAGTGTATAATTAATTGGCAAAACCAATCCCTACTATCAAAACAGTCAGTCAAATTAGACTTTTAAAATTAAAATAATCTGCTAAGGCACATTTTGAGAAGTCTTATGAAAAGACAATTTNCAAATTCTTCTACTTATCACATTTTTCAGTATTTTTGTCAACCTTGGAACCGGAGATTTGTATTTAACATGTGAAAAATGTTTGCAGTGTATAATTAATTGGCAAAACCAATCCCTACTATCAAAACAGTCAGTCAAATTAGACTTTTAAAATTAAAATAATCTGCTAAGGCACATTTTGAGAAGTCTTATGAAAAGACAGTTTTTAATAGTGATCAGAATATATAATTAAGACAGATTTCTAAAGGGGGCCAATATTAAAATGATATTCATATAGTCTATTTTATTCATTTTATAATATTATAAAATGAATTGTAAGCCTTTAAATGTTTCCTCATTACTTAACATGTAATGATTTGACCATAATTAAAAAAACACAAATGGAATAGAGCTACATATAACAATATGGATGAATTTTAGCATTATGGAATGAGAAATTAAGCCCAAGAAGACTGCATATAATAACTTTAAGAAAGTTCAAAACCCAACAGTGTTATATTATTTAGATATACATATACATTTGCTAAAATTTTATATATATATATATACACACATACACATATAAAAGACCAGTGGATATTTTTACCATTAGTTGCAGATATTTTAATCTAAGGAGAGTGACAAACTGGTGCTTTGAAGGAGAAAGGGGAGAACTATTTGTTTATAGTCTTAAGTGCTTGATACTGTGTAAAAATTAGTCCTAGGTAATATTTATGAGCAATTATTACATCTTAAGCATTCTTTAAAGTGCCTTGTATATATTATGTGATTAACTCTCACCTTGAGTTTGGTATTGTTATTTCCATTTTAAGGATTAGAAAAATGAGGTGCAAGGAGGTTATGGAATTTGCTCAAGGACCATATATAATAAATGACAGAGACAGAATTCTAATGATAAATAATTATAATTCCCACAATCATCCTGAGAATAATTATCATTATTAAAATGTTAAAAATTTGAGCCTCTGTGGCTTGCCCAAGATTATTAAGCAGAANTTATGGAATTTGCTCAAGGACCATATATAATAAATGACAGAGACAGAATTCTAATGATAAATAATTATAATTCCCACAATCATCCTGAGAATAATTATCATTATTAAAATGTTAAAAATTTGAGCCTCTGTGGCTTGCCCAAGATTATTAAGCAGAAATGGAATTCCAGACTCACTTATGTCGATCATTTGAAACTCCGAAAGAATTTGGTGCTTCTAATGTACAAAGAATATGAAGAATAAGAAAAAAAAATTGATAGTGATTTTTTTTGGCAAAAAAAATCCAGAAAAATTGTGAGCAAACCTTAGTAAATATTGAAGGCTTAATGTTGAATAATGTTTATTTACAAGCAATTCTATGGCGTCAAATTATATAATTAAGGGAACTGAAAAAAAATACATGAATTAAGAAACCTATCTTTGAAAAACGACTACAGATCATCAGAATTTTATATGTATAGAACATGCCCCTTTAAGCTTATTAGTCTCATCTTAGACTCACCCTTTCCTTTCACGCAATGCAGAAAAGATTTGGGGATGTTGCCCAGGTACCTGGAAGCCGTTCGGTTCCAGCTGCTACTTTATTTCTTCTGAAGAGAATTTCTGGGCTAAGAGTGAGCAGAACTGCATTGGGATGGGAGCGCACTTGGTGGTGATCAACACAGAAACAGAGCAGGTACTTTGGTTTTCTTTATTTTTCATTAAAATTTTTTAAAAACTGAGGAAAGAGAATAACAAACTTACCACCTTAACTCTTTTTAAGTGTACAGTTTAGTAGTGCTAACTATATTCACATTATTGTATTTGTAATGTCTTATTGTTGTTCAGTCGCTCAGTCATGTCTCACTTTTTGCGACCCCATGGACTGCAGCATGCCAGGCTTCCCTGTCTTTCACTATCTCCTGGAGTTTGCTCAAACTCACGTCCATTGAGTCAGTGATGCCATCCAACCATCTCATCCTCTGTCATCCCCTTCTCCTCCAGCCTTTGATCTTTCCTAGCACCAGAGTCCTTTCTTAGAAGAGTCAGCTCTTTGCATCAGGTGGCCAAAGTATTAGAGCTAATGTCTTATGGAAAAACCCAAATGAACTTTTTGACCAACTCAATAACAAGATTTAACAACTTTTTCATCTTGCCAAACTGAACTCTATACCCAATGGACAGTGACAACCCATTTCTCCCTCCCTCCAGTCCCTGGAAACCACCCTTTTAATTTCTGCATTTATGAGTTTGACAATTAATACTTATAGATACCTCATACAAGTCGCATCATATAGTATTTTGTATTTTCGTGACTGCCTTATTTCACTTAGTATAATATCTTCAAAATTTATCCATTTTGTAGCATGCGACAGGATTTTCCTCCTTTGTAAGTCTGAATAATATTCCACTCTATGTATAAAACATGTATCACTTATCCAGTCACATGTTTATGGACGTTTGGGATACTCCATCACCTGGCTCATGAACAATGCTGCAATAAACACAGATGATCTTTGAAATTTTGCTTTCAGTTATCTGCATATATATTCAGAAGTGGGATTGCTGGATCATATAGTAATCCTAATTTGAATTTTTCGAGGAACCACGATACTGTTTTACACAGTGGCTGCACTATTTTATAGTCCCACAAAGAGTACACAAAGGTTCCAATTTCTCCATTTTATTGACAAACACATTATTTTCTTTGTCTTTATTCCAGTAGTGGCCATCCTAATGGGTGTGAAATTATATTTTATTGTGACTTGATTTCCTTTTCTTTAATGATTAGCAGTATCAAGCATCTTTTCATATGTTTGTTGATCATTTGCATGCCTTCTTTGGAAAAATGTGTATTCAAGTACTCTCCCTATTCTAAAAATTGAGATATTTGTGGGGTTTTTTGTTGAAATATAGGAGCTTTATATATTCTACATATCAATTCCTTATCAGGTATATGATTTTCAAATATTTTCTCCCATTTCACAGGTTGCCTTTATACTCTGTTGATTATCTCCTTTGATGCTCAGAAGTTTTAGAGTCTGATGTAGTTAAGTTAGTTTATTTTTTCTTTGTTGCCTATGATTTTGGTGTCATAGCTAAAAAATTGCCAAATCCAGTGTCATAGAACATTTCTCTTGTGTTTTCTTTCACAATTTTTATAGTTATGTGTCTTATATTTAGGTTTTTCTTCCATTTTGAATTCTTATTTTTTTATGCAGTGTAAGGTAACAGTCCAAATTTATTTTTTGCTACCTCTGCTCCATTTTAGCTTCATTTGTGTGAAATATTTTTTTCCATTTGTTCACTTTCAGTCTGTACGTGTCTTTAAGACTGAAGTGAGTCTCACTGGAGTTTGTTTTTTTTATCCAGTTAACTACTCTATGGTCTATTGCTTCTTGTGGATAATTTCTGTGATTTTAATTATCATCTCATCTGTGGGTTACCTATCTGGGTGTATGGATCTTGAGTCCTCTTTGTCTCTGACCCAGCTACCAGTCACTTCGTTGTTAAGTTGTAGAAGATCTTTCGACTAGCCTGCAGATCATTCTCATTGCCAGTTGCTTTATAAATAGTTGTAATCCTGGTGTGCTGTGAAAGGAGGGAACTTGGGGTCTTTCTACTCTCCATCCTGGCTCCTCTTGGTCAAAACTAATAATGATTTCAGAAATTAATCACACACTACAGTTAAAATTTAGTTAGAACTCCTTTATGTTTAACTTTTGCAAGTATTGAAATCTATTTCCTAGAGAAGTACTGTTTAGGAAAGTAGACAAAGAAATTTGAATTTTGATGACCCAAATGTAATTTTACTGATAAACAATGATAAATAAGATGACACACACACATTTGTAAAATTTATTAAACATTTAAAGCACAGAAACTGATCTGTACATTGAAAAAGAATTGTCTCTTGGTAAAGAAGGGAATAAATCATCTGAGATGGGAACTCGTGGAACAGAGCTTTCTTCCTTCCGGGATAGTGTTGGTGTTTTTAGCCATCTGTTTTTTTCAGTGTGCTGCCGTGACACTGTTCCTCATACCTGCATTTTCTTTTCTACAGAGCTAGAGATAACCCTTACTTGATCCAACCTGGAAATTTCAACCTGTGACTCTTTTTCTTCACATAGGATTTCATTATCCAGCAGCTGAATAAAACATTTTCTTATTTTCTGGGACTCTCAGACCCACAAGGGAATGGCAACTGGCAATGGATTGATCAGACACCTTACAAGGAAAATGTCAGGTGAGTGCAGACTCAAATTAATGGACCTAGTGCCTTGTTTACACAAAAAAATTAGAGAAATTTTGTTAGCAGCAACTATTAATGCTAATACTAATGGCTATAATTATGAAAACAAGAGTCTAACAATCATTAAGTTCTTACAAGTGCATGCATTATCTTACCTAAATTTCATAAAAACTTCTTTTTCAGAACTCATTTTACTGATAAGAAATAGAATAAATTGCCCGAGTTCAATAAATTAGTAAGATGAGAAAGTAGTCTCAACTCAAAGTCCAAAGATGGTGCTCTTAACTGTTACTTTTGCTGTTCCTACACAATTCAGTTAAGTATTTCTCCAATTAATTAGATTTATACATCTGAAGCAGTATTATGTTCAAATTCTAATAGGAAAATTATATAATAATACTATTTGTTTGTGGCTTTAAAAAATCCTGAATTTAATTATACATTATTACACAAGCTTGTGAGCTATTTGGGGAACTTGTGGTGATTCCTATCTTTGTAGATGAAGGATTTAATTACTTCCTTAAAGCCAGATGAGTCAGCAGCAGTACCAGGTCTTTTAATTTAAAAAATAATGTCCTGTCCCTTCTGTCCCACCCTACCACAGATTGTATCCCAGACTCAAGCATTCTGATACTCACTTTATGTAGCTCCATGAGAACAAAGAGATTTAGGAATACGATAAGAGTGCATAAGTCAGAGAGGTCAGGATAAGTGCTCTGTATAAGAGAGGAAGTGAAGATCAGATTTTAAAACATTAAATCTTGCCTTGTTTCATAAAAACTTATTTTCCAGGAGAATTTTAGATTAGCAAGAGTGAAAGTATGTGTCTGCACATGTAGTTTTATTTTTAAGACTTTTTTTTTTTTGATGTGGATCATTTTAAAGTCTTTATTGAATTTGTTATAATACTGCTTATGTTTTGGTTTTTGGATCTCAAGGCATGTGGGATCTTAGCTTCCTGACCAGGGATCGAACCTGTGCCCTCTACACTGGAAGGCAAAATACTAACCACTGAACCATCAGGGAAGTCACCTACATGTGGGGTTTTTCAGGATGGCTGTATGAAGAAAAGGAGTCATCATTGGGATGTTCTTTCATCCTGAACCCCAATTTTTTCAACCCTAACCCTAAGTACTTTCTAATCAATCACTCAGCATTCACTGAAGTGTTTTTACCCTTTGTTTCTCCTTAGATTTTGGCACCAAAATGAACCCAACTTTTCTGCAGAGGAATGTGCTTCAGTTGTTTTCTGGGATGGGAGAGGGTGGGGCTGGAATGATGTTTTCTGTGATTCTAAAAGGAAATCAATATGTGAGATGAAGAAGATTTACCTATGAGTGGAACTTTATTCACTAACATCTTTAAAATTTAGACCCATTGTGAAGTTATACTTTCCTTTTGTAACTTATGATAATTCTTATCATATCAGGTCATGGGCACATTCCAATGCCTTTCTCCCTTCAGTTCATCCTCTTCTATTAACTTCTTTTCCACTAATCTTAGGATGAGCTTTCCTTAATTTTTTTTGTTTAGTTTGTTATTCATTCTTTTCTTCTCTTTTTTCATATTTCTTTTCAGTNGAAAGATGAAAGTGAGAAGAGAAGGGAATGACAGAGGATGAGATGGTTGGATGGCATCATGGACTCAATGGACATGACTTTGAGTAGACTCCGTGAGTTAGTGATGAACAGGGAGGCCTGGCATGCTGCAGTCCATGGGGTCACAAAGAGTCAGACACGACTGAGCAATTGAACTGAACTTGAGGATCCTTTGGCATTGCCTTCTTTGAGATGGGAACAAAAACTGACATTTTACAGCCGTGTGGCCACTGCTGAGTTTTCCAAATTTGCTGGCATATTGAGTGCAGCAATATGTACAAAACACCATGTACAAAAAATAAACTCAAAATGTGGACCAAAAGCTTAAATGTAAGACCTGACACCATAGAAACTCCTCGAGGAAAACATAGGCAATATGCTCTTTGATATTGGTTGACACTATATTTTTGATACGTCTTTTTAAGCAAGGAAAACAAAAATAGGCAATGAGAATATATCAAACAAAAAAGCTTTCGTATGGTGAAGGAAACTATCAACAAGCCAAAAAGGGAGAAATCTGGAAAATTTTTATCTGATAAAGGATTAAAATGCAAAATATACACATAACTCATGAAACTCAACATTAAAGAAACCAACTCAAAAAATAAGCAGAGCACCTAAACAGATATTTTTTAAAGAAGATACACAGATGGCTAATAGACACATGAAAAGATACTCAACATCACTAATCATCATGGAAAAGTAAACAACCTGGAGGGGTGGGATGGGGAGGGAGGTGGGAGGGATGTTCAAGTGGGAGGGGACATAGGTAAACCTATGGCTGATTCATGTTGATATTTGGTAGCAACCAANATACACAGATGGCTAATAGACACATGAAAAGATACTCAACATCACTAATCATCATGGAAAAGTAAACAACCTGGAGGGGTGGGATGGGGAGGGAGGTGGGAGGGATGTTCAAGTGGGAGGGGACATAGGTAAACCTATGGCTGATTCATGTTGATATTTGGTAGCAACCAACACAATACTGTAAAGAAATTATTCTTTAGTTAGAAAGATACAATTACCAAAAAAACCAAAAACCAAAAAACAAACCCACAAGATATCACCTCTAGTTTACTCTGGACCGTCTGACTCTGAGAAACCTATTGGCATTGATCAGTGTGTTTTTTACTTGCTCCATCAAAAGCAGAAGCTGTAGGTCTGCACCGAATTACTGGATTGCTGCTGCGGTTTTCATTCCGTTTGTCCACGCTGGTTTCATCACCACTGTAGTGGGCATGCATTGTTTCTTTTCCTTCCTCTTGCCGACTCCTTTTTCGAGTGTGGTCCAGTCATGATTTCCATACTAGATACAGTCTTACTTCCTGTTAGGCTATGTTTTTAATTATTCTGTCAGTTGCTGTTAACCAGTGGCTTTTTACATGATGAAATGTCCTTCTTTTCTCAGAGGGCTATAATTCGGTAATTAACAGCATGGGCTTCGTGCTGTATCACGTAGATCTGAATGCTAGGGTACTCTCTGTGGGAGCTCTGGCAAGTTTTTAACTTTTCAAAGACATGGGGATGTTATTTGTAATGGTGGGAAGATAATAGTACATACTTTGTTTTGTGAAGATCATGGAAGTTAATTTCTGTTCAGTACTTAGGATAATCCCTGGTCTAATCAATTAATGTGAACTATCACTGCTTTCAGTTCAGTTCAGTTCATTTGCTCAGTTGTGTCTGACTCTTTGCGACCCCATAGAGGAATTTTAAAATAATGTTCCAAGATGGTTACAGCTGGCATGAGCTGGTACTCATATTCTCCCAGGTGCCTTGCTTGGGTTACTTACATCAACTTTTTTTTTTCGACCAAAGGACTTAAAAAAAAAAAATCTTTATCCACAAACTCTCTGTAGCATCTAAATCTTTGTGTGTGTGTTTTTAAATAAAGCATTTCGCTGTTGGATGAATCCCTGAAGTATTTTCATCTTTAGAAACTGTCGATATAGTCTAGCTTCTTCATTAATGTGGAGGGCACATTTTTTAAATTTATTTTTTAATTGAAAGATAATTGCTTTACAGAATTTTGTTGTTTTCTATCAAACCTCAACATGAATCAGCCATAGGTATACATATATCCCCTCCCTTTTGAACCTCCCTCCCATCTCCCTCCCCACCTCATGCCTCTAGGTTGATATGGAGCCCCTGTTTGACTTTCTGAACCATACAGCAAATTCCTATTGGCTATCTATTTCACACATGGTAATGTAAGTTTCCACGTTACTCTCTCCATACATCTCACCCTCTCCTCCCCTCTCCCCATGTCCATAAGTCTGTTCTCTATGTCTGTTTCTCCACTGCTGCCCTGCAAATAAATTCTTCAGAAACATTTTTCTAGATTCTGTATATATGTGTTAGTATACAATATTTATCTTTCTCATTCTGACTTACTTCACTCTGAATACTAGGCTCTAGGTTCATCCACTTCATTAGAATTGACTCAAATGCATTCCCTTTTATGGCTGAGTAATATTCCATTGTGTATATGTACCTCTATCCATTCATCTGCTGATGGACATCTAGGTTACTTCCATGTTCTAGCTATTGTAGATAGTACTGCAATGAACGGTGGGATACATGAGTCTTTTTCAATTTTGGTTTCCTCATATACCTCAGTTTTGATATATGCCTAGGGTTGGGATTGCTGAGTCATATGGTGGTTTTATTCCTAGTTTTTTAAGGAATCTCCATACTGTCTTCCATAGTGACTGTATCAATTCACATTCCCACCAACAGGGACACATGGTTTTGAGCTGCTATAACTAGTCTGTAAGACAAGGCAAATTTGCTTCATTCCCTTGTTTATAATGGTTATCTTCTTCAAAACAGTCTTGAGTAAGATGCCTGTGTTTAAAATTTCCAAACTAATATGAATCCTTCTTGGAAGCTAATTTTAAAATACCTTATATTGCTTTGCTTGATTGACCATCATTGAAATGGAGTTTGTTAGCCTGTAATGAATATCTGTTGTCCTCCTTTAAATGCTATACATTTATACTACTTTTTCAATCCTTAAGAAGTCTAATTCTTCTTTCCTGAAGATGTGCAGAGTGCCCAGTGACTTGAGCATGCCATCAACCTGCTACTTTGAAATTTTATAGCATTGATTCAATTCATGAATTTTAAACATTAGTCTTGGTTGGCTTTTTACTTCCAAATCACTTGAGTGATCCTGCATTTTGGACTCATTTGCATGATTTCAGTTTAAGAACATTTGTGCAAAAGAAACTGTTTTCCTGCACAGTAATAACAACAAAGATGGTGACCACTCATACAACACAACTTACACTGGCATGGCCCATGATAGCTTTCAAAGTGCCTTGAAATAACTTGCCTAATTTTATTCTCATGGTCCCTTATTGAGAAAGGGGAAAAGAAAGACCAGAATTGTCATTAGGGATAAAGTCCAAGTTTTGACACACACTGTCAGGACTGTTGGTGTGTCAGACACACTAAACAAAAGATTTGGATAATTAATCAGAGAAAACCTTTAAGACCGTCTTAGGAATCAGTCTACAGAGCACTCATATTTGTCAGCCACTCCTCTCGAGCCTTTTCCAGTTTTTATTTGCCAACGTCAACATCCTACAGACTCAGTATTTCTCAGCTTCTGAGATGACTTGAGAAATCATAAAGGACACCAGCTTCTCTGATTTGTAGGGTTGAAATAAATTTTGCTGTGAAAAAGCCTGATATCTACAGTATAAGTTACTTGCAATGTCTATGACTTTTAAAAAATCTTTATCTTATGATCATAATATCCTTTCTAATATACCTATTTTTCATCCACTTAATATGATTAGATTTCTGACTCAGGCTTTGTGTCCGTGAGTCTGGCTCTGGTTTCTTGCTGAATTTTGGACCCTGTGCTGAAAACTATTCAACTGACCCATAGTCCTATCCTTTCTAGGGCTTCCCAGGTAGTGCTAATGGTAAGAAACCCATCTGTCAGTGCAGGAGATGCAGGAGACATGGGTTTGACCTCTGGGTCAGGAAGATCCCTTGGAGGAGTGCATGGCAACCCCCTCCAGTATTCATGCCTGGAGAATCTCATGAACAGAGGACTGGCAGGCTACGGTCCATAGCGCTGCAGAGTCAGACATGACTGAAGCGATCTGTACTTGAGCCTAGCCTTTTTGCAAGCCATTCCTTTGGCAGTTCTCTGTACCTACACACATGTGTTATCAAGGCCCTCAGTGCTATTACTTGTCTGATTTCAAGTCTGACCAAGGTGTGAACATTCTCCTGCTGAATCATGACTCCAGATTTTGTTTTCCTTCGAGAGTAACAATATGTCAACCGTGGTCCTACCCATTTTGATGTTTTTTTCTCATGTTTGCTTGATATGCAGGAGTTACTCAGCTTGTTTCTAGATTTCTTTCAGAGGGAGTTATTGCATGTGTAGCTGTAGATTTGGTGTGTCCATGGAAGGAAGTGTGTTCAGGAGGCTCTTGTAACACTGTCTTGAACCAGAATCTGATAGCTGTTTTATTCTTATATTTCACTCGTGACATCAGTCTATTTTGATTTTGTACTTTTCACATCTTTTTCCTCTTTTTTTTGCAACCAGACATTTCTTCCAGAAATATACATATACTACTATCTTCCTGGCTAAATGCTACATAACTCATTGACTTCATCTGGCAGCATTATTCCAAAGCCATGTATTTCTTATATTTTCAAAGTCTGTCATTTGATGTTAGGGTCTTATCTTCTAGACTATAAAGGAGTCTTTCTTGTTAGCTCTTTTGCTTAGCATGTTTGACTAATTTGTAACTTTGTAGCACATTGGGAGTTCTCTTTCTGTTTTTTAATTTTTGGACCTACCCCATGGGTATGTGGGATCTTAG
The DNA here is from genome assembly GCA_006410615.1 of Neotragus moschatus. Taxonomy (NCBI): domain Eukaryota; kingdom Metazoa; phylum Chordata; class Mammalia; order Artiodactyla; family Bovidae; genus Neotragus; species Neotragus moschatus. Next base: position 36,520 of record SJYA01000846.1, on the reverse strand, counting down.
TTCTTATACCAAGGATTGNAATATACCTATTTTTCATCCACTTAATATGATTAGATTTCTGACTCAGGCTTTGTGTCCGTGAGTCTGGCTCTGGTTTCTTGCTGAATTTTGGACCCTGTGCTGAAAACTATTCAACTGACCCATAGTCCTATCCTTTCTAGGGCTTCCCAGGTAGTGCTAATGGTAAGAAACCCATCTGTCAGTGCAGGAGATGCAGGAGACATGGGTTTGACCTCTGGGTCAGGAAGATCCCTTGGAGGAGTGCATGGCAACCCCCTCCAGTATTCATGCCTGGAGAATCTCATGAACAGAGGACTGGCAGGCTACGGTCCATAGCGCTGCAGAGTCAGACATGACTGAAGCGATCTGTACTTGAGCCTAGCCTTTTTGCAAGCCATTCCTTTGGCAGTTCTCTGTACCTACACACATGTGTTATCAAGGCCCTCAGTGCTATTACTTGTCTGATTTCAAGTCTGACCAAGGTGTGAACATTCTCCTGCTGAATCATGACTCCAGATTTTGTTTTCCTTCGAGAGTAACAATATGTCAACCGTGGTCCTACCCATTTTGATGTTTTTTTCTCATGTTTGCTTGATATGCAGGAGTTACTCAGCTTGTTTCTAGATTTCTTTCAGAGGGAGTTATTGCATGTGTAGCTGTAGATTTGGTGTGTCCATGGAAGGAAGTGTGTTCAGGAGGCTCTTGTAACACTGTCTTGAACCAGAATCTGATAGCTGTTTTATTCTTATATTTCACTCGTGACATCAGTCTATTTTGATTTTGTACTTTTCACATCTTTTTCCTCTTTTTTTTGCAACCAGACATTTCTTCCAGAAATATACATATACTACTATCTTCCTGGCTAAATGCTACATAACTCATTGACTTCATCTGGCAGCATTATTCCAAAGCCATGTATTTCTTATATTTTCAAAGTCTGTCATTTGATGTTAGGGTCTTATCTTCTAGACTATAAAGGAGTCTTTCTTGTTAGCTCTTTTGCTTAGCATGTTTGACTAATTTGTAACTTTGTAGCACATTGGGAGTTCTCTTTCTGTTTTTTAATTTTTGGACCTACCCCATGGGTATGTGGGATCTTAGTTCTTATACCAAGGATTGAACCTGTGCCCCCTGCAATGGAAGCCTGGAGTCCTAACCAGGCTTACTCGCCATGGAAATCCCCTATTCAGTTACTTTGTATGAACTCCTGGCTTCTCTTTCTGCTTGGTTTTTCAGATGTAGCAACTACTGCACATTAGTTATTCCTGTTTTTGCTCCAGAAAATTTCCTCTAGAATTACTTGTCTTACCATTTCTGTATCTATTATTTAGTTCTACAAAACAGAACAAGGAAATACCTATGCTTAGAAATGCATATACTCTTACTGAAAGAAGAAAAGACAAATATTAATGTATATATCATAATAATACATTTGTTTTCCAAAGTTTCCCCAAAACAAACAAGGCTTGAGGGGAAGGAATATTTAGGGAGTTTGAGATGGACATGTATACACTGCTATATTTAAAGTGGGCAACCACCAAGGGTTTACTGTACAGTACCAGAAACTCTGCTCAATGTTATATGGCAGCCTGGTTGGAGGAGACTTTGGGGGAGAGTGGATACATGTATATGTGTGGCTGATTCCCTTTGCTGTTCATTTGAAATTATCACAACATGTTTGTTGACTAGCTATAACCCAATACAAAATAAAAAGGTTTTTAAAAAATAAGCAAGTCTTATAATATATATTCACATTTTATATTTGAAATATAAATTGCTTCCTTTTGTATCATTGCTGCTGCTGCTGGAAATATAAATTGCTTCCTTTTGTATCATTATAAGTTCATAAATTTTTATACATTCAAATATTTCTAATTTATCATCATAATATAGACAAATTATATATATATAACTATTTTAACATCTGTTTATCTATCCTTGTTATTTATTAACTTAAGGATAATAAATCCTTATTACCAAATTCAGACTTAAATGAAGAAAGTAGGGAAAACCACTAGGCCATTCAGGTATGACCTAAATCAAATCCCTTATGATTATAGAGTGAAAGTGAGAAACAGATTCAAAGGATTAGATATGATAGAGTGCCTGAAGAACTATGGACGGAGGTTTGTAACATTGCTACAAGCAATGATTGTTACAAACAATGTTACAAACAATGAGGCAGTGATCAAGATCATCCCCAAGGGAAAAAAAATGCAAAAAGGCAAATGGTTGTTTGAGGACACCTTACAAGTAGCTGAGAAAAGAAGAGAGGCGAAAGGCAAAGGAGAAAAGGAAAGTTATAACCATCTGAATGCAGAGTTCCAAAGAATAGCAAGGAGAGATAAGAAAGCCTTCCTAAGTGAACAATACAAAGAAACAGGAAAACAATAGAAGGAGAAAGCCTAGAGATCTCTTCAAGAAAATTAGAGACACCAAAGGACAANAAGTAGAAAAGGAAAGTTATAACCATCTGAATGCAGAGTTCCAAAGAATAGCAAGGAGAGATAAGAAAGCCTTCCTAAGTGAACAATACAAAGAAACAGGAAAACAATAGAAGGAGAAAGCCTAGAGATCTCTTCAAGAAAATTAGAGACACCAAAGGACAATTCATGCAAAGATGGCCACAATAAAGGACAGAAATGGTATGGACCTAACAGAAGCAGAAGATATTAAGAAGAGGTGGCAAGAATACACAGAAGAACTATACAAAAATATCTTCTTGACCCAGATAACCACTATGGTGTGGTCACTCACCTAGAATCAGACATCTTGGAGTGCAAAGTCAAGTGGGCTTTAGTAAGCATCACTACGAAAAAGCTAGTGGTGGTGATGGAATTCCAGCTGAGCTATTTCAACTCCTAAAAGATGATGCTGTTAAAGTGTTGCACTTAATATGCCAACAAATTTGGAAAACTCAGCAGTGGCCACAAGACTGGAAAAGGTAAATTTTCTTTCCAATACCAAAAATGTTCAAATTACTGTGCAGTTGCACTCATCTCACATGCTAGTAAATAATGCTCAAAATTCTCCAAGAGAGGCTTCAACAGCAGGTGAACCAAGAGCTTCCAAATGTTCAAGTTGGGTTTAGAAAAGGCAGAGGAATCATAGATCAAATTGTCAACCTTCAATGGATCATAGAAAAAGAAAGAATTCCAGAAAAACACCTACTTCTGCTTCTTCACTATGCTAAAGCTTTTGATTGTGTGGATCACAACAAACTGGAAAATTCTTCAAGAGATGGGAATATCAGACCACCTTACCCGTCTCCTGAGAAACCTGTGTGCAGGTCAAGAAGCAATAGTTAGAACTGTACATGAAACAACAGACTGGTTTCAAATAGGGAAAGGAGTATGTCAAGGCTGTATATTGTCACCCTGCTTATTTAACTTATATGCAGAGGACATCATGTGAAATGCCAGGCTGGATGAAAAACAAGCTGGAATCAAGATTGCCAGGAGAAATATCAGTAACCTCAGATATGTAGGTGACACCACCCTTATGGCAGAAAGCGAAGAAAAACTAAAGAACCCCTTGATGAAATTGAAAGAGGAGAGTGAAAAAGTTGGCTTAAAGCTCAGCATTCAGAAAACTAAGATCATGGCATCTGGTCCAATCACTTCATGGGAAATAGATAGGGAAACAATGGAAACAGTGAGAGACTTTATTTTATTGGGCTCCAAAATCACTGCAGATGGTTACTGCAGCCATGAAATTATTGCTCCTTGGAAGAAAAGCTGTGACCGACCTATTTCAGTTCAGTTTCTCAGTCATGCCTGACTCTTTGCAACCCCATGAACCACAGCACACCAGGCCTCCCTGTCCATCACCAACTCCCTGAGTTTACCCAAACTNCCAAGGAGCAAGTGTCTTTTAATTTCAGGGCTGCAGTCACCATCTGCAGTGATTTGGGAGCCCCCCCAAATAAAGTCTCTCATTGTTTACCTGTCTATTTGCCATGAAGTAATAGGACCAGATGCCATGATCTTTGTTTTTTGAATGTTAAGTTTTAAGCCAGCTTTTTCATGCTCCTCTTTCACTTTCATCATGAGATTCTTTAGTTCCTTTCACTTTCTGCCATAAGGGTCATATCATCTGCATATCTGAGGTTATTGATATTTCTCCTGGCCATCTTGATTCCAGCTTGTGATTCATCCAGCCTGGCATTTCTCATGATGTATTCTACATATAAGTTAAATAAGCAGGGTGACAGTATACAGCCTTGACATACTTCTTTCCCTATTTGCACCAGTCTGTTGTTCCGTGTCTGATGCTAACTGTTGCTTATTTACCTGCATACAGATTATACTCCATATAGCAGTATAATCACTTTGAAAAAGGTTGTCCCAACCAGAGTTGGCAATAGGTATANCTACATATAAGTTAAATAAGCAGGGTGACAGTATACAGCCTTGACATACTTCTTTCCCTATTTGCACCAGTCTGTTGTTCCGTGTCTGATGCTAACTGTTGCTTATTTACCTGCATACAGATTATACTCCATATAGCAGTATAATCACTTTGAAAAAGGTTGTCCCAACCAGAGTTGGCAATAGGTATAACCTGTTACCAGCAGGGGCATATGTGTGATGGACCTTACAGAGATGCATGCTTGTTTGCTCGAAGGATAAAAGGTCAAAAATGCCCAGAGGTGCAGAGCTCATACTAGCCAAACATTGGAAACAAGGCAGTTATCTACCAGAAGAAGAAAAGATAAACACATTTTAGTTCGTTAAGATAATGGATCACTTTTCAGCAATGAGAACTGATGAGTTATGGTTGCACAAAACAACATAGATAAAATTTCAGAAAACCCTGAGCAGAAGGCAGAACCCAAAGTATGATTTCACTTATATAAAGTTCAGAAGCAGGCAAATCTGATCTATATGGTTTTGTGATAGATTATGAAGTGGTAGAATTATGAAGCAAAGCACAAAGTGATTGCTTTAAAAGCCATGGCATGATTACCTTTAAGAGAAAGTGAGGGATTCGTGTTTGGGCTGTGAAGGTCACCTGGGGCTTTGGTAATGTTGCATTTTTTTGAGCTGGGTTGTTGGAATGTTCACTTTATAATAATTTGATAAACTGTACACTTATGTTTTTCACTTCATTAGACTCGGTTATATTTCAAAGTGAAAATACTGAAAATATAAGTGGGTAAGACTTGTAGGACTTTGCAGAAGAATACCGGTGGTCACCAAAATCTCTACTCTAAGCACAAATATTGATAGAAAAACATGTTTAAAAGTACATGGACATTAAAGTTTGCAAAACTACCCCCGTAAAGCACAAAATGGACACTAAGGGCCTCCCAGGTGACCCTAGTGGTAAAGAACGCACCTGTCAATGCAGGAGATATAAAAAATGTGGGTTCAGGAAGATCCTGGGGCAGGAAGATCCCCTGGAGGAGGGCATGGCAATCCACTCCAGTATTCTTGCCTGGAGAATCCCATAGACAGAGGAGCCTGGACACAACTGAAATGTCTTAACACACATGCATAATAATGAAAATATTAATTTTCAACAATTCTTTTCAACCAATTCACTTGGAGCTGAAACAAAGGAACTGCATAGGAAGAACAGAGAAGGTGGGGACCTTAACTATTACGGTAAAAGAAAATTTACTCAGTGCAGTATGCCCCCAAAGTAAGTGGTTATATAGGAAAAGGAAACTAAGATTTTTTTCCCTCCTTCACAGTGACTCACCACAACTTTCTTTCCTGTAAGAAAGGAACGGGGTTCCTCAGGCTCCCAAAGCAGCACCCAAAGGTGACATGCATCAGAGAGAAACCAGAACTGAAAGGTACAGAGAGGAGAAGAAATTTGTTCCTTATTTCCATTCAAATTCATAGCCTGATTTAAAGCATATCATTTCTACATTATTATATAAAGAGAGAGATGAAAAGAGTACAAGATGAGAATCTGGCACAAGAGCAGACATCAGTAAATTGAGATAGAATCATTTTCATGATTGTGAGCAGCTGAATAACTAATCAGAGAATACGAACAAAACATTTATGAGCCGATTTTGGCGTCCAAAGCATAACATTTTCTTTTGATTCAGATATATAAGGACTGCTCCCTCCTAGAATATGTAAACTTTGCCAAAGTGTCTTTATCTCTTTTATTCTGTGAAGGCTCATTACATGAGCATTTTAGCAGGTTCTTTGCCTCCTTCAGATAAAATGTCCTGCCAAAAGCTTTGTTAGAGGAACTCTTTCAGTATGGTTGTAAATAACTGTAGGGATGTTGAAAAATGATCACGTCTTCTAAAAGAAAACCTTGTAATTTTCTCACGGTCATTATGTGATTCAGATACTTTTGTTTAGGAACTATTTAGAAATGTAATTTTCAGGATCTTTTTTAAATGGGGGGGGGGAGAGAATGATTGTGGTAATCCTGGAATTATTCTCTTAAATGTTAATTGGATATTAGGTAGTAAAATAACTATACGATTTGTTATATATGGCATGCTCCCTTGGACCTAATTTTCCTTTTGATTTTCACATGAGGGGGCGCCTGGAATTGCTGTCCTGTGGGCTGGAGAGCCTTCCAGTCCAATTGCTATTTTCCTTTTAATGACAACAAGACGTGGGCTCAGAGTGAAAGCCACTGCTCTGGGATGGGAGGTCACCTGGCCACCATCAGCACAGGGGCTGAGCAGGTATGCTGAGAGGCTCATGTCAGTTTCTCTGTTGGTTTGAATCTCTTCGCAGAGAGGGGAATTTCTCAGCTCTGCTCACCTATGTGCCTTTGCTTCCTCTCCCCCATCTGCCTGGAAAGACTTTCTTCCTCTTGCGTTTTTCTTCACATGGCTAACACCTTCTGGTCTTCCCAGATCTGACTCACGTGATATTTTCTCAAGAAAACTACCCTGACCACCTTCCCCACTCCATCCTTCTTGTTCTAATCTGGAGCTACTTTCACGGAATTTTGTGCATTTTATGACCAGGACACTTAGTTCAGTGTTCACTACTCCAGCTCTTCCAATGACTCCTCCTTTGCAGAGGGCTACAGCCATGCTTTATCCATGTTTGTATCTCCAATGGTCTGTGCAATGCTAGGCCCACTTAAGTGATGATTAAGTTAATAAATGAATGGTTAATTAGGACTGAAATATCTTCTCAGGATAAAGAATAGGGCAGATAATTCAGATGTATGTTTGGTATTCTAAAAAAAGAAATCTCAAGGTAAAGTCATTTCTGAGCTGAAATTTACTTCCTCATGCAATATATTTCCATATATCATATACCCAGACTCAGGTTCTACTCCATTCTTGGTTAACATAGTTTCCTGGAGGACTTTGTTTCCATGGCTTTGCAGCTATAGGTTCAGCAACTCTTTGAAATAAGTGTAATTTAATGAAATATGCAATCAATTAATGAAGGTAATTTAAAAAATAAAATTTCCTAGAAATCCAATCCCATTAAGAACTATGCTAAGTAATTTGCAAGCTGATCTCATTTAATCTTCACAGTGACCCTCTGAAGTAGTGGAGTTGTCCCTTTTGGAGTTGAGAAAACTGGGGTTTGGAGACATTGAAGCACTTATTAACATTACATCATAAATGTCAGAGGCAGGATCAGAAAACATATAACTAATGCTTTTGTGTTTAACTAGTAGTTTATTTGACCTCTTTCCTCTTTTCCTAAAATAATGGTTATCAACTGATAAATGCAAATATACTTATAAAAATTCACATTTTTACACAGAACTTTATCACTCAATTTTTGGATAGACGATTTTCATATTTCCTGGGACTTAGGAATGAGAACCTTGATGGCCAGTGGCATTGGGTGGACAAGAAACCATTTAACCCACAGATGGTGTGAGTATACCAACGAGGGTAAAATAGCTTTATAGGCAAAGGTAGGAAGAAGACAGCAAGCCAAATTCGTTTTGGGGTGGGTTATATCAGTGTAGGTCTTCCCTGGTGACCCAGTGGTAAAGAATCCACCTATCAATTCAGGAGATGGAAGGTTCAATCCCTAGGTTGGGAAGATCCCCTGGAAAAGGAAATGGCAACCCACTCCGGTATTCTTTCCTGGGAAGTCCCATAGACAGAGAAGACTTGCGGGCTACAGTCCATTGGGTAGCAAAAGAGTCAGACATGACTTAGCAACTAAACAACAACAATACCAGTATGAGAGTGCCTGTTCAGAACAGAGCACTGTCTGTTCAGGAGCCTCTGTGCTAGTCGATTGCTCTGATTCCTGGGACAGTGCAACTGTGAATGCTTCACTAGGGCCATTTTCTCTGCCTGTCCTCTGACCTCTACGCTACACACACAACATGTACACACACATGTATATATATTTTTTCATTTCAGATTCTGGCACAAGCGTGAACCCAACAATGATCAGAAAGAAAAATGTGTTGTTCTTGTTAACGACAAAGACAAATGGGCCTGGAGTGATTTTCCTTGTGACAATCAGGCAAGTTGGATTTGCAAGATAACTGGAACTGCATTCAACTAAAAACCTACGAAAGGGGCCCTGTGATAAGGACAGAAAATAAGAAACAATGCGGCTAAAGCAGAACATACATGTATTGTGGGAACAGAGAAAACATTTTCCGTCATAGAACATTTTCAGTCATGATGGGCTTATTTATTTATTTATTTGTTTCGTTCGTTCAAGATAATGTATTTTTTGTGTTGTGTTTTGGTGGAAAGAATTATATTTTTCTGTGAGAATCAATTTCATTAACTTGCTTTCTTGATAGTATTTCAGGCAGGGTATTTACTTTTCAACTGGTGTGTAATGATTACATATTTAATAGCTTGAATGGTGAAATCTTTTAAGTCACCATTTCCTCTGCTCTAATGATTCTTAGCAACTTAAAGTTCAAAGGTGGGATATTTCAACTGGTAGTGGTGTATCATTTTTTAAACCCAAATATCACAAACTCTAAAGCTTTTAAGCAGCATTTTTATTGTCTGGTGCTTTGTTTTCAGGTTTTTTAATAGTATTAGTCATTAGATTGAAATTCCATGAGCAAAATATTTTTCTGAAGAACAGTATAGAATAGTTAGAATTATGGTATTGCCCAGGAAGAAAGGGATTCCCTGGTAGCTCAGTTGGTAAAGAATCTGCTTGTAGTGCAGGAGACCCTGGTTGGATTGCTGGGTTGGGAAGATCCGCTGGAGAAGGGATAGGGTACCCACTCCTGTATTCCTGGGCTTCCCTGGTGGCTCAGATGGTAAAGAATCCTGCAATGAGGTAGACCTGGGTTCTATCCCTGTGTTGGGAAGATCTGTTGGAGAAGGGAATGGCTACCCACTCTTGCCTGGATTTTTGCCTGGAGAATCCTAAGGACAGAGGAGCCTGGGGTTATAAAGAGTCACACATGACTGAGTGAATTTCACTTTCCAGCAAGAAAAAAATATCCATTTACCTTTCAAAAAATTTACTCCACTTTAAAAATCTTACCACAGTGAGGAGTCTCAAGCTGACAATTTCTTTTTGAGTGGAAAACTCCCTTATAGGCCATCTTAAGCACACTCCTTTAATTCTATAGCTAAGGAAACAAAAGTTTTGGGAAGCCAAAGAGCTCACCTTCACAGGGTTAGTTTATGGTGTAAACAAGACTGTGGCCCAGAACTAGCTTTCATAGTAGGTGGAATGTATTCCCTTTGGTATTACAGAAAAGTTACTGGTGGTGGTGTGGCCTCTTAGCTAACAGATAGATAATAGTTCTTAATTATTCATGTAACATTGTATTAGTGTTTCTGTATTTTTAATTAGAATCAGAAGAAAATCATATTTTCAATCCATTTATGTAAATTGTTAGCATGTTTATTTAGAGCTATAAAGCTACATTTCGAACTAGCAAGAAAAGTCACGGCTTTAACCTGAAGTTGTGCTTTTGTGATGTATGTAGCTTTAATTGTGAAGCAGTCATGTCCAACATCAACAAAATATGGAGGTCTTTCTAAAACATTTTATTTTGCTGATGTTTCCTGGATCCAAGCTAAAAAATTTCAAGTGACATCTTTTTAGCTACTTTCCTTGGTGGCTCAGATGGCAAAGAATCTGCCTGCAATGCAGAGGACTTGATTTGATCCCTGGGTCAGAAAGAGCCTCTAGAGAAGGGAATGGCTACCCACTCCAGTATTCTTGCCTGGAAAATTTCATGGAGAGAGGAGCCTGGTGGGCTTCAGTCCATGGGGTCACAAAGAGTTGGACATGACTGAGCAACTAACATTTTCATCTTCCTTACTACTATATTAAAAAAACAGTATTTATTTTGAAATTAGTGGTTTTCTAAGTTCAGAATATTAGTGTATGATTGATTGTGTGTCTTTACGTGTCTGTGTTTAAAGCTGATGCTTTTAACTGAAGTAGCATCAAGGGACATTGTGTTTGCCATAAATTACATAGCATTAATCTATAACACTTGTTGAAATAGACTTTATATAGTTAATATTATCCATTCTCCATTTGTGTAAAACTGTATTTAAAGATTCAGTAGTCAATAAAATGTGACCTGTCTGTGATTTTATACATCTATGTCTACATCTATACCCTAATCTTTTTCTCCCAATTTGATCATTTTTCATTCACTCCATGGCTTCCACCAGACCAAGTAAACATCTCTTTATCTGGATTATTACAATGGCCTTCTGATTGATCTCCCTGTTTCCACCCTTGGTCCCTTTCAGACAATTCTCAACTCTCATGGCACCTTTTATAAGTAGTCTTCACAATTTCTTTAAAACAGCTAATAGTAATTTCACAAAAATAAATGCTAATTTCTTAAGAACATTGTAATAGAATGTCCTAGAAGTCTGAAACATTTTAAAAACCCAAGCACTTTTTGGAGACTTCCCTGGCAATCTATTGGTTAAGACTTCACCTTCCAATGTAGGAGGTGCTGGTTTGATCCCTGGTTGGGGAGATAAGATCTCCCATGACTCATGGCCAAAAAACCAAACCGTGAAACAGAAGCAATGTTGTAACAAATTCAATAAGACTTTTAAAAAAAGGCCCACATCAACAAAGTCTTTCAAAAAAAAACCACTAAACATTTTTTATCTTTGAAAAAGTAATGTATATGTGTTAATAAGGCAAAGAGTAAAAAACATTATTATAAACATAAGGTGACTCTCTCTTCCACTCCAAACCTCTAAATACCCCTTCAGCGTAACTATGATTACTGATTTCTTATGCGTNCTGCTATTTTCCTTTTAATGACAACAAGACGTGGGCTCAGAGTGAAAGCCACTGCTCTGGGATGGGAGGTCACCTGGCCACCATCAGCACAGGGGCTGAGCAGGTATGCTGAGAGGCTCATGTCAGTTTCTCTGTTGGTTTGAATCTCTTCGCAGAGAGGGGAATTTCTCAGCTCTGCTCACCTATGTGCCTTTGCTTCCTCTCCCCCATCTGCCTGGAAAGACTTTCTTCCTCTTGCGTTTTTCTTCACATGGCTAACACCTTCTGGTCTTCCCAGATCTGACTCACGTGATATTTTCTCAAGAAAACTACCCTGACCACCTTCCCCACTCCATCCTTCTTGTTCTAATCTGGAGCTACTTTCACGGAATTTTGTTCATTTTATGACCAGGACACGTAGTTCAGTGTTCACTACTCCAGCTCTTCCAATGACTCCTCCTTTGCAGAGGGCTACAGCCATGCTTTATCCATGTTTGTATCTCCAATGGTCTGTGCAATGCTAGGCCCACTTAAGTGATGATTAAGTTAATAAATGAATGGTTAATTAGGACTGAAATATCTTCTCAGGATAAAGAATAGGGCAGATAATTCAGATGTATGTTTGGTATTCTAAAAAAAGAAATCTCAAGGTAAAGTCATTTCTGAGCTGAAATTTACTTCCTCATGCAATATATTTCCATATATCATATACCCAGACTCAGGTTCTACTCCATTCTTGGTTAACATAGTTTCCTGGAGGACTTTGTTTCCATGGCTTTGCAGCTATAGGTTCAGCAACTCTTTGAAATAAGTGTAATTTAATGAAATATGCAATCAATTAATGAAGGTAATTTAAAAAATAAAATTTCCTAGAAATCCAATCCCATTAAGAACTATGCTAAGTAATTTGCAAGCTGATCTCATTTAATCTTCACAGTGACCCTCTGAAGTAGTGGAGTTGTCCCTTTTGGAGTTGAGAAAACTGGGGTTTGGAGACATTGAAGCACTTATTAACATTACACCGTAAATGTCAGAGGCAGGATCAGAAAACATATAACTAATGCTTTTGTGTTTAACTAGTAGTTTATTTGACCTCTTTCCTCTTTTCCTAAAATAATGGTTATCAACTGATAAATGCAAATATACTTATAAAAATTCACATTTTTACACAGAACTTTATCACTCAATTTTTGGATAGACGATTTTCATATTTCCTGGGACTTAGGAATGAGAACCTTGATGGCCAGTGGCATTGGGTGGACAAGAAACCATTTAACCCACAGATGATGTGAGTATACCAACGAGGGTAAAATAGCTTTATAGGCAAAGGTAGGAAGAAGACAGCAAGCCAAATTCGTTTTGGGGTGGGTTATATCAGTGTAGGTCTTCCCTGGTGACCCAGTGGTAAAGAATCCACCTATCAATTCAGGAGATGGAAGGTTCAATCCCTAGGTTGGGAAGATCCCCTGGAAAAGGAAATGGCAACCCACTCCGGTATTCTTTCCTGGGAAGTCCCATAGACAGAGAAGACTTGCGGGCTACAGTCCATTGGGTAGCAAAAGAGTCAGACATGACTTAGCAACTAAACAACAACAATACCAGTATGAGAGTGCCTGTTCAGAACAGAGCACTGTCTGTTCAGGAGCCTCTGTGCTAGTCGATTGCTCTGATTCCTGGGACAGTGCAACTGTGAATGCTTCACTAGGGCCATTTTCTCTGCCTGTCCTCTGACCTCTACGCTACACACACAACATGTACACACACATGTATATATATTTTTTCATTTCAGATTCTGGCACAAGCGTGAACCCAACAATGATCAGAAAGAAAAATGTGTTGTTCTTGTTAACGACAAAGACAAATGGGCCTGGAGTGATTTTCCTTGTGACAATCAGGCAAGTTGGATTTGCAAGATAACTGGAACTGCATTCAACTAAAAACCTACGAAAGGGGCCCTGTGATAAGGACAGAAAATAAGAAACAATACGGCTAAAGCAGAACATACATGTATTGTGGGAACAGAGAAAACATTTTCCGTCATAGAACATTTTCAGTCATGATGGGCTTATTTATTTATTTATTTGTTTCGTTCGTTCAAGATAATGTATTTTTTGTGTTGTGTTTTGGTGGAAAGAATTATATTTTTCTGTGAGAATCAATTTCATTAACTTGCTTTCTTGATAGTATTTCAGGCAGGGTATTTACTTTTCAACTGGTGTGTAATGATTACATATTTAATAGCTTGAATGGTGAAATCTTTTAAGTCACCATTTCCTCTGCTCTAATGATTCTTAGCAACTTAAAGTTCAAAGGTGGGATATTTCAACTGGTAGTGGTGTATCATTTTTTAAACCCAAATATCACAAACTCTAAAGCTTTTAAGCAGCATTTTTATTGTCTGGTGCTTTGTTTTCAGGTTTTTTAATAGTATTAGTCATTAGATTGAAATTCCATGAGCAAAATATTTTTCTGAAGAACAGTATAGAATAGTTAGAATTATGGTATTGCCCAGGAAGAAAGGGATTCCCTGGTAGCTCAGTTGGTAAAGAATCTGCTTGTAGTGCAGGAGACCCTGGTTGGATTGCTGGGTTGGGAAGATCCGCTGGAGAAGGGATAGGGTACCCACTCCTGTATTCCTGGGCTTCCCTGGTGGCTCAGATGGTAAAGAATCCTGCAATGAGGTAGACCTGGGTTCTATCCCTGTGTTGGGAAGATCTGTTGGAGAAGGGAATGGCTACCCACTCTTGCCTGGATTTTTGCCTGGAGAATCCTAAGGACAGAGGAGCCTGGGGTTATAAAGAGTCACACATGACTGAGTGAATTTCACTTTCCAGCAAGAAAAAAATATCCATTTACCTTTCAAAAAATTTACTCCACTTTAAAAATCTTACCACAGTGAGGAGTCTCAAGCTGACAATTTCTTTTTGAGTGGAAAACTCCCTTATAGGCCATCTTAAGCACACTCCTTTAATTCTATAGCTAAGGAAACAAAAGTTTTGGGAAGCCAAAGAGCTCACCTTCACAGGGTTAGTTTATGGTGTAAACAAGACTGTGGCCCAGAACTAGCTTTCATAGTAGGTGGAATGTATTCCCTTTGGTATTACAGAAAAGTTACTGGTGGTGGTGTGGCCTCTTAGCTAACAGATAGATAATAGTTCTTAATTATTCATGTAACATTGTATTAGTGTTTCTGTATTTTTAATTAGAATCAGAAGAAAATCATATTTTCAATCCATTTATGTAAATTGTTAGCATGTTTATTTAGAGCTATAAAGCTACATTTCGAACTAGCAAGAAAAGTCACGGCTTTAACCTGAAGTTGTGCTTTTGTGATGTATGTAGCTTTAATTGTGAAGCAGTCATGTCCAACATCAACAAAATATGGAGGTCTTTCTAAAACATTTTATTTTGCTGATGTTTCCTGGATCCAAGCTAAAAAATTTCAAGTGACATCTTTTTAGCTACTTTCCTTGGTGGCTCAGATGGCAAAGAATCTGCCTGCAATGCAGAGGACTTGATTTGATCCCTGGGTCAGAAAGAGCCTCTAGAGAAGGGAATGGCTACCCACTCCAGTATTCTTGCCTGGAAAATTTCATGGAGAGAGGAGCCTGGTGGGCTTCAGTCCATGGGGTCACAAAGAGTTGGACATGACTGAGCAACTAACATTTTCATCTTCCTTACTACTATATTAAAAAAACAGTATTTATTCTGAAATTAGTGGTTTTCTAAGTCAGAATATTAGTGTATGATTGATTGTGTGTCTTTACGTGTCTGTGTTTAAAGCTGATGCTTTTAACTGAAGTAGCATCAAAGGACATTGTGTTTGCCATAAATTACATAGCATTAATCTATAAAACTTGTTGAAATAGACTTTATATAGTTAATATTATCCATTCTCCATTTGTGTAAAACTGTATTTAAAGATTCAGTAGTCAATAAAATGTGACCTGTCTGTGATTTTATACATCTATGTCTACATCTATACCCTAATCTTTTTCTCCCAATTTGATCATTTTTCATTCACTCCATGGCTTCCACCAGACCAAGTAAACATCTCTTTATCTGGATTATTACAATGGCCTTCTGATTGATCTCCCTGTTTCCACCCTTGGTCCCTTT
Source organism: Neotragus moschatus (assembly GCA_006410615.1). Lineage (NCBI taxonomy): Eukaryota > Metazoa > Chordata > Mammalia > Artiodactyla > Bovidae > Neotragus > Neotragus moschatus. The sequence goes on along the minus strand of SJYA01000846.1, from coordinate 21,248 downwards.
CAGACAATTCTCAACTCTCATGGCACCTTTTATAAGTAGTCTTCACAATTTCTTTAAAACAGCTAATAGTAATTTCACAAAAATAAATGCTAATTTCTTAAGAACATTGTAATAGAATGTCCTAGAAGTCTGAAACATTTTAAAAACCCAAGCACTTTTTGGAGACTTCCCTGGCAATCTATTGGTTAAGACTTCACCTTCCAATGTAGGAGGTGCTGGTTTGATCCCTGGTTGGGGAGATAAGATCTCCCATGACTCATGGCCAAAAAACCAAACCGTGAAACAGAAGCAATGTTGTAACAAATTCAATAAGACTTTTAAAAAAAGGCCCACATCAACAAAGTCTTTNATTTCAAGAATTCTTCAATTTCACTTCAATTTTTTTATTTGGTAAATTTAAGTAAAATTGAATTTCATACTTTAAAGAAATTTAAATTGAAATTTCATATATCATCTGCTGTATGACTCCTGTTGATCTTAACCTATATCAACTTGGAATTCAATTCTTTTTTAAACTTTCATCTTTATACAATTGTTGCTCTGAAAAAAGTTTTAAAATAAATAAGTAACATTTTAAAAAGATGTAGTAAAGTGATTTTTATTTTTTTAAAAATTAGAAGCCCAAGTGGTAATAGTATTTAAATTGTAATGGTTTAATTGGAGAACATGATCTTGGGAATATGAATGACTGATTACTCTTTATTTTTTGCTACTTTTTGGGATTTCTGGTGCCTAAATGTTTATATAACCCCATTTATAAAATATGATATTTAAAAAGTTTTAATTGNTTATTTTTTTAAAAATTAGAAGCCCAAGTGGTAATAGTATTTAAATTGTAATGGTTTAATTGGAGAACATGATCTTGGGAATATGAATGACTGATTACTCTTTATTTTTTGCTACTTTTTGGGATTTCTGGTGCCTAAATGTTTATATAACCCCATTTATAAAATATGATATTTAAAAAGTTTTAATTGGATGATCTGCTTCTCAAAGAATATTTTTTTTAATTTTTATTTTTTAGTTTGTTTTACTTTACAATACTATATTCGTTTTGCTATACATTGAGAAGAATTTTTATGATAAATAATTTAGGTTCTAATGAGCTTTACTCTAATAAAATCTAAACAATTCTTTTTTTGCCAAACTTTGAAGGCAGAGTTAGTTGCATAACTTAAATTGTAAATAGTGAAATAGATGCATTAACATTTTTATGTGTCTTTCAATATCAAAATAAAATTTAAGATAATTATAGCCATCTAAAGTATAAAAGCAATGAACAAAAACATTTCCACATATTTTAAAATGTTTCCTCATTTGATGTTTGTGATATGAAAGAAGAAATTAGAAAGTTGAAGATATATTTACTGAATTACTTTCACGTTGAATGACTTTTGTTTTAAAGGCATATTGATTTCAAAAACACAGATTGTCACGCCTATGAGAAATAAACATTTGTAAAGAAAGCTAATATATTATATTCATTTATTCAGTTGGATTTTCCCATTCAATGATTATACATTAATTCCAATGTATGATTTTGAGGGTCTATTTATGGTGTTGTGTGCAAGAAACATGCTTATAAAGCTGCTGTGTTATTTACATATTCTTGAATAACTGAATCAGTATTGATAGACTGTGCTGTGCCTAGTTGTTCAGACATGTATGATTTTATGACCCCATGGACTGTGGCCCACCAGGCCCCTCTGTCCATGGGGATTCTCCATGCAAGAATATTGGAGTGGGTTGCCATGCCCTCCTCCAGGGGGATCTTCCCAACCCAGGAATCGAACTCAGATCTCCTGCATTTGCAGGTGGATTCTTTACCATCTGAGCGACCAGGGAAGCCCAAGAATATTGGAGTGGGTAGCCTATCCCTTCTCCAGGGAACTTCTCAACCCAGGAATGGAACCAGGGTCTCTTGCTGGATTCTTTCTCAGCTGAGCTACCAGGGAAGACTACTGATAGATTATTATGCAATAAATGGACAGGCTTGAGACAGGAAAGTGTGAAATTGATTGTTCTCTTAGAATAAATTATATTGCTCCTGGTTTTCATGTCTTTGTTGGTTGGCCATGAGGCATATGGGATTCCTGCTCCCTGACCAGGGATTGAACACGCATCCTCTGCATTGGAAGGTGAAGTCTCAGCCACTGGACCAGCAAGGAAGTCCTTGGATGACAGTCTCTTTGGAGCTGAAGGTTAGCATGACCTTTCTATTAATAAGTAGGCGAAGTAAATGCCTTTGGCTGGAAAGTCTACAGCAGTCTTTTAATCACGAATAAGTTTGTGACTTGAAAAGTTTCCTACTCATTATAGAGGAGATGACAGTGAAGCGATATGCTTGAGTAAGGGGTGAAAAACAGAATGAAATCAAGAAGACAGATTTTTCAGAAACTAGAAAGAAGACATGACACAGAGCCTGAATTTGAACTGTTTAAGACACTTTCCAAAATTCGCTTCTTTGCTGGATTTGGTGCTTGTTTGTTTTATTTTCACATAAATACTCACAAATGAAACATTTGTACCAAAAGGATAAAGGAATAGCCCTTCTCGCAGCATTGCTAGAGAAGCTTGGTAAATTCTGAGAAATCCCAAGACTGATGTAGACAAAAATGCACTTCAGTCGATAACCATGAATTATAACCTTCAAAATGACTTATTTTTATTTATATCAAAGCAACAAACATTTATGAAGTCCTAAAAAAGTGCAATGCATGCTTTTCTCACATTGGAGTTGTGTGGTTATGATTATCACTTGTCCTTTCCCATTTATGCATTTTAGGGCTGTGCCTCGTGTCTTGAAGATTTTTCTTTTCTCAAATCTTTCTCTCGGGCATTTCGCAAATCCGAAACATACTGAAGAAACAGGGCACATCATTCCAGTTTTGCCTTGGATTTGAGGAGTCCCTTATGGTGGCACAGTCCTCCACAGTAACCAGGTTGTTGGGCTCCCCTGCATCCCAGAAGCTGAAAGAGAGCAAAAGGGGAGATTTACATGAGGCAAGGTGACCTATGCGTGCATGCTAAGTCGCTTTATTCATGTCTGACTCTTTGTAACATTATGGACTGTATGTAGCCCACCAGGCTTCTCTGTCCATGGGATTCCCTCCAGGCAAGAATACTGGAGTGGGTTGCCATTTCCTGCTGCAGGGTATCTTCCCAACCCAGGGACTGAAGCTACGTCTCTTAGTTCTCCTGCAAGTTGGTTCTTTACCATTAGCGTCACCTGGGAATGTATTAGGCAAAATACATTCGTGTTTGACTTTACAACAATTTTATGAGACAGATATTATAATCCCCACTTTGCTGACGAAGCGAAAGAATGTCAGAAGAGCTAAACCATTTCTCTAAGTCATAGAGTTTGTGAACAGTGAAGTTAAACTGGACCTTTCTGACTTTCTGTTCTGCTGTGGTCGCTCATGGCTTTAGACCCAAAATGGAGACGTTAGGGGAAAAAGGGATATTCTGATCATTTGTTTCCTTCACACACATAGCTCACATCATGTTTAGCTCCACTTGTCCTATAGAGTTTGTATTCACTGAGGTGCATACTTCACTGGGGCTACAGAACAATGTTTTCAAGGGTCAGAATATCCTACTTTTAGTCTATAGGAATCTGTTGTCTCAGACTTCCCTTGTGGCACGGTGGAAAAGAATTCACTTACCAATGCAGGGGATACAGGTTCAGTCCATGATCTGGGAAGATCCGACATGCCACGGAGCAGCTAAGCCTGTGTACTGCAGCTACTGAGCCCAAGCCCTCTAGAGCTCAAGAGCCGCAACTTCTCAGCCTGTGGGCTGCAGCTACCCAAGTCCACGGGCTCTGGAGCCTGTGCTCCTTAACAAGAGAAGCCACCGTAATGAGAATTCCATGCACTGAAATGAAGAGTAGCCCCCGCAACTAAAGCAAGCCCTCACAAAGCAATGATGACCCAGTGTAACCAAAAATAATTAATTTTTTAAAATTCAAAGCCGTAAGAAAAGAATCTGTTGTCTTTCCCAAATCATTGTTTTTGTCTCATTGACTGCAGTTTGGAGGCATAAGACTCCAGATTCCACTCTTTGTCTCCCTTGCATTTCCCATGAATTAGTGTTTAGTTTTAAGCCTCTTCTCATTTCATTTATTTCCCCTTTATTCCCGAGGTAATTCTAGGAGATGGAGGCAGCAGATCCTTATGCTTCTCTTTTCTGTCTTATATGTCAGCTCTTTTTATTTTTGCATTTAATATCACCAAGAATGGACATGAATATACCTCTTGGACTAGAAGGAGGTTCTGAGGACTCTCCTCAACAGTGATCTAACTTTACAATTGGGGCTAGTGTTATAACTCTACTGGGCTTCCCAGGTGGCTCCGCCTGCCAATGAAGGAGACACAAGTTTGATCCCTGGGTCAGGAAGATCTGAAGAAGGAAATGGCAAGTCGTTCCAGCATTCTTGCTTGGAAAATCCCATGAACAGAGGAGTCTGGCAGGCTATAGCCCATGGGGTCTCAAAAGAGTTGGACACAACTGAGCAACTAAACAACAACAAATAGTTCTACTACAAGAAGGAAATTACCTCAGAGACTTGGTGAGAGGTGTACCATCTACCCATTTCCAGTGCCCCTCAACCACCTGGTCCGTCAGTCCAATATAAAACTCTTTCTTTCTAGGTTTTGCGTGGTAAAGGAATTCCTATGGAAAATACACACAGCAAATGAGGAGATCAGTTATTCCAATTCCAAACAAACGTTGAAGGTAATTGTTATTAAGGAAGAAGTAGGATTTGGACTGGAGATGATAGAAAAATGGGCCTGAAATGATAAGATTATAGAGGATTTATTTTGGCAAAGCACAGATAACATGAAATTACGCCAGTGAAAAGGAACTTTTGACAGAGAATGAGGTTCACAATAACTCATGCAAAGTTTATCTACAGTTATGGGTGCAAGTCTGAGTGAACTCTGGGAGTTGGTGATGGACAGGGAGGCCTGGCGTGCTGTGATTCATGGGGTCGCAAAGAGTTGGACATGACTGAGCGACTGAACTGAACCGAATGGGTAGCACAAAACATTATAAATCACAGGTTAAATATAATGGACAATTTCTGCTTACCCTCTTTCACATGTTTCTAAAAACACTGGTCATTCTAAAATGAGGTCCCCATATGTACTCTATTATGTGTAAAATGCATAGCTAGTGGGAAGCTGCTGTATAGCACAGGGAGCTCAGCTCAGTGCTCTGTGATGACCTAGTGGGGTGTGATGGGATACATGTATACATATAGCTGATTCACCTGGTTGTACAGCAGAAACTAACAGAACATTGTAAAGCAATTACGCTTCAATAAAAATAATAAATAAATAAAATAAAATATATAAAATATAAACTAAAAATGAATAAATAAAGTAATAATTCAGTTCAGTACAGTTGCTCAGTCATGTCTGACTCTTTGTGACTCCGTGGACTGCAGCACACCAGGCCTCCCTGTCCCTCACCAACTTCCAGAGTTTACTCAGATGCATGTCCATTAAGTCGGTGATGCCATCCAGCTAGCTCATCCTCTGTCATCTCCTTCTCCTCCTGCCCTCAATCTTTCCCAGCACTAGGGTCTTTTCAAATAAGTCAGCTCTTCACATCAGGTGGTCAAAGTAATGGAGTTTCAGCTTCAACATCAGTCCTTCAAATGAACACTCAGGACTGATCTCCTTTATAATGGACTGATTGGATCTCCTTGCAGTCCAAGAGACTCTCAAGAGTCTTCTCCAACACCACAGTTCAAAAACATCAATTCTTTGGTGCTCAGCTTTCTATATAGTCCAACTATCACATCCATACATGACTACTGGAAAAACCATAGCCTTGACTGGATGGACCTTTGTTGGCAAAGTAATGTGTCTGCTTTTTAATATGCTGTCTAAGTTGGTCATAACTTTCTTTCCAAGGAGTAAGCATCTTTTAAATTCATGGCTGCAGTCACCATCTGCAGTGATTTTGGAGCCTCCCCCCAAAATAAAGTCTGCCACTGTTTCCACTGTTTTCCCATTTATTTGCCATGAAGTGATGGGAACAGATACCATGATTTTAGTTTTCTGAATGTTGAGCTTTAAGCCAACTTGTTCACTTTCCTCTTTCACTTTCATCAAAAGACTCTTTAGTTCTTCTTTCCTTTCTGTCATAAAGGTGGTGTCATCTGCATATCTGAGGTTATCAATATTTTTCCTGGCAATTTTCTCTCCAACTTGTGCTTCATCCAGCACAGCGCTTCTCATGATGTACTCTACATATAAGTTAAATAAGCAAGGTGACAATACAGAGCCTTGATGTACTCCTTTCCCTATTTGGAATCAGCCTATTGTTCCATGTCCAGTTCTAACTGTTGTTTCCTGACTTGCATACAGGTTTCTCAAGAGGCAGGTCAGATGATCTGGTATTCCCATCTCTTTCAGAATTTTCCACAGTTGATTGTGATCCACAGAGTCAAAGGCTTTGGCATAGTCAATAAAGCAGAAATAGATGTTTTTCTGGAACTCTCTTGCTTTTTTGATGATCCAGTGGATGTTGGCAATTTGATCTCTGGTTCCTCTGCCTTTTCTAAAGCCAGCTTGAACATCTGGAAGTTCATGGTTCACATATTGCTGAAGTCTGGCTTGGAGAATTTTGAGCATTAGTTTACTAGAGTGTGAGATGAGTGGAATTTTGCAGTAGTTTGAGCATTCTTTGGCATTGCCTTTCTTTGAGACTGGAATGAAAACTGACCTTTTCCAGTCCTGTGGCCACTGCTGAGCTTTCCAAATTTGCTGGCATATTGAGTGCAGCACTTTCACAGCATCACCTTTTGAAAGTGAAAATGAAAGTGAAAGTCACTCAGTTGTATCTGACTCTTTGCGACCCCATGGACAATACAGTCCATGGAATTCTCCAGGCCAGAATATTAGAGTGGGTAGCCTTTCCCTTCTCCATGGGATCTTCCCAACCCGGGGATTGAACCCAGGTTTCCCGCATTGCAGGTGGGTTCTTTACCAGCTGGGCCACAAAGGAAGCCCAAGTATACTGGAGAGGGTAGCTTATCCCTTCTCCAGCAGATCTTCCCAACCGAGGAGTTGAACTGGGGTCTCCTTCATTGCACGTGGATTCTTTACCAACTGAGCCATGCATATGAGATGAGTGCAATTGTGCAGTAGTTTGAGCATTCTTTGGCAGTGCCTTTTTTGGGGCCTGGAGTTGAAAACTGACCTTTTCCAGTCCTGTGGCCACTGCTGAGTTTTCCAAATTTGCTGGCATATTGAATGCAGCACTTTCATAGCATCATCTTTTAGGTAATAATAATTACAAGTTACTAAATAATAAATAACATGAAGTCCCAGCCCTCTTTTTTTCCTGCCTTACTAATAAAGGAATTAAACATGAAAATTTCTTTTTATCCTAGTTTCTTCTAGTAAAGAAAATAAAGTTGGTAATGACTTACAGAAAAGGTAAGAACAGCATGTATTTCAGTAAATTCATGTGACACATGGAAATTTTGGGTCAAATACTATACACAAGCATGTATGGGCTAAAGGGAGATGGGTCCTGTGAAGTACGTTTTACTACCCTGGAGAATGCTGTACTCAACTACCTGCTCCTCCTGCGTGTTGATAACCACCAGGTGAGCGCCCATGCTCGAGCAGTTTTTTAGACTTGCTGTCCAGGACATGGTGTCAACAGAAAATAAGTAGCAGCTGGATTGAAAATGGACCCAGTTCAGTGGACAGCAATTCTTGACTGAACCTGAAAGGAGAGAAGTTTCTGTGAGAGTCCCACATGAACCAAGTAAGATAATAGAAACCTTCCTCTGAGCCGATAAGTTCTTCACTTTGAGTCAGAAGCCTTGGAACCCCTTGTTCATGCTCCACATCTTACCATCCAAGACTTTAGGTAATTTCTCAGTCAACAAACACAAACAGCAATGTTCTTGTCTTTAAAGATATAATCCTTACTTTCTAGATGTCAGTGCCAATAAATAATAACACAACCATATAAAAGCGGTCTCCATCTTTTTGGCACCAGGGACAGGTTGTGCGGAAGACAATTTTTTTCATGGACTAAATGGGGGAGCTGGTTTCAGGATGATTCAAATGCATTACATTTATATTGTACACTTTATTTCTAATCTAATGCCACTGTTGATCTGACAGGAGGTATCGGTCTTTGGACTGGTACATATTTATTCTAAAGGTTTGCTGTAACATCCCCCAAATTTCCTGTTTGAATGCTAATTGCACTTCTAAAGTTTTATTCTTGTCCTCTTATCAAATTCTCATTATTCTCTGACAGGCAAGATTTTGCATTTTACTTTTGAAAAACAGGACTCAACTCACTTTACTTATCCCCAAAGAGACTGGGAACCCCTGATATATACAATCTTCCTTAGTTATGCCATTGACACTGGACCCTATTATCTGTTCATAGACTTCCAAGTTCAGAGAAAAATTATGTATTTTATCTGAGTGACCACTAAGCAACTGTCTCATGTTTTCCAAACAATGTACCCTCAACAGAATCTGCAAAGTTGTTGTCCTACCGTTCTTAGAACTATAGATTTTCAGACTATGAAGTTTATTAAAAATAAATAGTCCAATCCCTCTTGATTTAATGGTGAGGAAATTATAACTCAGAGAAGGAAGTCACTTTCTATTGTCAAGTAGCATTTTGCTAAGACTTGGACCAGGACAATATGGAAGAGTATACGGAGCATATTTCTGAGATATTTTCAAATTTCCTTCCTACATTTTTGCNTGAGACAGTGGAGTAGAAGAAAACTTTCCCCCTCATCTACATAGTAGAATGCATTTAAAAAGACAAATATTTTTGAAATGCTAATGTTTTCCTTGATTCCACAAAATTTTCTTCTCAGCCAGTTTCTTACTAAAGAAAGACATCCATAAGTATTTACCTGTAGGAATTATGTATCTCAATATAGCTGTCTTACTAATGGTACAAAATGCTTGGTAAGTCCTAAGCAATAAGTCCTAGCCTAAGATGAAAATGAATTATCTATTTATTGAATGAACTTTGTTAATAGCATGATGATAATGCAGAAGACTGGTTTCAGTAATGTTAAATGAATGAATTATTGGAATGACCACTGATCATATAAACTGCCAAATTCCATTTAGCAGCTTGGATACTTTACCTGGATATATTCCAAGTAGTGTGTGCATAATCTGGAAAAATAAACTCAAAAATGAGCTAAATATGTATATAATAAATGTGTTTGGACTCTCTCTTGTTGCTGTTGTTTAGTTGCTAAGTCATGTCCAACTTTCTGCAACCCCATGGACTGTGGCCTGCCAGGCTCCTCTGTCCATGGGAGTCTTCAGGCAAGAATACTGAAGTGGATAGCCATTCCCTCTCCAGAGGATCTTCCCGACTCAGGGATCCAACCTGAGTCTCCTGCATTGCCAGCAGATTCTTTACCACTGAACCACCAGGGAAGGCCCTACAAAAACAATACAAAATGCCTAAGACTCTCTCTTTTGCCAAGTCTAACCTCCCAATCCTTCTTTCCAAGAAGCGACTTCCTGTTCCTCTGGCTAGGATCTCAGGGAGGTTTATACTAATGACGAGATTACAGAGAGGGTGGACTCAGGGCCACTAAGGAAATAAAAAGTGTGTACCATGAAGAATGTTTCACAGGTCACTGAAACTTAGTACCAGTTTTATGCTGATTGGGGTTTCTGGCTTGAGGAGTAACCTGGAGATAAATATGGGGGAAAGCGTAGTCACTCAGTTGTGTCCGACTCTTCGCAACCCCATGGTCTATAACCTGCCAGGCTCCTCTGTCCATGGGATTTCCCAGGCAAGAATACTGGAGTGGGTTGCCAGTTCCCTCTCCAGGGGATCTTCCTCACCCAGAGGTAGTACCCACATCTGCATTGCAGGCGGGTTCTTTACCATCTGAGTCACCAGGGAAATGGAAATACCCTTTGTGGGAGAAGAGAACGCACAGTCAACAAGGAAGAATTCACTCCTAATGTTTACCAGGCAGCTTGAATGTGACCTTCAGAACTTACCAACACATCTGGTGATGAAACAGGCACTCAGGAGCAGGATGGAGGTGCCAGCAATGGCCCATGAGAATAGCTGGGAAGAGAAGCATCTTCTCTCTGTAGAAAGAAAGACATACATGTGGTCAATCTTTCCTAAAAACCTACGAAAGAGATGAAAGAAATTCATATTTGACCCTGTTTACTTCCTTCCACTTGTATTACCTATACTGAGTAATTCTTACACTTCAGAAAGCATCAAGATCATTGGAAGGGTTGGCTAAAACACGGATCATGGGGTCTCACCTCCAGAATTAAAAATTCAGTAGAGCTGGTATGGAATCCGCAAGTTTCCCGGAGCTGAGAATGCTGTTGGCCTGAGGACCACACTCAGAGAAGCACCGAAGGAGCTCATGGCTGTTTTTAAGGGTCTGAATCAAGGACTCAGACAGATGTGCAATTCTTTCCTTTCCAACTCTCCTGGATTTTCCCTCTTTCCCTCTCCCTTTCTCCTCCTCACTCTTTCCAGTTTTTCTTGTCTCTCTACTGCTCTCCTCCTTTCAGTGTCTCCTTTTCCAGGTGCTTCGTAAATCAATCTGATAAAACTTTGACGACCTAGTAGTTCCCCTCCTCTTCCCTCCAGGCACACATATTTACACACAAAGAGAGTGAATTCCGACTTGCAGAGACTTGCCCAATGGGACACAGTGAACTATGGAAAAGGTAGTAGTCTGGTAGCTCTCCCTGAACTCAATCTCCTGCAATCTTTCCAGAAGAACATCTAGCCTTCTAACCATCCCCTCTTTCACTCTCTGTCTCTGTCTCTCCTCTCTTACTCTACTAGCATTTACTGGACAACAAGTCAGTCTCCTCACTCCAGGAGACAACAAAATGGAGAAATGCTGACATTTTAAGTATCAACAAAACAAACTGACCTTGGAGAGGTATGAAGGGCTTTAAAAATGTTGTTTTATTTTGAGGGACAAAATTTCTCCACTTTCTTCCAGACCTCACTCATCCCTAAATTTATTGTCCTGTCCCCAGAATGTTTATCACCTCTCCCATGAAAAATCTATGAAAGAAAAGTTCATGTATGCTCAGTCGTCTCCTACTCTTTGTGACCCCATGGACCAGAGCCCACCAGGCTCCTCTCTCCATGGGATTTTCCAGGCAAGAATACTGGAGTGGGTTGCCATTTCTTCCTCCAGTCTTCCCAACCCTGAGATCAAACCCATGTCTCCTGTGACTCCTGCATTGGCAGGCAGATTCTTTACCACTGAGCCACCAGGGAAGATTGAAGGAAAAGGAATAGTTGCAAATCTTACCTGTGCTTTGTGATGCTGGTGATGTGGATGAACTCATTCTTTCTCTTTTCTCTTTCTTCCTTTGCTCTCCTCCTCACTGTCTCTTTCTTCCTCCTCCTCTCCTCTTCCCTGTTTTCTGTCCTTAGTTTCTGAGTCCAAGAGTGCTTTGTTGATAAGAGCCAAAGAAAAATGAAAGAGGAATACTTGATGGTGTTTTTGGAAGCTCAACCCTAAGACATAAGAAAATTAACTTGTTCTGTGGCTGTGTGTTATGTCAAGATTTCCTTTGTTGCATAAGGAGGACACGGGAGTTTACTGGGCAACAGTCAGTCTCCTCACTCCAGGAAACAACGAAATGGGGAAATGAAGATATTTTAAGCATCAACAAAACAGACAGAACTTATGGAGATATGATGGGCTTAAAAAATATTGTTTTATTAATATTTTGGTGGATAAATTGCTGTGCTTTCTTCCAGACTTCACTTATCCTTAAATTTTTCCTTGACATCTATGGGGCTCACCTGTGTACTTTCAAACCAGTTTGACCTTTCAGTTCAGTTCATTTCAGTTGCTCAGTCGTGTCCGACTCTTTGCAACCCCATGAATCGCAGCACACCAGGCCTCCCTGTCCATCACCAGCTCCTAGAGTTCACTCAACCTCACATCCATCGCGTCAGTGGTGTCATCCAGCCATCTCATCCTCTGTCGTCCCCTTCTCCTCCCACCCCCAATCCCTCCCAGCATCAGAGTCTTTTCCAAAGAGTCAACTCTTCACATGAGGTGGCCAAAGTATTGGAGTTTCACTTTAGCATCATTCCTTCCAAAGAACACCCAGGGATGATCTCCTTTAGAATGGGCTGGCTGGATCTCCTTTCAGTCCAAGGGATTCTCAGGAGTCTTCTCCAACACCACAGTTCAAAAGCATCAACTCTTTGGTGCTCAGCTTTTTTCACAGTCCAACTCTCACATCCATACATGACCACTGGAAAAACCACCGCCTTGACTAGACAGACCTTTGTTGGCAAATTAATGTCTCTGCTTCTTTACTGTTACACATTTGTTAACTGAAAAGAGGGCTTCCCTAGTGGCTCAGATGGTAAAGAGTCTGCCTTTCAGTGAGGGAGACCTGGGTTCGATTCCTGGTTCGGGAAGATTCCCTGGAGAAGGAAATGGCAACCCACTCCAGTACTCTTGCCTGGAAAATCCCATGGATGGAGGAGCCTGGCAGGCTACATTCTATGGGTTGCAAAGAGTCAGACAGGACTGAACTGAAAAGGAGACACATTTGACACAGAGCTGGGCATGTAGTATATGTATTTATACCTTAGCCATGTGAATTTTTTCACCTTTTATGCTTTTTCTTCCTCTTTCATTTGAAGCTCTTAAACAGTCTATTACTTTGGATTACATATGCCTTTTATCAAGTGATGGCCACTAGGCTATTTTACAGATTCATCTCAGATGAATAGCCTTGCATAGTATGACTATGCACTTTGAAACTCGTCTCAATTTCTTACATTATAACATAGCTTCTGAGGTTCTGGAGGAGGCTTAGTAGGAAGTTTATTCTACTGTTCTAAATCACTTGTGAGTTTTGTTTTATATTAATACTATAGCCTACTTCTCTCAATGGGAAAAATGACTTTGGAAGGAATAATTTCAATTAGATATTGGAATACAGTGTGTTTCTGGAAGATTAGTTGGATTTAGTCATGTTCTGTTACTTAACGATAAGATTAACTGGTCTCAGTTGATTTAAATTCACATTTGTTATATATATATGTACAAAACCTGGTAATCCCCACACCCAATGACTCACAGACTTCCCATGTGTTAGAAAATATCCCTATTCTCAAAGGGACTTTTTATTGCTTGAATGTATTGGTTAATTCCCTCCACATTTTCCATTTAACAGTTATATAGATTACAGAATGCTTACAACTTTTACACATTTATTTTATGAACATACACATTTTTAATGTATACTATGAGCAAATGGCTTTGAACCACTAGACAGAGAACTGTCTAATGAATGAGTTATATGAATTATTAAATAGTGAATCACACTAATTACAGCCCATTATGTATTATTACCAATCAGCAGGAATCAATATGAATGAACAGTTATGTTAATAATTTAATGAATATACAATTAGCTGTATGTTAATGATTAATAGTCCTGTTTTCATCAACTAAAATATGAATATGGTTTTATCCTCTTTGTTTTACCACTTTTCTCCAAGTTATAAAAATAGCATTTTTATGTTTAATAGTATGAGAAAAATGTGACAAGCGAAAGACTTCTATCTATCCTTAGTCCATACTTTTAAAGCCAATCACTGTTGATGATTTTTTTGTACATAATTTGAGAGATTAAAAATATATATATTTATTTTTGGCTGCACTGGGTCTTTGTTGCTGAGGATGGGCTTTCTCTAGTTGTGATGAGCAGGGGATAGATTTTGGAAATCTACCACATTTTCCTGAAGCTGACATAAGCATTATGACATAAGCTCTCTTAGCCTGCAACCCAAATTTGATGTTTATTTGGAGTACCATCTCATCTTCTGTTATCCTCTTCTCCTCCTGCCTTCAATCTTTCTAAGCATCAGGGTCTTTTCCAGTGAGTTGGTTCTTCATGTCAGGTGGCGAAAGCATCAGTCCTTCCAATGAATATTCAGGAATGATTATGAAGACGAGATGGTTGGATGGCATCACCAACTTGATGGACATGAATTTGAGTAAGCTCCGGGAGTTGGTGCTGGACAGGGAAACCTGGCATGCTGCAGTCCATGGGGTTGCAAAGAGTCAGACACGACTGAGTGACTGAACTGAACTGAACTGGAGTACCATAAATTTATATCAATGCAATTCTTGTAAATATTTAAATCTTGACTATCTACTATGAAAATTAGGGATTACAATGCATAGTTTATAATGCTGATTTTAATATTGTAACATGTCAATATAAAGTGATTTTCTTATACACATATAAGAAAGTAAAAGATGAATCAGTTACATTCCTTCCCTCTGCCTATTGAGAAAGCTCATCCCGATTATAAAACCTGGTGCTGGGAACTTCCCTGATGGTCCAATGGTTGAGAATCTGCTTTCCAGTGCAGGAGACACAGGTTTGATCCCTGGCGGTGGAAGTAAGATTCCACATGCTGTGGGGCAGCTAAGCCCATGGGCAACAGCTAAGACCTCACACAGTCAAATAAATAAAAAAATATTTTAAAACACCAAACATAGTGCTTTTTATTATAGCTTTGCTTTTAACTGTGAAAAGTGTAAGGGAAAGTCACTCAGTTGTGTCTGATTCTTTGTGACCCCATGGACTATACGATTCGTGGAATTCTCCAAGCCAGAATACTGGAGTGAGTAGCCATTCCCTTTTCCAGGGGATCTTCCCAACCCAGTGATTGAACCCAGGTCTCCGGCATTACGGATTCTTTACCAGCTGAACCATCAGGGAAGCCTGCTTTAAACTGTATTCAAATAGAAAAACTGTAAGATATAAATTGATAAATATAATATGAATTCTGAAGATCAGGATCAAAGAATAAGTCATATTGTGCATATTGCAAATCAGTCTTGAATATTCATTGGAAGGATTGATGTTGAAACTGAAACACCAATACTCTGGCCACCTGATATGAAGAGCTGACTCATTTGAAAAGACCCTGATGCTGGGAAAGATTGAGAGTGGGAGGAGAAGGGGACGACAGAGGATGAGATTGTTGGATGGCATCACCAACTCAATGGACATGAGTTTGAGTAAACTCTCGGGGTTTGTGATGCACAGGGAAGTCTGGTGTACTGCAGTCCATAGGGTCGCAAAGAATTGGACACGACTGAGCACCTGAACCAAACCGAACTGAACTGTGCATATTGCTGATTCATGTAGTTCATTTCATTATAATGTATACCCGACTTTATAATGTTGAACTTACAACTCTTTATCATTAACATTTAAAAAATAAAATCCAAATATCTGCAGCAATAAATAAATCAACAAACCTGAAATTTTGTCTCAAGTCAATTATTTTTACTGTAGTTTAATATCAAAGCCTTATTGTTAAAATGTAACACAAAGGCATGACAATATAGGAACATTAATTACTCAATAGAGCAGGTGAAACATGACTCTTGTGACAGTCATACTGCAATTTTTTCTTCTGAGACAAACACTTCCTCTTCCTTATGGGAGAGTAGAGAATAAGATATTTTCGGCTACTTCCCTTTTCTTTAATCCTTTCTTATTCACATTCTTGAATAACCGTGAAACCGTCTTCCTATATCAAATATGATTTTTCATGAATTTTGTTGAGTGAGATTTTGGAACTTTTCTCTCTTATGAAATTTTGAGGTGAAACAATTGATATTCTGTTAATTTATCTTTGTAAGATGTGAATAATTCCCAAATAGAATTCATCTTAAAAGATCTAGATGGAAATTAACTGTCCAAAATATTTTATTTTTAAAGAACATTTTGTCTCACAGAAGTATACTACAAAGATTAGAATTATGATATAATTAATTTCTATTGCATTTTTATTTTTCAAATTTTATAAATGTGTGTAAGCATGTTATTTAAATTTTTATGAATGATTGTATTAATGTTATTTATAGTTGTTTCACTTTTAGTGTATCTACTATCAATTTCCTTGTTAATTTTATCATTTTAAAATAGAGAACTTTTGTAATAACTGCTACTTAACATTAATAGTTCCGAGTTTTTAAGGAGAGTGGAAATGACCATCACAAGTTAGCACAGATATGAGTTACCCATTTATAACTGTTTATGCCTCCAAACATTAGCTTTAAAAAATAATAAAGTAATCTTTAAGTTATTTAGAATATATATTTTCTCATAGAAATAAATAGGCCCTCAAATCAACACCTGGAAAATCCCATGGACAGAGGAGCCTGGCAGGCAACAGTTCACAGAGTCACAGAGAGTTGGACAGGACTGAAGCGACTTAGCACACACGCACTCACCAATCAACACAAAAACTTGTTTAACCCATCAGAATTTTGAGGTGTTTGCTAGTAGCTTGTTCAGACTATCTTTTTGTAAATGGAGAGAGGTATTGTGCATTTGGAGAAGGCAATGGCACCCCACTCCAGTACTCTTGCCTGGAAAATCCAATGGACAGAGGAGCCTGGGAGGCTGCAGTCCATGGGGTCGCTACTAGTCGGACACGACTAAGCGACTTCACTTTCCCTTTTCACTTTCATGCATTGGAGAAGGAAATGGCAACCCACTCCAGTGTTCTTGCCTGGAGAATCCCAGGGACGGGGGAGCCTGGTGGGCTGCCGTCTATGGGGTCGCACAGAGTCGGACACGACTGAAGCGACTTAGCAGTTTAGCAGCATTGTGCATTTACACAGAATAACTTGAATCACTATTAACTTGCCAACCGGGTGACAGAGCAGTCAACTCAGAGCGTGTGTGTACTATGATATGACTTCATTATTTCCAAACAATGTTCTCTACCGTGCTGTGTCAAAATTCTCTTTTCTACTGAGTAGCAGATATTTTAATATCTTGGCAGATCCTTTGGTTTTCAGGTCACTTTCACTAGGCAAGTTGTGAAACTTGTCTAACCCATTTTAAAGCTGATTTTTTATGTCTTACATTTATTTTCCTCTTTCTCCAATGGATCTTCTAACCTGCTGAGCCATAGGGATGGGTCATGGACTGAGGAGTCTGCAGCCAAGAAAAGTGAATGTATTCTGCCCTTTGTTTTTAAAATATATATATTTACATACATATAGCTTCCCTGGTGGCTCAGATGGTAAAGAATCTGCCCACAAGGTGGGAGACCCAGGTTTGCTCCCTGGATCGAGAAGATCCCCTGGAGAAGGAAATAGCAACCCATTCCAGTTTTCTTGCCCAGAGAATTCCATGGACAGAGGAGCCTGGTGGGTTAAATTCCATGGGATCACAAAGAATCAGACGTGAATGAGCAACTAACACACACACACACACATTTGGTTGTAACAGGTCTTAGTTGTGGCCTTCGAGATCTTTGATTTTCGTAGCATTCAGGATCGTTAGTTGCAGCACGTGAGATCTAGTTTCCTGCACAGGGATCCAACCCGGGCCACCTGCATTGGGAGGGCAGAAACCTTAGCCACTGGATCACCAGGGAAGTCTCTGTTCTGCTCTTTGAATAACTTCCCTCTTCAAAATATCCCCCTCCTTTCAGCTTCTGCATTTGGTCTCTCTGTTTCCGGGCACAGAGAGGAGAGCAGTCATGCTAGGCTTTTGGCCCATGATTCCTGGTGAGGGAGCACTGGCTGAGGCTTATTTTGGTTCCTCTGCCTGCTGGTGGTGTAATGTGCAGTTTGGGCGCATTTTCTTGGAGGCATGTTTCAGCTTTTGTCTCTACCAACTAGTACTGCCTCAGAGAAATAAATTCCCCATTTGTAATTTTACACCCATAGTTCAGGGTAAGAAATTCCCTCCCTTGGAAGCTGTCTGAGCAGCCAGGTAGCTCCTTTGTTCTTGTTTACACTCTTGAGTTCCTTCATGTGAAGTCAAGGAAACCAGGGGTCTTCTCCTCACTCTTTTTCTTTCCGGGCACACTACACCATGCAGCACTTTCTCTGGCTGGTATATATAGCTCCATCAGCCTCTTGCTTTCAGAAGGTACAAATTGTCTGTATAAGTTATTACCAAATTGTAGGGAATATGTCAAGCTTTTCTAGAACAACTTGGGAAGCTTTCCCACCAACTTCAGGTGGTGAAGAACAACTTCACCATCTCCATTAGACTATAAGCTCTATGAGGACAGAGAATTTAGTTTGTTCATCACTGTATTCCTCGGGCAGAGAACACTTAAGACATTACAGGTGTTCATCATAGGTAATTTTGTTAAGCTTTGACATTTATTTAGTTTTGGCTCTGCTGGGTCTTCGCTGCAACTTCTGTCTAGTTGCAGTGAGCAGGAGTATTCTCTAGTCTGTTAGTGCACCAGCTTCTCATGTGGTGGCTTCTCTTGTGGAGCATTTTCCAGGGTGATTTGGGCTTCAGTAGTTGCAGCTCCCGGGTTCTAGAGCACAGGCTCAGTAGTTGTGGCACATGGGCTTAGTTGCTATTAAGTATGTGGAATTTTCCCGGATCAGGGGTTGAACCCATGTCTCCTGTATTGACAAGCAGATTCTTTACCACTGAGCTACCAGGGAAACCCCAATATTCTTTTTATTGAAAGAATAAACAAAATCAAGAATTTGGTTTTTAAAAAATCTTTAATATAGGTTGGATAACATCAGGTTTCAATTAATCAAATAACTGATAGCCTAGTGGCTATAAACTGGTGGTAATTTGGCTTGCTGCCCATTGAGGATATGCGGTAATGTCCAGACATTTTTGGTTTCCCTGGTGGCTCAGTGGTGAAAAATCTACCCAAAATGCAGGAGATGTAGTTTTTCAGTTTTTTATTTATTTTTCTGGCCAAGAAATTCCTTTGTATAGTTCTTCTTCTTTTTTTTTTTTGTTTAAAAATGTTTACTTATTTACTTATTTGACTGCACCAGGTCTTAGTTGCAGCATGTAGGTTCTTCCATCTTCATTGCAGTGTGTGGGATCTAGTTTCCTGACTAGGGATCCAGGCCCGCTGCACTTGGGGCTTGGAGTTTTAGCTGCTGGATCCCCAGGTCTTTTCTTATTTTTCAGTAATAAACCAATCCTTCATATAAATCTTTAAAGGGAGAAGGCAGGTGGACTGGGAAGGGACTGAGCTTCCCCCTCTGTTGGGTCTTCTCAATTGAAAGTGCACAAGGGAAAGTGCCTCCAACTTCTTGATTGCTGGAGCTTAACTTGGAGTTGGCCATGGTAGCAACTGTGGCTGCAGTGGTATGGTGAAAAAAGAAAGTGAAAGCCAAGTCGCTCAGTCATGTCCGACTCTTTGTGACCCCATGGACTGTAGCCTACCAGGCTCCTCCCTCCATGGGATTTTCCAGGCAAGAATACTGGAGTGAGTTGCCATTTTCCTTCTCCAGGGGATCTTCCCGACCCAGGGATCAAACCCTGGTCTCCCACATTCCAGGCAGATGCTTTAACCTCTGAGCCACCAGGGAAGCCACCAGGAAGTGGTATGGTAGCCTACTCCAAATAATAGAGTCATTGGAAATAACTGATACTCAGAAATTGCTGCACCAGTAAATATTTTTTTTTCTTAATTGAAGAAAAAATGGTGGCTTTGAGATAAGAATCTGTCTGCCAACACGGGAGATGCAGGAGACGTGAGTTCCATCTCTGGGTTGAGAAGATCTGCTGGAGGAAGAAATGGCAACCTGCTCCAATATTCTTGCCTAGAGAATCCCATGGACAGAGAAGCCTTGCGGGCTACAGACCATGGGGTCACAAAGAGGTGGACACAGCTGAGTGAGTAACACTTTCACTTTCAAGCAGAATGTGGATGATAACCAAAGNGAGAAGATCTGCTGGAGGAAGAAATGGCAACCTGCTCCAATATTCTTGCCTAGAGAATCCCATGGACAGAGAAGCCTTGCGGGCTACAGTCCATGGGGTCACAAAGAGGTGGACACAGCTGAGTGAGTAACACTTTCACTTTCAAGCAGAATGTGGATGATAACCAAAGAAGGTCACAGAAGAGGAGCATAGTGGGCGAAGGGAAGAAGGGAGGAAGGAGAAATAAGGTGTCTGGAACAGGTGGAGACTGAAGGTCATTGTAAAGACTTTTTTTTTTTTTTGTCAGACTGAAATGGAGAACGATTATAGGGTTTTGAGCAAAAGACTGACACCATCTGACTCAAGTTTCAAAAAAATTCACTCTCAGAATAATCTGAAGGGAGACAAAGAGAAGCAGAGAGACTTGCCAGGATGTTATTACTGTCATAAGCAAGGGGAATCTGAATACTAGTATTGTTTCAATTTGAGGATAGACAGAATGTGATGGTTCATTTGATGTGTCAGTTTGACTGCATCTTGGGATACCCAGACATTTAACTAAATGGCACTTCTGGGTATGTCTGTGTCATTCTCATCATTTCACTGATTCTCATCAGATCCCCTGGAGAAGGGAATGGCTACCCACTCTTTTATTCTGGCCAGGAGAATTCAGTGGACAGAGGACCCTGTCAGGCTACAGTCCATGGGGTCGCAAAGAGTCGGACAAGACGGAGTGACCTTCACTCACTTACTCGTTTATCTGTGACTATACTGAATCTACACTTTTACCTAAATGTCCTCTTCTTCTTCTTTTTTTTGACCATGTCACACAGCTTGTGGAATCTTAGTTTCCACACCAGGGATCAAACTCTGACCCTCAACAGTGAAAGTGCAGAGTCCTAACCACTGGACCACCAGGAATGTGTTCAGTTGCTTCAGTTGTGCCCTACTTGTTGCAAACCCATGGACAGAGGAGCCTGTTCATGGGATTTTCCCAGAAAGAATACTGGAGTAGGTTGCCATTTCCTCCTCCAGGGGGGACTGCCAGAAAGTTCCCTAGCTAAATTTCACATAATTTTGAGTCCAGTGAAATTACTGAATGACTGCCTTGTACCAACTGATGTGTTAAGAACTATGAAAGCTGTGTAATTGAACAAGATAAAGTAAATAATGAGAGAATAAACTTGTGCCGCTGCTACTGCTGCTGCTGCTGCTGCTATTTGTTATGTCTGCACGCTGGGCGTTGCTGTTGTTAGTGTGGATCGTACGGCTGCTGCTTCTATTGCAGCAGCTGCTGCTACTGCCGCTCTCGCGACCGCGACAGCTGGTGCTATTGCAACTGCTGCTGCTTGTGCGACTGCAACTGCTGCTGCTACTGCCGCTGTTGTACCTGTTGCTGCTTCTGTTGCCCCTGCTGCTGCGCGGCTGTTGGTGCAACTGCTGCTGCTGCTGCTGCTGCTGGTATTGCGACTGCTGCTGGTACGTCTGCTGGAGCTGCTGCTGTTTTCATAG
>SJYA01000845.1:73492-146316 GCA_006410615.1 Neotragus moschatus | reverse complement strand
GTGGATTCTTGACCATCTGAGCCACTATGGAAGCCCGGCTGGAATCTAGCCATAGCCTAAATCCTTTCCAGAGTTCTTAAGCATGACTTGGACCAAAAGAGTTGGCCCCACCTTGACACAAGAAAACAGCTTTTCATGCTTTCACAGAAATTGGTTGTTGACTACCAGACCAGGACGAGGCTGCTCTCTTTCATCTGATGGCAATTCCCTGGGGAACAGGACAGTTGGGATCTCCGAGACACATGCACTGATCCGTTAAAAGGGATTCAGGCAGGGGGCATCCATAGTAGCAGCAGCATCTACCACACCTTGGCGTCATGTCCTTCTCTCGAAGCTCACCCAGAAAGTGTAAAGAGAGGGAAAATGTGAAGTATCATAACATACTTATTTTACACACGATGCTGAGATCGGAGCCCCTGGGGAGATGACCCAAGAAGAGACTCGAAGGTAACAGACCACCAGCACGGAAAATTTTGCTTCTGTGTGACATGAATGTTTGTTATATATTATTTTCATGTTAGACTGTAATTAATCTATAATATAAGCACCAGGAGACTGGGGATTTTTGTCTGCTATTTACCCTCATTTTTCCCTTGAACATTATTAAACACCTATTAACATGCAATAAATATTGATTGAATAAATTAATTCCTAAACACTGAAAAAAATGCTAGTTTTACACAAACATAATAAATAATGGAAAAACAACCTATGTTGAGAGTTCTAGAATTGCAAAAGGTATGGACTAAAATATAAGATGTATGGACTCACATGAATTTCATCTTCACTCAAGACTCTAAGAATCTTAAACTAGCTGAATTTGACACTTTTACATTCAACATCTTTCCACCCCCAGTTAACACTATTACTTAATATTCTGCTCCATAACTTTAATCAAAAATATTCACACTTGGAAGCCTAAACAATGCTATATATAAGACAAAGTGTTGTCTATCATGGGAACTTTGTATCTTTACTGTTTTCATATAAAAATATGGTAACATATAGCAATGAAAAAAATTCAGTATTTTATTTAGGTCTGAGATATAACATAAAATACATAAGGTTTTAAAAATGTTTAAGACAAAAATACTATTAGCGTAGCACAAAAGTTAATGAAATATCCTACAATGGTAGCAAAAATGTATAGAGTTCTTAATTTAATTAAGTCTCCAAAAGTAGAAATTAAGAAATAATCTTTAAAGGGCTCTACATAGTTCCTTTAATGTTCATGTTTGTCTTCATATCTAGAAAGCCTTTCTGTGTGATGTAGTGACTGTTAAAATATTATATATTTAATTGACTTCTGGAACCTATAAAACGATCTTTGAGCTATGACCACAATTTGTATTCTGGTATAGATTTGGTAGGAACAGATGGGAGAGAATCGGGATGATAATGAAAGATTTAAACCTAGATGGTCAAAAAACAAATACTTTGCATATTTTATTGTCAATGAAGAGATGAGGGAGCTTACCAGCCTGTATCCCCTTTCCTATATTAGTCAAGAAGCCTCAATATTACCAGTGTTCAGCTCACTTATATAGTAAGTCAGATACAGACATATTACTATCTATTCCATGTAACAAGTGTAACTGAAATGCCTTGATTAAAAAAAAAGATGTTACTCAATGTAAGCAGTAATGGCAAGAGAGGCCGCACAGGGAAATGAAACATAGCTGGTGATGCTTGGCCATGTCTGTGCAGGCACATGGCCATTGCTTCATTGCTTTCCATAATGTACCCTCGAAAACTCAGAGTGGAGCTAACAGCCAAGATATGAAGCCAGTTGTTGATGACTTATTAGCATTAAATCATCAGATGCAGAAATTAAGAGGTCATAACTAACAACCCTGCATAACCCTCAACTTTAAAAAAATTCACCACCCTGCTGACTAAATTCACGTTACTGGAAAACAACAAATGAAAATCTAAGACAGTAAGCAAACAGCATATACTTTAGAAAAACCTTTAATGTTTGCTTTGAACAATTCTATGAAACAAATATGTAATGTAATTATATTTTTCGTTAACCCATTTCATTGTGAAATTCTTCATTTAGGATTCAAAGGTTCTAGGACTATCAGTGATGCCAAAAATCTAAGAAAATCTGACCAAGTCATAGCTATTTATAAATTTTTTCAATTTCTATTAAAAAAAATGTCTTCAGTATTTGCACAAGGGAAGATATGCTACATAGTGATGGCCTTTGAATTTTTATTTGTATTTTGTTGGCAGTTTGGTTAGTTTTTGACATTTACTTACTGTGTGCCAGGCACTGTACCAGATCCTGGAGACCTAAAGATGAATAAGACATGGTTCCTGTCCCCAAGAAGCTTACAGTCACTTGTAGGCAAACAGGTAGTACAGAGACATACTGTTTATTCTAAAATGGACAAAAAATGTCAGTAATGTAGTTAATATTGGGCCTTTACATGCAATGGCATATCAAGGCATGTCAAGGCAAGCCATTAAAATGAAGACCATTGCATGTGATAAAACAGCAAAATCATTAAGACCTAACTTTTAAAGATTCACATGATAAAGGTATTCAATACTAAAAGTTTACACCATAGTTTTTCACATATTTTATACTTAGAATTTTTATTGCCCACAGTTGTGCTCTAGTCAAAGCCATAATTCCAGGTTACTGAGTCATTTGCATCTCAGCATGCTGAGTTCAGTTTCCCACTGAGCTTATGAATTAGAATGGCTAATTCCTCAGTTGCCTGGCTCTTGTCCCCCAAAAGTTCATAATGAAGGCTGAAGATATCTTGCTTGATTTCTTTTAATTCACCTGTAGTGTTTGTATTAAAAACACATAATTGGTAATTTGCTCTTTGGATTTAGAAAAAAAAAAACAAAGAATTAAATTCATACAACATGAATACATTCATCTCATAATGTCTCCAATATAGTTACTTAGTATTTTTTCATTTAAAATGTTTAAGAAATGCTTTGCTTTTAAAAATGCACTGACTTTGGGAAAAGCTATAACAGTAGCCCAGCTGTGTTTTATTTTTTTTTAACTGCTAAAACTTTGCTTTTTTTTTCTTTTTTTTTTCCCACAGTCAATTTCATTTATTTAATCATTTTTTTTATTTTTTTTAAAAATTTTTATTTTTTAGTTTGTTTTGCTTTACAATACTGTACTCATTTTGCCATACATTGACATAATAATTTTTTACTTTACAATACTGTATTGGTTTTGCCATACAGAACAGACTTTTTGACTCTGTGGGAGAGGGAGAGGGCAGGATGATTTGGGAGAATGGCATTGAAACATGTGTTTTAAAAGTAAACATCAACTAAAGTGTTGTCCTGGCTCAGCCCATTTTTAACATAGAGTGATTTATCTGTTGGGGCTTCCCAGGTGGCAGATTTATCTGTTAACTAGTAATCTATAATCAGGATGTAATCTATAATCAGGGTATCTCCTTTCTGTCCTCAGGGAGTTCCTCTGGTTCCCTGAGCCATAGGGGTTGACACCTGTATAGATCATTTCCCACTGCTAGGCTAGAAGGAAATCCTAGTCAAGGAGATATTACTAAAAAGGAATCAATCTATTCAATAGGTAAATGCTCACATGGAAGCAGTATATTTGAGGTTAAGGTTGAAGGAAGGGAAAGCAAGGAAAAAGGGGAAAGGTTTTTCTTAGGGAAGCCAATGGTAATGACTATGGAGCCAAGGAACAAACAGATCAGTTTGTGTGGCACAAGCAATGATGTATTTAATAGAAGGAGACAACAAGCAATGGTGAAATTAAGAAGCTTGGATGCGATACCACGTAAGGTTTACACACAGAGAAGGCTATAGGAAACTTCTGGCTAAAACATAGCTATTCCCATAATTTAGCTTGGCAATATTTTGAGAATCTGTAGATTTCAATTAAAAACTGAATTCTCTTGCAAAGAACTGAAATGTAGATGTCACTGACCTTGAAAGGTAACCTTTGGGGTATGAACTTATCTTGAATCCAAGAAATGATTCTTCAAATCATTGGCACTTTAACAGCATTTTGTAATAGAATCACATGTAAAACATATCTTTTATGATACTTCCTGGTATCTTTGTCATGTTTTAAAGTATAATCCATGTTCTTTTATTATATAAAATATGGAACCTTTTATTTTAAGGAATCCTAACTCTTATTCAAGAATACATACAAAACGCTTATTGATTCTTTTCATCTTTTCATGGCAAAGAAAAAAAAATGGAGGTGATATTCCTTTCATATATGGCAACAGGAAATAAACTGATCAATTTTGAAATCACAAGGCTTCCATGGAAGAAATGGATTCTCACACCATTTAGTATCATATTTGGACCATAAGCCAGTGAGCTTTCTCTTGCCTCCCTACTACCATATCCTTCTTTCTTGTTTTTGAGTTATGGAAAGCCTACACACGAAGTGTTGTATTTGTCAATATGGGAAACATTTATTAAATGAGGCAGTTATGTTATATGATAGACTCTTTTAGTTAGAACTTTGTCCCAAACTGTAAATTCTCTTTAATTCATTAATTCTCATTAATTCATTTTTCTCTTTTGTGTAAAAGGATTTAGAAGACAGCTACCTTTTTCTGAAGCTGTCATGGTGGCCTAGTTCTGCACTTCACTTAATTTTTTTATTTTCAGGGAGGTTATGGCACAACTGATAAGGTGTCTGCTTTCTAAACTAAAACTCAATTACAGTCCTATCTCTGAGACTATTTCTAGATCACCATGATTGGATTTTTTGCTGGTTCCCAAATGTACATTGTTGGATTTCAGTGCTACAAACACATACCTTTGTGTTGATTGAGATTTGGGATTCCATGCATTAATCAAGTAATGGCTTCAGAGCTCATCAACAGTTTAGTTTAGCTCTTTCTTATCAGTGTAGATAGATCTAATAGCAACTCATTGGTGTTGAAAGCTGTAGTTTTCATTAAAAACAAACAAAAATTTGGGCTGTGCTACAAGGATTCTAATTTCTCAACCAGGATTGTAACCGTTGGCCCCTGCATCGAAAGCAAGAAGTCCCTACCACTGAAATGACAGGGAATCCCTGCAGTTGTCATTTTTAAGTTCAGTTCAGTTCAGTCGCTCAGTCGTGTCAGACTCTTTGTGATCCAATGGACTGCAGCACGCCAGGCCTCCCTGTCTATCACCAACTCCTGGAATTTACCCAAACTCATGTCCATTGAGTCGGTGATGCCACCAACCAACTCATCCTTTGTTGTCCCCTTCTCCTCCTGCCCTCAATCTTTCCTAGCATCAAGGTCTTTTCAAATGAGTCAACTCTTCGCATGAGGTGGCCAAAGTATGAAGTCTCAGCTTCAGCATCAGTCCTTCCAATGAACATTCAGGGCTAATCTCCTTTAGGATGGACTGGTTGGATCTCCTTGCAGTCCAAGGGACTCTCAAGAGTCTTCTCCAACACCACAGTTCAAAACCATCAATTCTTCAGCATTCAGCTTTCTTTATAGTCCAACTCTTACATCCATACATGACTATTAGAAAAACTATAACCTTTACAAGTAGGACCTTCGTTGACAAAGTAATGTCTCTGCTTTTTAAAATGCTGTCTAGGTTGGTCATANTTAGTTCGCTGATTCCTAGAATATCGACATTCACTCTTGCCATCTCTTGTTTGACCATTTCCAATTTGCCTTGTTTCATGGACCTAACATTCCAAGCATCGGACCTTGCTTCTATCACCAGTCACATCCACAGCTGGGTATTGCTTTTGCTTTGGCTCCTTCCTTTCATTTTTCTGGAGTAATTTCTCTACTGAACTCCAATAGCATATTGGGCACCTACTGACTTGGGGAGTTCCTCTTTCAGTATCCTACCTTTTCACACTGTTCATGGGGTTCTCAAGGCAAGAATACTGAAGTGGTATGCCATTCCCTTCTCCATTGGACTACATTCTGTCAGAATTCTCCACCATGACCTGCCCATCTTGGGTGGCCCCATTGGCATGGCTTGGTTTCATTGAGTTAGACAAGGCTGTGGTTCTAGTGTGATTAGACTGACTAGTTTTCTGTGATTATGGTTTCAGTGTGTCTGCCCTCTGATATCCTCTTGCAACACCTACTGTCTTACTTGGGTTTCTCTTACCTTGGATGAGGGGTATCTCCTCGCCGCTGCCCCTCCTGACCTTGAACATGGAGTAGCTCCTCTCCACCCTCCTGCACCCGCATAGCCACCGCTCCTCGGACGTGGGGTACTTAAGTCAAATCATTATGCTGTACACCTTAACCTTATACAGTGCTGTATGTCGATTATATCTCCATAAAAGTGGAAAAAAGGCAAAAAGTAATACAATTTTATATCTAAAAAGGGAAAAATTAATAGATCTTACAATGCCAAGTGTTGGAAAGGATATGGATCAATGGAACTTCTGTACTTTACTGGCATGGGTATAAGATCATTTTGAAAAGCAGTTCAGCATTCTCTGTTTTCCTGAAATACAGCCAATTTGCAATAGTCTACTAGCTTCAGGTGTACAATGCAGTGATTTAATACTGGTTATTAAGAAATGGCTCTCTTTCCTTGTGCCATACAATATATCTTTGAGCTTATTTTATACACAGTAGTTTGTACCTCTTAATCCCTTATCGATTTGGCATTATCTTTTAAAGTGAAACATTTCCACATCCTGTCACCCAGAAAGTCCACTCCTTGGTACAAGGCCTAGAGAAACTGCACGTGTGGACCAAGAGACAGACATAGACAAGGTTTATAGAAACCTTGTCTGAGACACAAGAAACCTGGAAACAATCCAAACAAATACCAAATAGACAAATCATGGTATATTACACAATGTAATGTCATTTTGCTCACCAATGAAATTAATTAGTGAACTTAGTGAACCAAAGCCACACACAACGTTATGGATGAATCTTAGAAGCATAAATGTTGAATAAAAAATTCAAGTTACAGACTTTATTAAACATGAAACTATATTCTCATAAAGCTTACTCAATTACAAGTAAATCTATGTAGTGCATTTTTCAGACTGTATATATATGTGTTAGGGTTTCCCTGGCGGCTCAGTGTTAAAGAGGTAAAGAATCCACCTGGTAATGCCAGAGACTAGGGTTCGATCCCTGGGTTGAGAAGATCTCCTGGAGAAGGAAATGGCAACCCATGCCAGTGTTCTTGCCTGGAGAATCCCAAGGACAGAGGAGCCTGGTGGGCTACAGTCCATGGGGTTGCAAAGAATCAGTCACAACTTAGGAACTAAACAGCATATATGTAATAAGCCTATATTTGAAAAGAAAACCAAAGCAAGAGGGTGAGAAACCCAAATTTCAAGATAGTGATTACCCGTTAGGTGGAGGCAAGGGTGTGGCCTCGGGAGCTGCAGCTAAGCAGAGGCAACAGACAGACTTGGTTTTCTCTCCTGGGGATGTGGTGGATTCCTAGGTATGTGTGTAACTGATCACGTCATAATTGATCATGTGTTGCCCACATTCTTGTGGATATACCATACATCACATTAAAAAGATAATGAAGTAAAAATGTCTGAACTGAAATGCAAATATAGTGAGGGTGGAAAATATACCTCTGTTTTAAGAAAGTAAAAATTATGAACTGAAGTGACCCACCAGATGCCAAGGTCAAGTAAAAAGCAGAGATGCAGGATAATTTGAAATGTCTGCCTCAGATAAGTTTAGAGGGAGTCTATGCTACCAAGAAAGAAAAGCCCATATTATCAGTCATAATAAAATATGTATAAAACATGTTGAGTTGTCTGGAATGGGAACCTCAGGACAGACTCACAGCTGGGTAGATCTTAACCAGGACTCATTCATTCATTCACCAAATATGTAGCTCTGTGTCTGGTACCATACTAGACACTGTGGATGCAACACAGAACACAATCACTGCTCCAATGGAACTGTACCAGAACAACTCACTATGACACGTCAACATATCAGGTATGTTATTAAGTTTAGGGGACAATGTAGGCATATTCTTATAAAAAGAGAAAACAAATGTTTATCAGTTAAAAGCAGCTTGAAAGGCAGTAATACAGATCAGTGGGAAAGAAAAGAATACTTAACAAATAGCTCTGGGATAATGGATCATCCTTTAGTTCAATTCAGTTCAGTCGCTCAGTTGTGTCCAACTCTTTGCAACCCCATGAATCTCAGCACACCAGGCCTCCCTGTCCATCACCAACTCCCAGAGTTCACTCAGACTCATGCCCATCGAGTCAGTGATTCCATCCAGCCATCTCATCCTCTACTGTCCCCTTCTCCTCCTGCCCCCAATCCCTCCCAGCATCAGAGTCTTTTCCAATGAGTCAACTTTTCGCATGAGGTGGCCAAAGTACTAGAGTTTCAGCTTCAACATCATTCCTTCCAAAGAAATTCCAGGGCCAATCTCCTTCAGAATGGACTGGTTGGATCTCCTTGCAGTCCAAGGGACTCTCAAGAGTCTTCTCCAACACCATAGTTCAAAAGCATCAATTCTTCAGCACTCAGCCTTCTTTACAGTCCAACTCTCACATCCATACATGACTATTGCAAAAACCATAGCCTTGACTAGATGGACCTTAGCCAGCAAAGTAATATCTCTGCTTTTGAATATGCTATCTAAGTTGGTCATAACTTTTCTTCCAAAAGGGAAGTTAAAGGGATAAGCCATAAGGAAAAGGTTAATGAAGCTAAGCATATTAAGACAGTTTAAAACTTTCATATTAGGAAGGATGGCAGACAACATGTAATCTTATGTCAAACGGGATTTTTCCTTTTGTCCTAGAATTGTTGATAAACCCCAAACTGATGATAAAGGATGATAAGTACCCCATGGTCTAAGACCATTTTGCCACCTGCAGTTGGAGCCAGCCACCTCCCCTCAGAGCTCTCTGAGAATCTCTAGACCAGTTCTGAACCTACCAACTTACCTGGATTTAAAAGTGTTTTGAGTTATTTACAAGCGATGGAATCTTGGTGACAATCTGTGTAGTGGAAATATTAGAATCTATCTTGTAAAAGACAATAAAAGTAAATTACATAGAAGTTGCTTAATTAATATAACTATCATTCCTTAGTTTTTATTCCCTATTAGCATTTATGCTTCTTTTATAAAGCAAAGTCTTTATTAACCAATAAATAATTCTGGGACTGCAGGCAAGGATCATGAAACTTCTGAGTAATAAGTAAAAGTATCATTTAAAATAATATCTCTACCAATATTTACAATGGATTCTTTAATCAAAGCCAGTATCAAAAATTAAGTTGGCCAATAACAGAATCATCTTCTTTCCCTCTTGGTCAAATTGCTAACTAATGCAAGGGAAGTCTATAAATTAACTTCCACATTCACAGGCCTCCTTGAATTACCCATATTTCTCTGAATGAGCCTGTGATCACTTTTTAAGGGAGACATTGTAACTTTATTGAGTGGACTATGGATTTTCTCTGTCCAGGATATGGAAAGCTTGGTGGTAGTTACCTCAAACATTAACTCTTGCAAACAAATTTAAGTTCATTTCTCAGCCCTCCATTAAGACTAGAAACAGGAATGAGATTTGGATGGTTAGATATTTGCTATGCCCTGCCTTTCCAAAAGGCATCAGAGCTTTTCTTTTTCCTTGCTTATTTTTCACTGATTCTAATTCAATTAACAATTGGTGGGACTTCCCTGTTGGTCCAGTGTTTAAGAATTCACCTTGCAATACCGGGACATGGGTCTGATCCCTGGTTGGGTAACTAAGATCCCACACGCATCAGCCTCAGAGCAACTAAGTCCACGTGCCGCAGCTACTGAGCCTGCGCACTAGAGCAAGAGGGTCCGTGTGCCGCAAGGAAAGATCCCGTATGCGGAAACTGAGACCTGGTGCAGCCAAATAAATAAATTTTACAAAATTCAACTAACAATTGTTGATTGCTCTATCAGGCAGTTTTTTACACTCATCTTCTCATTTACTTCTACAGAGAAGCCAAAATTGATCGACATCAGCGGGTTCTATACTCTGAATTTTAGCCATTTATAAAGTATGAATATAAAGCAACAAGAGAGATTTAGACAAGCACAAAGAACTTAGAAGCAGAGAGCAGAATTTAGGGGAGGGAAGAGACCTTGGAAATCATGTGTTTTTCATTTTTCATACCACTTATTGCGACATACTCTGACAGATCTCCATTGTGCAGCCTCTGAATAAATCACAGGGTCTGTGATTCAGACCCTGCTACTTTTTCCAGACAGCTGGTTTAGTCTATTTTGGGACAACTGTAGCTGTTAAAAAATCCCTTTGTATTGAGTCCAAAGTCTGCTTTAGACCACTGGTCCACGTTTTGTTCTTTGGAGAAGCGGAGAACAGGTTTGCTTGCTGCTTCTGCTTGATCGGCTTTCACCTCCTCTGCATTTCCCTGGGTCCCCATACCTTTTTATTCACATCTCACCTATACTAGGTCGCCGTAACCCAGGGCTGTGTGGAGGCCTGCCTACTTTTTTCTTTTCTCCCTTTCTCTCCACTCTGTGCTGCCCTTCCATTCCACTTGAATTGAACCCATTCCTCTCGGATTGAACCTATTTTCATTATATAATGCCCTTCTTGTCTTTTGTTATGGACTTTGCTTTAAAGTCCATTTTGTCTGAACATTGCTACCCCAACTTTATTTTCATTTGCCTAGAATATCTTTTTGTATTCCCCAAGGACAGAGGAGCCTGGTGGGCTACAGACCGTGGGGTCGCAAAGAGTCAGACACGACTGAGCAACTTCATCTTACCTATTTTCAGCTTGTGTGTTTCTTTAGTTAAGTGAGTTTCATAGGTAGCATATGGGTGGGTCTTGATTTTTATCCAATCAGCCACTACAGTTCTTTTGATTTGAGTATTTAGTCCATCTACATTTAAAGTGATTATTGATAGTTATGCATTTATTGCTATTTTGTTACTTGCTTCCTGCTTGTTACTATAGTTGTTTTCTATTCTTTTTCTTCTCCTTTCCATCTCTTCCACTGTGGCTTGATGATTTTCTTTAGTGTTATATTTGTGTTCCTATTTTTTTTTTTTGTTCTATGCTGCTGCTACTACTGCTAAGTCAGTTCAGTCGTGTCCAACTCTGTGCGACCTCATAGACGGCAGTCCACCAGGCTCGCCCGTCCCTGGGATCCTCCAGCCAAGGACACTGGAGTGGGTTGCCATTTCCTTCAATGCATGAAAGTGAAAAGTGAAAGTGAAAGCGTTCAGTCCGACTCTTTGCGACCCCATGGACTGCAGCCTACCAGGCTCCTCCGTCCATGGGATTTTCCAGTCAAGAGTACTAGAGTGGGGTGCCATTGCCTTCTCTGTTTGGTTCTATAGTACATCGTTTTTTTTTTAAAGTTACCATAGTATTTGTGTGTGTGTGTGTGTGTGTGTGTGTGTGTGTGTGTGTTAGTCGCTTAGTCCTGTCTGACTCTTTGTGACCCCCATGGACTGTAGCCTGCCAGGCTCCTCTGTCCCTGGGATTTTCTAGGCAAGAATACTGGAGTGGGTTGCCATTTCCTTCTCCAGGGGATCTTCCTGACCTAGGGATGGAACCCAGGTCTTCTGCATTGCAGGCATATTCTTTACCACTTGAGCCACCCGGGAAGCTCCATACAGATATATATAATCTTTAAATACATTTGTCTTACAGTGATTGAAATTAAATTCAAACACATGCTAAAAGTTCTACATGTTTATCATAACATAAACCACCCCACATTCTATGTTTTTGATGTAATGTATTGAATCTTGATCTGTGACTCTTTAACTATTTATTGTAGTAATAGTTTATTTTATAACGTTGTCTTTCATCCTTTGTACTAGGTTTTTGCAGTGGTTTGTCCACTACCTATGCTATGTATTTGCTTTTATCAGTGAAATTTTTTCCTTAACATATTTTCTTATTTTTATGGCCTTTTTAAAACTTTCCTTAAAGACATATTAATATATCTTGTAGGCTAGTTCAGTGGTGATGAAATCTTATTTTCTGTTTGTCTGAAAAAGTTTTAATCTCTCCTTCAACTGTGAATAATTCCCTGTTGAGTAGTGGTGTTTTTTTTTTTTTTTTTTTTTTACTTTCAGTACTGTTAATATATCATGTCACTCCCTTTGGGCCTGCAAAGCTTCTGCTGAAATATCAGCTTAAGAATCCTGTCTTATGAGGATTCTCTTGTATGTGACTCCCTATTTTCATCTTGCTATCTTTAAAATTCCATATCTTTAACTTTTGCCATTTAAATTATGATATGTATTGGTGCAGGTCTCATTGGGTTCATCTTGTTTGGGACTCTGTGCTTCTTGACCAGGATATCTGTTTCCTTCTTGAAGTTAGGGGAGTTTTCTGTCATTATTTTCACCAAATATGTTTTCTGCCCCTTTCTCTCTCTCTCCTCCATTTAGCACCACTATAATGTGAGTGTTAGTATGTCTGATGTTCCATAGGTCCCTTAAACTACACCGTTAGCTTTTTTGTTTGTTTTTGCTGTTTTTATAGAGTGACTTGTCCTCTTCTGTCTTCAAGGTTGTTTATCTGTATCACTAAACTTCTGTTGATTCCTTCAAGGCAATGGCAGCCCACTCCAGTACTCTTGCCTGGAAAATCCAATGGACGGAGGAGCCTGGAAGGCTGCAGTCCATAGGGTCACTGACGGTCGGACACGACTGAGCAACATCACTTTCACTTTTCACTTTCATACACTGGAGAAGGAAATGGCAATCCACTCCAGTGTTCTTGCCTGGAGAATTCCAGGGACGGGGGAGCCTGGTGGGCTGCCGTCTATGGGGTTGCACAGAGTCGGACACGACTG
Organism: Neotragus moschatus; assembly: GCA_006410615.1. NCBI lineage: Eukaryota > Metazoa > Chordata > Mammalia > Artiodactyla > Bovidae > Neotragus > Neotragus moschatus. The sequence goes on along the minus strand of SJYA01000845.1, from coordinate 133,537 downwards.
AAGCGACTTAGCAGCAGCGACAGTGCATTTTTCACTTTGTTTATTCTATTTTCAGCTCTGATTGCTTTTCTATCTATATCTATATATTTTAAAATTCTTTATTACAGCTCTGTGTTCCTCTGTGCTTTTCCCAAGTTCACTTAATGTTTTTATGGCCATTGCTTTGAACTCTTTTTCAAGTCAATGGTTTATGTTTGCTTTATTAAGGTTTTTATTTTCTGAAATTTAAACTTGTCATTTCATTTAGAACTTATTTCTCATCTTCTTATGTTTGAATATTTATCTGTGTCTACGAAATGAGGCAAAACAGTGGTCAATATTGGTCCTGAAGGCATAGTCTTACGTGGTGACTGTTTATCTGCATGTAGGGGCCACAGTGAGAGGGTTGGATCTGAAGTAAGTGCAGGCTGGGGCTTTTTTGTTTCTGAAAGAGCTGGGGCCATTACCTTGGCAGGCAGGGCTGCAGGTGGGAATAGGAACTGGAGCCCTGCACAGGCCAGGATTTCTTCCAGGGTGTCTGTGGGGCCACTGGCTTGGTAGAAGTGGACTGGACCCAGGAAGGGTAAAGAGAGCATGACTCCAGCTGCAGTGTCTCCCCGGGTGCTGACAGTTACGATATTATCAGAAGGCAGGGGCCATGGCCTGGTACAGTCTGGGGAGAGCACTGAGCTGGTCTCTCGGCAGGCTGGCCAGAACAGCAGGTACATTGGTCTGCTGCCTTCACCCTGGGTCTGGGGAGCAAGTCTGTGCATGCGTGCTTTAAGAAAAGAGTCTCGGTTTCCCACAGCCTTTCTGTAAGCTCTACTGAACTTGTAAAGCTCAAGCCAGGTGATGGAGTCACCTTCCTGGTGCCGGATTCCAGGGCTGGGGTACCCAATGAGAGACCTGAATCTTTGCTGCTGCTAAGTCACTTCAGTCGTGTCCGACTCTGTGTGACCCCATAGACGGCAGCCCACCAGGCTCCCCCGTCCCTGGGATTCTCCAGGCAAGAACACTGGAGTGGATTGCCATTTCCTTCTCCAATGCATGAAAGTGAAAAGTCAAAGTGGAGTCGTTCAGTCGTGTGTGACTCTTTGCGATCCCATGGACTGCAGCCCACCAGGCTCCTCTGCCCATGGGATTTTCCAGGCAAGAGTACTGGAGTGGGGTGCCATTGCCTTCTCCGAATCTTTGCTCCTTAAGGAAAATCCCTGAGCTTGCAGTACTCCCTCCTTTCTCTGAGTCGCTTCCTGAGGGGGCTGGGGCATGTGTGGGTCCTGATTAGATCAGTCTCTTCCCCTTTTGGTACTGTCACTGTGTCTTTTTCTTTATATCTTTGGTTGTTGAAGAGTCCTCTGGTAGTTTTCAGGTCATTCTTAAAGGGAACTGTTCTATGTGTAGTTTGGTGTGTTCATGAAAGGTAATGAGCTAAGGGTTTTCCTCCTCTACCATCTTGATCCTGCCTAGGCATATCTGATCTTTGCATAGGAATCTGTGTTACTTTTCACAGTGAACAGACCATGGTAAGTTAAATTTGAACAGCATTATTGGGGAACTGGCATTATTTAACTAAACCACAGTAACTAAAATCTGTGCTTATCAGAATGGTACAACATGACAAGTGCTAGTATATTAAAAGTTTTTAAACTTAAAGATATTTTAATTTATTATTTATTTATTTTTTTAAGCCTGTAGTTTTCTTTTTTTCTCTTTATTTTATTATTATTTTTTTACTTTACAACATTGTATTGGTTTTGCCATGCATTGATATGAATCCGCCACGGGTGTACATGTGTTCCCCATCCTGAACCCCCTACCACTTCCCTCCCCATACCATCCCTCTGGGTCATCCCAGTGCTCCAGCCCCAAGCATCCTGTATCCTGCATCGAACCTGGACTGGTGATTCGTTTCTTATATGATATTATACATGTTTCAATGCCATTCTCCCATATCATCCCACCCTCTCCCTCTCCCACAGAATCCAAAAGACTGTTCTATACATCTGTGTCTCTTTTGTTGTCTTGCATACAGGGTTATCGTTACCATCTTTCTACATTCCAAAAAAAAAAAAAAAACCACCAAAAATAACTATAAATAAATGGGAAAAAAGATTATGCCACTAGAGTAAAGTGCCAAGAAAAAAAACAATGGAGAAATTCAGCCTTACTAATATAAAAAAATACAGATTCTAGTATTGGTCAGGATATAAGGAACTGACTTATGCTGTCACTGGACTGTAAACTGTCACAGCTTTGATGAGGTTAATCCGGTAATATATATCAAGGATTAAAAATGTACACTTCCAAAAAAAAGAGAATATATTTAAAATTTGTTTTAAGTTAATAATGGGGAAACAGAGTAAAAAACATAGTACATAGAACAAAACTACATAGAACAAAAGAAGAAAGGGAATATTTATTCAATGTAATTTACTTGTGGAGGAAATCACAACTTTTTTTTTAACGTGTGTTTATGAATTAGACAAAGTGCCTGTTGAAGTTTTTTGGAATGGTGTGTCTTTTTTGATGATGGAGGAAATATATGGATAGCCAAATTTTCTTATGAAATAGAGTGAGGTAATTTTAAAATTCTGTATACAAATTGTCTTCATAATTGGCAAGATGCAGTACAAAATGAAAGTTTGGACCCTATGTTCAAAAGTTAGAATTTCAAAACAGCAACAGAAAAGAATTTTTAAAAAGTACGCTCCTTCTGAGTATGGTGACCTGTGAGACTACAGATTACAAGCCCAGGTGGCGCACTTTGCACGTAACAATTTAAGTTAACATATTTTTAGGTAGCATGTTGGTATACTTTTAGTTAGTTGGACACCCCGAAGTAAACTGGTTGTTTTGGTTTGATTATTTATACTTCAACTTTTCAGATTCAAAGCTGTCCAATTTAGATTCTAAATTCTGTAGTCACTCTGATTATAAGTTGGCTAAAGCCAACATGCTCTTGAAAAAATGGTTTATAATTTTTAAATAACCAATATTGATATTGATGGTTCATCAGTATTCTATATACTCTTATACAGAGTAATGGACTTCCCAGGTGGCTCAGTGGAAAAGAATTCGCCTGCCAATGCAGGAGACACAGGTTTGATCCCTGGGTTGGGAGGATCCCCTTGAGAAGGAAATGGTAACATATTCCAGTATTCTTACAGGGAAAATCTCATGGACAGAGGAGCCTGGTGGGTTGCAGCCCATTGGGTCTCAAAAGAGTCAGACATGACATAGCCACTAAACAGCAATACAGAATAGTAAGAACTTTTTGCTCTCTTAATGAGTCTTACATATAGGAATACAGCTGAGAAGGAAGAGAGGGAGCAGAGCATCAGAAGAACTCCTGGGTTACGGCCATAGCTCACTCCGGAGGATGGGAAAAGGAGCACCAGTGATTCCATTGTAAAGACTGTAGTGCTCTCTTCATTTTCCTGCTCCTAATTTTTTTCCTCATAAACCAAGAGAGATTGAAAATTTCAATAAATTGTGAATAGCAAATAGCTTTGTCTCTCTCTATATAGGTGTGCTCAGTTCCTATAGTCATGTCCAACTCTTTGTGACCCCATACACCCTAGCCCACCAGGATCCACTGTCCGTGGGATTTTTCCTGCAAGAATACTGGAGCAGGTTGCCATGCTCTCCTCCAGGGGATATTCCCGACCCAGGGATCAAATCTGTGTCTCCTGTATCTCCTGCATTGCAGGTGGATTCTTAGGGAAGCCCATATACATACAGCTATATAAAAAAAGATATTATATATCCATATGTCGCATCTATATTTCTATTATAAATACATATATACATGCATAAAATACATTTTTTATGTACATTATAGATATGTATAGCTTTGGATAGTTTGTGTATTATATGTAGCTAGTTCTACATATAAGTTATCATATAATATATATAATAATATTATCATATAATATATATAAGCTGTATATATATATTATATATAGACAGAGCTATATTATTTGTGTATGTGTCCACCATATATATGTATACATATCTGCGTGTATGTATATTTTAGCACAAAAAAGTCATTATTTTATTTGCTCTAAAAATTATTTCTTAAGATTGTGACCTAATATTTAGTTTTTAAAATGTCTGATTTTCTAAATTCCTCTAGATGGTTAACCTAAAAAAAAAATCAGGGAAGTGAAATTGTCTAGATTATTTTTTCTATGGACTTCCCTGGTGGCTCAGACGGTAAAGTGTCCGCCTACAATGCGGGAGACCCGGGGTTCAGTCTCTCGGTCGGGAAGATCCCCAGGAGAAGGCAATGGCACCCCACGCCAGTACTCTTGCCCGGAAAATCCCACGGACGGAGGATCCTGGTATGCTACAGTCCATGGGGTCGCAAAGAGTCGAACACGACTGACTGAGCAACTTCACTTCACTTCACTTCAGTTCATTTTTGCTTTAACCACCAGGTGGCAGCAAAGGATAAGAGCACATGCACAGAGCCACCGCACTCTGCTGCTGCTGCTGCTGCTAAGTCTCTTCAGTCGTGTCCGACTCTGCAGCCCCTTAGACGGCAGCCCACCAGGCTCCCCCGTCCCTGGGATTCTCCAGGCAAGAACACTGGAGTGGGTTGCCGTTTCCTTCTCCAATGCATGAAAGTGAAAAGTGAAAGTGAAGTCGCTCAGTCGTGCCCAACTCTTAGCGACCCCATGGACTGCAGCCCACCAGGCTCCGCTGTCCATGGGATTTTCTAGGCAAGAGTACTGGAGTGGGGTGCCATTGCCTTCTCCGCACCGCCTCTATGTAAAGGAAAACTTGAAACCACTAAGTTCTGTAAAACAAGCTTACAATTAAAAACAGTCCTATAGTATAAAATAACTTAGATTATATGGGTTTTACAAGATATTACCTATTGAAATTCATATATCTGAGTTTTTTTTTTTTTAATTGAAGAATAGCTGATTTACAGTATCAGTTTCAGGTGCATAGCTTAGTGATTCAGTTATTTATTTTTTGTTGTTTGGATTTCATTATAGGTCATTACAACATATCAAATATAATTTACTTTTCTATACAATATAATTTACTTTTATATACAATAAATCCTTATTACTTATCTATTGTATCTGTTAATCATATACCACTAATTTATCCTCCTACTTTTCCTCTTTGGTAATCATCAGTTTGTTTTCTTTTTGTGAGTTTGTTTTATGTATATATGTTTGTGTGTATTTGTTTTGTGTTTTAAGTTCTATTTATGAAAAGTGAGAATGAAAGTTTCTCAGTTGTGTCCCACTTTTTTCAACCCCCTGGACTGTACAGTCCATGGAATTCTCCAGGTCAGAATACTGGAATGGGTAGCCTTTCCCTTCTCCAGGGGAACTTCCAAACCCAGGAATTGAACCCAGGTCTCCCGCACTGCAGGTGGATTCTTTACCATTTGAACCACCAGGGAAGCCCAAGAATACTGGAGTGGGTGTCCCTTCTCTAGCAGATCTTCCCACCCTAGGAATCGAACCAGGGTCTCTTGCATTGCAGGCAGATTCTTTACCAGCTGAACTGTCAGGGAAGCAAGTTCTACATATAAGTTATATCACGTAGCATTTGTGTTTCTCTATCTGACTTACTTCACTAAGTTTATTGTCTAGGCCTATCCATGTTGCTGCAAAGGGAAATACTTCATGAAATGAATGAAATATTATATATATACCACATCTTTTTAAATGGTTTTAAAATAACATTTATTTCTTAAAAGTTAACATATGCATAAGAGGAAACCAAAAAACACAAGAGGCAAAAAATAGTCATTCATAATCACAAGCAGTTTACCATTGATATATTTCATTTCTATGTCTCATTTGTGTATTTTCACAGCTAAGCATCCATTTTTATGTAAGTCAGATCATCAGTTATGTATCATGCTGTTTCACACATCATGAGTATTTACCATTTCAAAGTCCCCAAATTTTGAATATTTTGATAACCAAGAATATACTACACCAATTCAACCTGGAAGGAAAAATATGTAATACTGCCTTTCTTGGCAACAAACATTTCAGAAAAGCACAAAAATGTCAATAGGCCTCTAGATAATGATACTGGCAGAGTTATGATTAAAATACTATATTCCCTTAATGTTCAATTCAAAATGAGACATAAAGCAACAGAGTACGGAAAATAGTGCTTCTAAAAGGATTCATTATCTGATCCAGTCTATTAAAGTGTCAACAAAGAGGTATGTTTCCACTGAATGACTTAGCAATGCACCCCTATAGCACAGCCAAGAGACGCACACACATCCATGGTTATCATCAAAACATGAATGTGAACACATCCACATAGAGCCCTCCCTTTATACTTCTTTCCGCCCTCTGCTGCCGACCTAGTGAACAAGTCCTGATATACACTTCTCAGTGAAGGTTTAACAAGTCCATGTCCAAGATGCTGCTTTAAAAACGACAAAAAAAAAAAAAAAAAAAAAAACTTAATTGTAACAAAGATATTTACAAATGTTGAAGCCAGCATGCAAGATTTTGAGCATAACCTCACTATCATGGGAGATGAGTACAACTGAACCTTCTTTGTACTGCCCTTCTTGGGAACTGACCTTGAAGACTGATCTTTTCCAGTCCTGTGGCCACTGCTGAGTTTTTCAGATCTTCTGACACACTGAGTGCAGCACTTTGACAGCATCATCTTTTAGGATTTTAAATAGCTCTGCTGGAATTCCATCACCTCCATGAGCTTTATTGATAGCAATGCTTCCTAAGGCCCGCTTGACTTCACACTCCAGAATGTCAGGCTCTGGGTGAATGATCACACCATCATGATTACCTGGGTCATTAAGATCTCTTTTGTACAATTCTTCTGTCTATTCTTTCCACTTCTTCTTGATCTCTTCTGCTTCTATTAGGTCTCTAAGATTTCTCTCCTTTATTGTGCCCATGTTTGGATGAAATATTCCTTTGTATTTTCTTGAAGAGATCTGTAGTCTTTCCCCTTCTGTTGTTTTCCTCTGTTTCTTTGCAGTTTTCATCAAAGGAGGCCTTCTTGTCTCTCCTTACTATTCTCTGGAACTCTGCATTCAGTTGGGTGTACTTTTCCCTTTCTTCCTTGCTTTTCACTTCTCTTCTTTCTTCAGCTATTTGTAAAGTCTCCTCAAATAACCACTTAACCTTCTTGCTTCTCTTTTTCTTTGGGATGGATTTGTTAGCTGCCTCTGTACAATATTATGGGCCTTTGTCTTATGACTTTGATATATTTACTTATTAGTTCACAGTACAGATGTTCAAGGTAGAGATTACATAATTTGCCACTGAAATGGTTGTTTTAAGACAAAGAAGAGTCAAAGCTTTTTATCTAGGTAAATGCATTTGATAATTAGCATAATCAAAAGAGAGCCAGAGGAGAAGCTGAGGGAGTTCGATTTTAGAAATTCAGCATTGAGTTACCCATTATCCATCAAGTGGAGAAGATAGGTGGCCAGCTGAATACACAAATTTTTAGTTCATGAAAGAAACCTGACTTGGGAGGTACACATTTGGTGTTAATTATCATGTGTCCATAATCTTAAAGATTTAAATGAAAAAACTTAGGTAATAAAGGCAGTTATAGAAAAGAATATTTCTTGGACTGAGATCTGAAACAGGTCAATCAATAGTCAAAGGTCTAGAAAATGAGAAGAAATCAGCTGAAAGAGTTTCCAAATATGTGAAGTGAAACACTAAAAGAGAGTATGGCCCTTAGAAGTAGTGAGGATATTGTTTCAATAAAAAAATAAGGTAACCAACTACATCTAGAACAGCTGATAACTCACTTATAGAGACTTTGAGAAACTACAATTGATTTGGCAACATGGATGTCATCAGTTGTCCTAACAGTTAGTTTGCTGGAGCAATAGGGAAAATAAATTGCCTGTTTGAAGAGGGCCCAAGAAAAAAACAAAAATATACAAAATGAGTATAGTTTGCATTAGCAACTCTAAGTTTTGTTGTAAAGAGAAGTTCAGTTCAGTTCACTCAGTCGTGTCTGACTCTGCGACCCCATGAATCGCAGCATGCCTTGCCTCCCTGTCCATCACCAACTCCAGGAGTTCACTCAGATTCATGTCCATCGAGTCAGTGATGCCACCCAGCCATCTCATCCTCTGTCGTCCCCTTCTCCTCCTGCCCCCAAACCCTCCCAGCATCAAAGTCTTTTCCAATGAGTCAACTCTTTGCGTGAGGTGGCCAAAGTACTGGAGTTTCAGCTTTAGCATCATAAAGAGAAGTAGACTTGTGAAATAGATTGATTATTTTTAAAGAAAGATAATTTAGTTTATATTTGTTGATGGAAATAATATAGTAATATGATCACCCAAGAGAAAAATGGGGCATTTATAGAGGAAGACCTTTGAAACTTGAGAAGCGGTTGGATCAAGTGCATTATTATTGGTGATTGGCAACAGGGTAGCACCAACACAAATTCACATAACAGCAGTTAAGGCAGAATACAGGGTGATACAGTAAGTTGTTGATGTTGGTTATGGTCCAGGTAAATACAGTAAATGAAGGATTTTGGACACATAGTACTAATTTCATTTCATAAAGATACCTAAAAGTAAATCCAAATTATATTTTATGCTGACAATGAAATTACACAACACCTCTGCTTGCATGTGTGAGTTTACAACCACAACACACGAGCCGTCAACTCAAGGACCCCTGCTCAGTGCTCTTTAGGGACCTGATGGGAAGGAAATCCAAAGCAGAGGGCGTATGTGTGTGTATAAAGCTGATTCACTTTCCTGAACATGATAAACTAACACAGCATTGTAAAATAACTATATTCCAGTAAAAATTAATTAAAAAAATAAGGCATCAATAAAGATAGTATTACATAATAGCTCAACATTTAATAAATCTACACAACTTTTGAGAAAACTAGCTCTAAAAGATATTATACATATATATTTGTATATACACATAAAGAGAAAAGAAACTGGCCTTGGTTAATAAGATTATGAAAAAAAATTCACCCTCACAATAGCTAAAATATGGTAAATAAAGAAAATGTAAAAATGAGTCAATAAGCAAAATTTAACTCAGAATTTTAGGCATTATTAATTAAGAAGTGCATTCAAAACCACTGGAATTTTTAAAAAGAATTTTAATTTAGGGAATAAACTTGAAAAGTGTTGGTAGAATTTTAATTAAAACTAAAAACATAGCATAGTGTACATAGGTTAAAAACATAGCACAAGGCTCTACGACAAGTCTGCTAAGAGTGGATATGGAATCTCATTGTATTATAAGCAATGATTATTTAAAGATGGTAGAATGGGTGACTACCTTTGTTCTAGTTTTTGAATTTTTCAGATTTATAAAGTTAACATTTTTAGTGATCAGAAAGTAATTAATAAAAGATATACAAATTTAGTCACTACTTTGATAATATAATGAGGTGTGATGATAGGAGAGTGGTCCGTTATGGTTTGAACATTCCACTGTTAGTAATACATCATAAGAATTATTTAAAAATAGGAAAATTCATTTAGTCACTAAGCTATGTCCAACTCTTTGCAACCCATAGAATGAAACCCATCAGTCTCTTCTGTCCACGGGATTTCCCAGACCAGAATACTAGAGCAGTTCACCATTTCCTTCTCCAGAGGATATTCCTGACCCAGGTATTGAACTCACATCTCCTGCATTGGCAGGCAGAGATTCTTTACCACTGAATCACCAGACAAGCCCTCAAATAGGGAAATACCCAAAGTATAATTCTAGGAAATAAAAAGATGCTCTGGTATATTGCTATTATGCTCATATTCATGTCCGTGTGTACTGAAGAGAGGCAGAGGCAAAGAGAGATAGCAGAGTGTCCTAATGAAGATAGGAACCTCATTTATCTGGTGTATTGTGTGGGCTCAGTGCTTGGGCCTGGGGTCAAAGTCTGGCACAGAGTAGACATCAATATCTATTTGTCAAAGAATGTATGCATGAGAAGATTAACACATTGAGACTCAAGGAAATGTATCAAAATGCTGTACACATTAATGTTGACTTTGGGTGGTGGAAAAATAGGTGATAGATAAGTTTTGAAAAAAAAAAGATTTCTTTTACATTCTTTTATATTATCTAATATTTCTAAAATACTTAGATAGTATATAGCCTATTTCTTATCCTGATCTAAAGTACCTCAAAAAAAAGGGTCAAATACATGTCAGTGTGATTTTAGACACAAAAAGAAAAGTAAATTGAAAATAACATTTTTATTCTTATAAAAAAATTTTACTTTTTTTGTATATCACAGTGAAATGGCTGCTCTGACTAAGCTTAAATCCAAATATCTTTATTTTGGTAGCAACCCCTCGTAAAATGTGACTATGAAAATCACTGCCGGTGGTTAATTATTGTCAGAGTTGAAATTAGTATTCCAGCTACCAACTCTTTAAGGAGACCATAGTGCCAGAGAAAAGAAGCACCAGATGTTCAGATGGCTGCAATTTGGTCCTTAGCAAGGGTTATAATCAAGTTCATAATGTAAGCCTCAATGAAGAAGCAATGTATTATAGAAGAAAAGAACAATGAGAAAAAACTCATAAAAATGAGCTTAAAATTGGTCTTCATCACTTAGTAATTATGAGTTTGATTCATCCTTAACTGTTGTAAGCTTCAATTCCTTCAACTATATAATAGAGATCATGAAAACTGGCTTACTTGGTCATTTCGAGTATAGTTTAGAATATCTGTCAGATTTCAAAGAGCTTGTGTCAATTTTTTCTTTGGGAGGGGGGCTGAGAATCTGTATATTACTTTCCCTTCCCTACCCAGCAAATCACATGCCATCCAAATCATTTTATTTCAAAAAAAAGAAAAAAAAGATCAACAGATCAACTATGTTGGAACAATTTGCTGATGTCACAGAAATAGCTATTAAAAAATATTTTGAGATGTGTGTTTATAGATTGCTTTACTTAAAATAATATTTTAAAAAGAATACTATAGTACCAAATAAAATGCAGCCTTTTTCATGTCATATTGTTTATTTAATTTTACTTTAAAGGTGGTGTGGCTAAAAATAGTGTAAGATAATAGATCTTGACCTTTCCACGTGGTCAGAGTAGGAGGTGCCTGTAGGCTGTAATCCTGCAGCTTCTGAGTCATTCACCTCTTTAGCCAATATTCCCTCTGGATATTAGGCAATGTGCCCACATTTTTAACTTTTATTTTATTTTATTTTTCTGTGTTTTCTTTTCTTTTTTTTTATTTTTTAGTTTGTTTTGCCTTACAATACTGTACTCATTTTGCCATACATTGACATAAAAATTTCTAACGTATCTTCACAAGTCTCTTCTCCCATAAGCTCTCCTTCCTGCTGATCTTCCATCATACCAGCATCCCAGGAGCATCCGCATTTTCTTGAGCATTCCTCTTCACTTCTCTTTCTCTTGATCCTTTAGAACTCTTTGTAATTGGTAACAATCTTCAACTCTTTCGACTTGCCTCCCACCTAGGTCCTAAGTGACCATGTTTTTGCTAGTTTTGAAGAAACAAGGATTATACGTATTTACTAAGGTTTCCTGTCAAGGGAGAAAACACACAATTGAGATGACAGCAAGCTGGTGTCCTCCAAAGTACTGAGGCTTCAATTAGACTGAGGTAGGAGGGGGAATTTGGCCCCTTCCACCGTATGAGTTACAGCAAGGAGTCTACAGCCAGGAATCTACAAGAAGGCTATCACTTGACCATGTTGCCATCCTCATCCTGAACTCCCAGCCTCCAGGATTGTGAGAAACACATTCCTGTTGTTTATAAGCCATCCAGTATGCAATGCTTTGTTATAGTAACCGCAAAGAACTAAGACTTGGTGTGAAATAAGCATTTTAGGGAAAAGGAAAATGAATTTACAAGGAAAGTTAATTATTTTGTTTATTGAAAGTTCACTAAATTTTAAGTGCTGCTAAGTCACTTCAGTCATGTCTGACTCTGTGTGACCCCACAGATGGCAGCCCACTAGGCTCCTCTGTCCTTGGGATTCTCCAGGCAAGAACACTGGACCGGGTTGCCATTTCCTTCTCCAATGCATGAAAGTGAAAAGTGAAAGGGAAGTCGCTCAGTTGTGCCCGACTCTTAGCAATCCCGTGGACTGCAGCCTACCAGGCTCCTCCGTCCATGGGATTTTCCAGGCAAGAGTACCAGAGTGGGGTGCCATCTAGTGAGTTTTGGGAGAAGGCAATGACACCCCACTCCAGTCAGTACTCTTTCCTGGAAAATCTCATGCTATGAACTGTTAAAGAGCTGGGCCATGGAATCTTCATTGGGTGCAAGACATGAAGTCCTACAAGGGATAAAAAGTTTTGAAAAATAGGGAAAAACAGTGCATTCACTGAACTGAGAGTCTTAATGAGATCAAAGAGCTTTGGATTGGGGTCAAAAGTGTGAGTAGAATAGGAAGCGATCATGAATTGTGATTATGGATCAAGCTGTAAGGGCACATCAGTGTCTAGGATGTGAGCGTGTCAGTACACAGCTGTAGCAACTTTGCTCTTTGGCGGCAGTGAGTGGAACCTGGGGAGGGCCGTGCTGATTCATCACAGAAATGATTTCAATAAGTCAGACAGAGAAGGAGAAATAGCATATGATATCCCTTATATGTGGAATCTAATATATATATATATATACACACATATATAAATGAACTTATTTACAGAACAGAAACAGACTCAGACTTAGGGAAAGAACTTATGGTTGCCAGGGGAGAAGGATGAAGGGAAGGGATAGTTAGGGAGTTTGGGATGTACATGACACACTGCTGTATTTAAAATGGATAGCCAATATGGACCCTGCTGTGCAGTACAGGGAACCCTGCTGAGTATTATGTGGCAGCCTGGGGGAAAGGGGAGTTTGGGAGAGAATTGATACATGTATATGTATGGCTGAGTCCCTTTGCTGTCTACCCGAAACTATCACAACATTGTTAATAGGCTATACTCCAACATAAAATAAAAAGTTTTAAAAAATGACTTTAAGACATGCTTTATACCTGTTACTCTCTCCCTCTAAAACTAGCTCTAATTAAGCATTGCAAGGAGAATGAGGCATTCAACAAACAAACTGCTCAGCTGTCATACACCCTCAGCTTACAACTAGTCCTTGCTCTCACTGTTCTTGGATAAAGAGCACCACTCTAAGTATTTCCATATGGCCCAGTCTCTACCTACCTGATTCAGCCTCCTCTTAACCAAATGACTCTTCTTGGCTTTACTGTGTACTCAATATGTAATGCACTCTTAGGATTCTCACTCTTTAAAAGTCAGCCCTTCCTTCAGAGGTCAGCTCAGTTAGTCTTTTCTTGGAAAATTTCTTCCCTAATTTTCCAAACTATCCCAATTCCAGTCTCCCTGCCTCTTGAATTCAGAAATGCACATTAAATAATGAAGATCATGCTCCACATTTCAAAAGATCGAAAATGTCATATCATCCCATTTTAGTGAGGATGTGGAAAAATACGAGTTCTTGCACAGTTGATGAGAGCATATATAAGCCCCAATTCAGGTTTGATACACCACTGAGTAAAAAACCACATAAGACACAGGAACACGATGAAGCAAATTTTGTCATAACTTGGTACTATTGAAAGTGAAGTGCTGTTACATGTTACTGGGAAAAAAAGATGGATAAACAGGTAGATAAGAACCGCTATTTCAGTGGCGTGTTTTAGTGTTAACACGCACACTCAGAAACTGCACTATTATGCTATATTAAGGCAACTCAGATCATAGTTAGACTGATTTCAAAATTCACCGAAGTGCTTAGAGTAAATATTTTTTGTGGGTGAGTTTTGGGTGGAGAAACTTCAAATTAGTTTCTGGAAAATGAATTATTTGCGTTGAGTAGAATTATTAATAGACCACAAACACTCACTAAAAGCCTAGACCTATTTTCTGGAAATTTCCGTTGACAGTAACTAATTCAGCCACTTACTCTAATGCAATGTTTAGTTGTTCCCTGTCACCATTCAGCTGTTTTCCTCTGGCATATCCTATGTGCTCACCCTCTCAGAGATGGCTATTCCAGGAAATTGCCTGGCAGACCTCTGAACATCTACTGTTCTGGGGGCAATCTGGCTTTTTCCTATATTAGGTGAAGTCAGCAAGGAGATTTTTGTCTTAAAGAAAAAATGATGTTTCAACTAAAATATCAAATAGATTTTTTTTTCTAAAATAACAAAGGGTTAGATTAAGACTTGAAACATACAAAATTAGAAAACTAGAATGAATATACATATTGCATCTTAAGATTCACCCAGAAAAATGATTGATAAAAGTACAGTACTTTTTAAATGGGGGAAAAACACCTAAAGTCAGGGAGGCCGGGGGAAAGAAGGAAAACAGACTTGACTTTTTTGATTCTACTTTGAATCCTATAGTACAAGCATTTAAGAATCATAATGTATTACAGAAGAAGCGTGGGCTTTACCTTTTATCACCTTGGGGTCAGATACTTACCATCTGTATACTCTTAGGTCATTTACTTCTGTCTCTAATTCTTTGTTTCCCCTACATGAAAAGTGGATATAATGAAAAGATGTGTTCCCTATGCTTCCAGGGTAAAGTGGGACAGTGTGTTGAGGCACGTGGAAATTATTTACAAATTGACATGCAAGTTAACATTATATTATCATTATTCTGGGATTGGATGTGGCTTCCCTACTAGCTCAGACAGTATGCAATGCAGGAGACATGGGTTCGATCCTTGGGTCAGGAAGATCCCCTGGAGAAGGAAATGGCAACCCACTCCAGTATTCTTACCTGGGAAATTCCATGGACAGAGGAGCCTGATGAGCTTCAGTGTATGAGGCTGCAAAGAGTTGGACACAATGACACACACACACACACACACACACACACACATACACAGAGAATTGAGTGAGTTCCTCCATGTCTCCACAAAAACTGATGCCACAAAGGTGTAGGAACACTGTTCTTATGGAGGAGAAAATAGAGAGAACACAGGGCACACTTCACCAGCAGGTCCTTTGTCAGAATTGTCCCTGATGGCAATTCTGATTGTAGATGACTGTTCCTCCCAGGAGTGATAAACAAGGAAAAAGAAGCCGGCCTGCACCTCTGAGTCACACCTCTGAGAACTATTCCATCTGGTTAGGGCAACACGTAAAAAGCGTGAGACTAGACGTGGGTTTGCAAAAGAACGGACAAGCAAATCTATAACATTGGTCTCTTGTGGGAAGTATCATGTTTTTAGTTTAGATAAAGCACAATGTTTTCATTACAACTCTCCATTTATCCACATATAGATAAATATGGTTAAAACAGCACGAAAATTCAGTGATTTCAGAATAAGTACTCAAAATACACAAATGACCAGAATTTATCTCGAAGCTCAGCAAAACAGAATCTACCAGCTCTCATCTTTATTTGTGGGTATTAGCCATAAAATACTCCTGGCTATTTGCTGTATGCAGTGATCTTACAGATATGATCTATCCCTGAGGTTGAAACATTGACTAAAGACTTACACATAATTCAAAGGACAGAATTCTTTGGGTTGCTCAGGAAGCATTTAATGTTCTTGGATGCATGTCTTTAAAGTAACAGAAAATACTAAATAGGACAAAAATAACTAAAGACAACAGAGAAGGGAAATAATGAGCAGTGTATACCTATTTTATAAGAAAAGGCCACATTCAAATTGTCCTCTGAAATTCTGTATCACTCTTTTCCTATCCCATCTCCCATCAGGATAAAATGAATACTGAGTTCCATCACAAGTGGGTTATAAATGAGTGCCATACAGATATAGTAAAATGCATATTAACCCCAAAGGATATAATTGCCTTCTACATAATGCAGTGATAACAGCAATAGGAAGGGAAATTTTCAAAATTTTTTTCATTTTATGCTAACATGATGCAGGTAACTATGGCAACATTTCCTGACAGTCTTAATTTAAACAGTAGATTCTGAAAAATGTTCCAAATTGATTCCAGAAAAGAAATAGATTCATCATTGTCTACATAAATCTAATTTCAAGGAATGCTTTATACAGTAATGGAAAGGTTTTTATCTAAATTATGATAATATATATTGTAGTTTTGTGTTCCACCTTGGCAACAATTAATTTACTTTTACATATATTTATTTATGATGATTCCTAGGTAAGGATCAAAAGCTATCTATCATTTCTCTACTCACTAGAATGTATACAATGCCTATAAGACATAAAATTTTAGTATATTAAAAATGAAAGCAGTATTCAAACTCAGAACAATTTTAAATTGAGAATTATATTTAATCCAAATAGCCGGTTACTGGTGACACCACTGCTTAATTCCATGTGTTCACAAATAAAAGCACCATGAAGTTATGCATTTACACAGAAGACATTTTCACAAATATATGTGTGTGTGTGTGTGTATATATATATACACATACAGAAAGAGAAAGAGAAGTAATGGTTTACTCATTAAGTCATATCTGACTGCGACCCCATGGACTATAGCCTTCCAGGGTCCTCCGTTCATGGGATTCCTGAGACGAGAATACTGGAGTGGGTTGTTTCCTTCTCCAGGAGATCTTCCTAACCCAGGGATTGAACCCTCATCTCCTGCATTGCAGGTGTATTCTTTACTATTGAGCCTTATATAGGTACAAAATATTCAAAGTGAGAGAGAAAAAAATCACAAGAAATATTNACATGGGTTCGATCCTTGGGTCAGGAAGATCCCCTGGAGAAGGAAATGGCAACCCACTCCAGTATTCTTACCTGGGAAATTCCATGGACAGAGGAGCCTGATGAGCTTCAGTGTATGAGGCTGCAAAGAGTTGGACACAATGACACACACACACACACACACACACACACACATACACAGAGAATTGAGTGAGTTCCTCCATGTCTCCACAAAAACTGATGCCACAAAGGTGTAGGAACACTGTTCTTATGGAGGAGAAAATAGAGAGAACACAGGGCACACTTCACCAGCAGGTCCTTTGTCAGAATTGTCCCTGATGGCAATTCTGATTGTAGATGACTGTTCCTCCCAGGAGTGATAAACAAGGAAAAAGAAGCCGGCCTGCACCTCTGAGTCACACCTCTGAGAACTATTCCATCTGGTTAGGGCAACACGTAAAAAGCGTGAGACTAGACGTGGGTTTGCAAAAGAACGGACAAGCAAATCTATAACATTGGTCTCTTGTGGGAAGTATCATGTTTTTAGTTTAGATAAAGCACAATGTTTTCATTACAACTCTCCATTTATCCACATATAGATAAATATGGTTAAAACAGCACGAAAATTCAGTGATTTCAGAATAAGTACTCAAAATACACAAATGACCAGAATTTATCTCGAAGCTCAGCAAAACAGAATCTACCAGCTCTCATCTTTATTTGTGGGTATTAGCCATAAAATACTCCTGGCTATTTGCTGTATGCAGTGATCTTACAGATATGATCTATCCCTGAGGTTGAAACATTGACTAAAGACTTACACATAATTCAAAGGACAGAATTCTTTGGGTTGCTCAGGAAGCATTTAATGTTCTTGGATGCATGTCTTTAAAGTAACAGAAAATACTAAATAGGACAAAAATAACTAAAGACAACAGAGAAGGGAAATAATGAGCAGTGTATACCTATTTTATAAGAAAAGGCCACATTCAAATTGTCCTCTGAAATTCTGTATCACTCTTTTCCTATCCCATCTCCCATCAGGATAAAATGAATACTGAGTTCCATCACAAGTGGGTTATAAATGAGTGCCATACAGATATAGTAAAATGCATATTAACCCCAAAGGATATAATTGCCTTCTACATAATGCAGTGATAACAGCAATAGGAAGGGAAATTTTCAAAATTTTTTTCATTTTATGCTAACATGATGCAGGTAACTATGGCAACATTTCCTGACAGTCTTAATTTAAACAGTAGATTCTGAAAAATGTTCCAAATTGATTCCAGAAAAGAAATAGATTCATCATTGTCTACATAAATCTAATTTCAAGGAATGCTTTATACAGTAATGGAAAGGTTTTTATCTAAATTATGATAATATATATTGTAGTTTTGTGTTCCACCTTGGCAACAATTAATTTACTTTTACATATATTTATTTATGATGATTCCTAGGTAAGGATCAAAAGCTATCTATCATTTCTCTACTCACTAGAATGTATACAATGCCTATAAGACATAAAATTTTAGTATATTAAAAATGAAAGCAGTATTCAAACTCAGAACAATTTTAAATTGAGAATTATATTTAATCCAAATAGCCGGTTACTGGTGACACCACTGCTTAATTCCATGTGTTCACAAATAAAAGCACCATGAAGTTATGCATTTACACAGAAGACATTTTCACAAATATATGTGTGTGTGTGTGTGTATATATATATACACATACAGAAAGAGAAAGAGAAGTAATGGTTTACTCATTAAGTCATATCTGACTGCGACCCCATGGACTATAGCCTTCCAGGGTCCTCCGTTCATGGGATTCCTGAGACGAGAATACTGGAGTGGGTTGTTTCCTTCTCCAGGAGATCTTCCTAACCCAGGGATTGAACCCTCATCTCCTGCATTGCAGGTGTATTCTTTACTATTGAGCCTTATATAGGTACAAAATATTCAAAGTGAGAGAGAAAAAAATCACAAGAAATATTTTAAATATTTAAAAAGCTGATAAATACCATAAATATCACAAAATCTAGAAATATTCATAAATTACTTATTTGCCTTACTTTATTACTTATATTCATAATTATTTGACACACTTCATATTATAATTGCAATTTCATTTTGAACTATGTAAGAATATGATTATTAAATGTAATTTATGATATTTTCTATAGAGGGAATAGACAGTTCAGTCTTTCTTTTAGCATGGTGATATCCAAATTACTTTTTAAGAAATTTTTAAAATACAGAAGAATTTTAGTTTTACAGAGATGTGAATATGGTTCAGAGTTCCTATATATCCTTCACTCAGCTTTCTCTATTATCTGTTACAATGAATAAATCAATATTGAAACATCATCTTATAAAAATTTTTATTGGAGTATAGTTTATTTAAATGTTTTGTTAGTTTCTGCTGTACAGAAAAGTGAATGAGGTATATGTATACATATATCCACTCTTTTTTTAGGTTCTTCATCTTTGTATATATTATATATTTTGGCTCAAAATTCACAGTTTCTCTTATCTATTGGACACACTCTCATTTTAACTATTTAGAATAAAGAGATTCTATTTGAGTCAGGCACTTTTGATCTCCGTTCTTGTTCTTATTTGTTCTTACAAACCAGAGTCAGATTCTTAGGCCAAATCTTATCACATTAATAAAACAGGAAGAACACAAAGAGGTGAGACAGTTTTCCTAGGCACATTTATTTTTAATGCTTTCTTTCAGAGCTGGAAACACTACTGCTGACTCCACCCTATCATTGATGAGTCTCTATCTAGTATGCTTTGGTTGGTATATTATATCAGCATTTTCTATTTTGGAAAACATAAGTGGAAGGCAATAGCCTTGAGTTTCTCTTGATAGTTATACTATTTCACTAAAAATATGTGTGACTGCACCCTGTGAACTAATACTTAAAATTATGTTTTATTTTTAATTCCTTATGTGTATTAATATCATCTTTCCATCAGACACAAGGTATATACAAAAGTATATTTGGGAAACATGGTAACAGATCACTCCAAAGAACAGTATGGGTGTTAAAAGCATGAGGGAATGGATGGATAGACTATTCTCTGCTGGATACAGTTAAATTCTTCAGACTTTCTCAGACCTACACTAGATGGCTAGTCCAAGCAGAAGGAGAAAGATCTGAAATATCTCCTTCCTTATTTCATGCATATTGGCCCAAACTTCCTGATAGCAATAAAAGAAACAAACCTAAACTCTGTTGTCAGAGACAACTGTTTTCAGAGCTTTGTAAAAACGGCTTTGCATGGAACAGCTACTCTATTTGAGGAAAGATGATTCATTTCATTTCACTTCATTTCAATGGTGTTCACTTGACTTGCTTTAACCATCTCACAATTTTGGGGCAGTTGAGAGTAGCTATTGAAACTGTAGTTTTTTCAAGGTTTCTCAAAATTTCAAAACAATACAGACTTTTATAGCAATACTCTATAGGTAAAATATGAAAAAAATTAAATACGTGTTTTGTTTTTTTTTTTTACAAACGGTGGCTTATGCTATTAGCATAGTGTTGTGTTCAAGGACCCATTAAACAATTATATTATAAGCCTGTAGAATCACTTTTATTGCTTTTTATATTATGTGATTTATAATATTTTTATATTGCACTGAGATCTAAATGTATTATCATTTCTTAAAACTTCTTTTTTTACAAGATGACACATTTGTTTTTTTAGTTAAGCTATTGTCACTTTCACTTCACTTCACTTTCACACACTATTGTAACTACAAAGTAAATAAGAACATTAGTAAAGTTTTTACTTAGATATTCATGTTATTCCAAGAAAGAGACCATTTGATGATAATAATCCAACTGCCCTTCAGCTCATCTAATATGACTTCAGTTCAAGTGTATGCAATCTAGAGGAGTAATGTTCACCTGAGATGCAAGTTGACCAGTAAGTAAAGCTATTAGAAAAAAGTTAAATTTCAGTTTAGGTGGTCGGTCATTTTTGTGCTGATGAAATAATTACCACCCCATAATTTTTTTCATACTCTTACCATCAGCTCTAAGATAGAGTATATGGTAAGACATAGAGAGCAGCTGTGAAAGTGTCTGTAATATCTGACACAAAGTCTTTATACTTAAGTATAAGGGCTCTTACTTGGCCCCTTTGGGTCATTGTAGGCAATCTGGGATTTTGTAAAGGCCAACACATACAATAAACCCTTTAGTTATTAGGGAAAATGAGGATATTCTTTTCTTTCCGTTTCACTGAGATACAATTCACAAAAAACATTTCATAAATTTTGGAGAAGGAAATGGTTACCACCCCCATAATCTTGCCTGGAAAATTCCATGGACAAGAGCCTGGTGGGCTTCAGTCCATGGGGTTGGATGCAAAAAATTGGACAAGGCTGAGCACACACACACACTATGTAAATTTAAGGTGTACAGAAAATGATTTGACATATATACTGCAAAATGGTAGCCAGAGTAATGTTAGTCAACATCCATAGTCTCATAGAGATAACAAGCAGGAAAAAAAAAGGAGAAATGTGATGTGTTTTTTCTGTGTGATGAGAACTTCTAGGACTTAACTCTCTTAGCAACTTTCAAATGTACCATAGAGCAGTGTTAACCTTGGCTCTTATGGTGTATTTTATATCCCCAGTACATTTTCATGAAAGGGGGAGATTTTAACCTTCTTGAGAAGAACTGGATAATACCATTAGTCTGTAGATATATGTATATAGACCTTATATAAAAGCACGATCATGGACAATTAGAAGTAATGTATTAATTTTATCCTGCTGTGATTGTAATAAAGCAGTTGAAATAGATACTTTGTCTAAAAGAAAGGCTAGGGTGCACAGTTGTGTGGGGAAAGAAATGTACCAGTTGAGGGGTTATGGGATGGAAATGGAAATATTGAAGACTAACTCCTGTACTTTGGCCACCTGATGTGAAGAGCGGACTCATTTGAAAAGACCCTGTTGCTGGGAAAGATTGAGGGCAGAAGGAGAGGGGGGACAACAGAGGATGAGATAGTTGGATGTCAGTGGACATGGGTTTGGGTAGACTCCAGCAGTTGGTGATGGACAGGGAGGCCTGGCGTGCTGTGGTTCATGGGGTCGCAAAGAGTTGGACACGACTGAGTGACTGAACCGAACTGATTGAGAAAAACCCAGAAAAGCTTCTGAGTTTGCTCCCTTCAGGAAGGTGCTGGAGTCTTATTGAGAGAAATTATCAACAAATAAAACAAAAATGAAATCAAAACTGTAATTTGTATGTGAAGCATAGTGGACAAAGTCAATCAGGAAGTCACTCAGTTTCCATCAAAGATCTCAGCCAGGGACACCTGAGGGCAAAGGGCAACCATGGTCCCTGTGGTGAACAGACCTGGCAGCAACCCCAGTGTCTGGATCCTTGGCAGGACTGGTTGACCCACTCCTGGGATCTATGAGGAGAAGGTACCATCACCACTTTTACCGAAAGCCCAGAAAGCCATGTGGGAAGATAGTGGAAAAAGGAACATATCCAAGGCTCCAGGGCTTTGAACTAAAAGCTACGGTGCAAGTTCCACTGATACACCTCTAGGACCAAAATAAAAACAAGCTATTTTTAAATCTATTATTACTTTTATAATCATTCTGAAAGTGGAAGTGTTAGTTGCTCAGTCGTGTCCGACTCTTTGTGACCTCATGGACTGTAGCCCGCCAGACTTCTCTGTCCATGGAACTTTTCAGGCAAGAATACCAGAGTGGGTAGCCATTACTTTCTTCAGGGGACCTTCCTGAACCAGGGATGGAACCCGGGTCTCCTGCATTACAGGCAGATTCTTTACCAACTGAGTCAACAGGGAGGCCCATAATCTTTCTAGGATACATTGCAGCAGGATGCATGGCAAATAGCAGCAATTCCTCTAGCAATTAAAAACCTTGAACATAATTAACTTATCAAGGATGTACAAAAATGCTGAAATTGTGAATAAGGATAAGAGACACAAAAACTATATACTTTTACTAAAACTGCATATACAATTATTTTAAATCTGATTCTTTTTGAAGGTCCTAGAATAATAATAGTTATGTAGATCTCTCTGCCAAATTTATAATAATTATAATTTTTACAAATCAAAATTTGTATAATTTGTATAAATTCAAATTATAATAATTGCATTTGGTCAGTTCATTTAATCGTATCTGACTCTTTACCATCCCATGGACTGCAGCACACCAGGATTCCCTGTCCATCACCAACCCCTGAAGCTTGTTCAAACTCATGTCCATCAAGTCAGTAAAGCCATCTGACCATCTCATCCTCTGTCATCCTCTTCTCCTCCTGGCTTCAATCTTTCCCAGCATCAGGATCCTTTCCAATGAGTCAGTTTTTCACGTCAGGTGGCCAAAGTCTCAGCTTCAGCATCAGTCCTTCCAATGAATATTCAGGACTGATTTCCTTTAGGATTGACTGATTGGCTCTCCTTTCAGTCCAAGAGA
Source organism: Neotragus moschatus (assembly GCA_006410615.1). Classification (NCBI taxonomy): domain Eukaryota; kingdom Metazoa; phylum Chordata; class Mammalia; order Artiodactyla; family Bovidae; genus Neotragus; species Neotragus moschatus. Next base: position 110,423 of record SJYA01000845.1, on the reverse strand, counting down.
CTCTCAAGAGTCTTCTCCAACACCACAGTTCAAAAGCATCAATTCTTTAGTGCTCAGCTTTCTTTATGGTCCAACTCTCACATCCATACATGACCACTGGAAAAACCATAGCTTTGACTATTTGTAAATTTGTCAGCAAAGTAATGTCTATGTGTTTTAATATGCTGTCTAGGTTTGTCATAACTTTTCTTCCAAGGAGCAGGTGTCTTTAATTTCATGGCCGCAGTCACCATCTGCAGTGATTTTGGAGCTCAAGAAAATAAAGTTTTTCATTGTTTCTATTGTTTCCCCCATCCAGTTGTCATGAAGCGATGGGACTGTATGCCATGATCTTCATTTTTTGAATGTTGAGTTTTAAGACAGCTTTTCCACTTTCCTCTTTCACTTTCATTAAGAGGCTCTTTAGTTCTTTGTTTTCAGCCATAAGGGTGGTGTTGTGTGCATATTTGAGGTTACTGACATTTCTCTCAGCAATCTTGATTCCAGCTGGTACTTCATCCAGCCTGGCATTTCACATGATGTACTCTGCATATAAGTTAAATAAGCTGGGTGACAATATACAGTCTTGATGTACTCCTTCCCCAATTTTGAACCAGTCTATTGTTCCATGTTCAGTTCTAACTGATGCTTCTTGACCTGCATACAGGTTTCTCAGGAGGCAGGTCAGGTGGTCTGGTGTTCCTATCTCTTGAAGAACTTTCCACAGTTTGTTGTGATCCACACAAAGGCTTTGGCATAGTCAATGAAGCAGAAGTAGATGTTTCTCTGGAATTTTCTTGTTTTTTTCAGTGATCAATGTATGTTGGCAATTTGATCTATGGTTTCTCTGCATTTTCTAAATCCAACTTGAACATCAGGAAGTTCACGGTTCAAGTACTGTTGAAGACTAGCTTGGAGAATTTTGAGCATTACTTTGCTAGCATGTGAGATGAGTGCAATTATGTGGTAGCTGGAACATTCTTTGGCATTGCCTTTCTTTGGGATTGGAATTAAAACTGACCTTTTCCTGTCCCATGGCCGTTGCTGTTTTTTTCAAATTTGCTGGTATATTGAGTGCAACACTTTCACAGCATCATCTTTTAGGACTTGAAATAGCTAACTAGTTTTGTTTGTAGTGATGCTTCCTAAGGCCCATGTGACTTCACACTCCAGGATCTGGCTCTAGGTGAGTGTTCATACCATCGTGATTATCTGGTTCATGAGGATCCTTTTTGTATAGCTCTTCTGTGTATTCTTAGCACCTCTTCTTAATATCTTCTGCTTCTATTAGGTTCATACTGATTCACTCTCCTCTTTCACTTTAATCAAGAGGCTTTTTAGTTCTTCTTTGCATTCAGCCATAAGTGGCTGTTAAGTGGCTGTTATCTGCATATCTGAAGTTATTGACATTTCCTTTATTGTGACCATCTTTGCATGAAATATTCCCTTGGTATCTCTAATTTTCTGGAAGAGATCTCTAGTCTTTCCCATTCTTTCATTTTCCTCCATTTCATTGATCACTTAGGAATAATGTGTAATTACATTATAATCCTATAATGTTGAAAAATTATAGTCTGATAAATAACATTTAAATTCTAGTTTCTGCTGGCTGCTATTTGTTTGCAATATACAATGCAGATTTAAATGAATAACTGCACTATAAATGCACAGATTAATTTTAATTTTCCATATCCACACTTTTATATGTATGTGTGTGCATATATGTACAGATTAATTGTATTATTGAGCTCTGCTCAAGTTCGGCAGAATGATCTACATAGGTTTAAAGTACATGTACACACACAGTTTTAGTAAAAGTATATAACCTTTGTGTCTCATCCTTATTCGTAATTTCAGCATTTTTGTACATCCTCAATGAGTTAATCATGTTCAGGCTTTTAATTGCCAGAAGAATTGGTATTATTTGCTATTCATCCTTCTGCAAAGCACTGGATGGAACCTATTCCTAAGTGTGAATAGTATGAGATAATATCTCGGGTCTGGTTACTTTTTCTTTTTTGGCACTTTTTTTTTCTTTTAAACCTGAGAACCAGTCCTACCAAAACTACATATAACTTCTTTGAGATAGAATTCCTATAAAGAAAGATAGTCATTCCCACTTTAATAGACAAGATAGAGATTATAGTCCTTACTCCCTAAATTGCCATCTGAGAAGTCTTTTGATCATCTCAACTTTTTGAAGGATTTTAAACTGGAAAATAATCATTTAACTTTTTCACTAAAGCTGAAATTCCAGTAGTTAGGTATGTGACATCTTGCAGGGTATTCACAAAATCGCCTGCTTTCAGCCCTGTGACATGAGTGACTTTGTGGGAGCATGAAGAATCACTGGTGGAGACTGAGAGGCACCGCAGACCTTGTCTCCAGACACCACCTCGCTGGTACACCAAGCAGGATCACAGACAGCTGGGGAGGGCAGTAACCAGAGTCAGTGCTAAAGGAAGCATCGTTTAGATTTTAAGAACTCAGAATTCTTTTGGGTTTTTGTCAATTTTATTTGTTCATCACTTTTATACTTGGTCTGTCCCTTTATTCAAGTAAACTGAAATATATGTTTTTGGCATTCTGTTTCCAAATGCCTGTACTGAAAGTCATAACTAACTCTCCTTCATCTTTTGGTGACAGGGAAGGGGAGAGGAGCTGTTCCTAAAATGTCAGGATCCTCTGAGGTCCGGAAACACTCTCTTGAATGAGAGTTCTTTAGTGAGTGTGAATCCTTTAGTTAACTACAGCAACAACTCCAGAACAACCTTCCTGAATATGAGTTTGCTTGTCAGTAAAGTGTGAAGTAAAATTCATATTCTATGGTAAGACAAAGAAAAAAAACCCATAAAATTTTCTCTGACATTTAGCCTCTTCTCTCCCTTCACTGTGTGTTATGTTTCTGCATTATACATTGACCAAAACTTCCACATCAGTAGAAATACCTGCTCAACCATAAAGAGCAAAATTCTAGTGTCAACAGACGATTCTTTAAAGATAACATTCCTTCTTAATAGATCGTTTCTATAAATTGTCAGTTATACAAATATATAACCTTCTGTCTCAAAAAACATATGTTAACTGTGACTTGAATTCTAAGAGGCAAAACCATTCTTGGTGCTTTCTGAGATGCTGTTCCCAGGTCATAATCCTCAAATTTAATTTGAATAACATTTTCTATTTCTTTCTTAGATAAACTGATTCTTCTTCTTCTTATTATTTTGTCAACAAAAGGAAGACTCATCTCGGGAGAGTGGAGCATGTCTACCTGCCCCAAATTTTTGGAGGGTTGTTTCCCACTGAGCTCTTGCAGAAGACTCTAGTGATGTTGTTATTAACTAACTCAGGATACTGCGGATCCTCATGTGACTATGATTCTGGGTCCAAGCTGGCCTCTTTCTGCTTCTACAAGAGATTCTACACCAGAGAGATGCAAGCTTGTGCCAAGCACAGCTCTAGCTGTACTGCAGCTGCCAGTCACGGGCCAGAAAGATCTGATTTGGTTTTAAACGTGTGTGTGTGTGTGCTCATTTGTGTCCAACGCTTTTGTGTAGCTGGCCAGGCTCCTCTGTCCATGGGATTTTCTAGGCAAGAATACAGGAGTCAGTTTCCATTTCCTATTTCAGGGGATCTTCCCTACCCAGGAATTGAACCTCTTGCATATTCTGCATTGGCAGGCCAGTTCTTTACCACTGTGCTACCTGGGAAGCCCTCGCTTTAAATGTGCTTTGTATAAAAATGCTTCGGAAGTAGGTCTCTGCCTGCCTTAATCTGTAAATTGAGTGTCTCCTAAGTGACATCTAACTGCCTTTTTTCTTTAATTCTAGCTTTATGATTTTTGCCCTCTGTACAGTCAAATTGTGAACTGATATTTCCTGGGATCCTGATAGAATGTTTTTGTTTATGTGAACTGTGCTGCTGCTGCTGCTGCTAAGTCTGTGCATTAACCCAAGAGCATTTCCTTCATCCACTAGTTAATTCGGACCTGCATTGTAAGCTCTAGGATTAACTAAAAACATTTCAGCCACTTCTATCAGCTGTTCATGAATCATAATTATATTGTCCTAGGCCAGTGGACTTGACCTTCAAGCAAATGCCTGACATTTTCACAAGTGTTTACTTTCCTGTAGTCTTCAGACTACCAGACTGATCAGGTTTGCATGGTTACATTGATCTGGATTAAAATTTCTCTCTCAAACGACCTCACAAATATTATTTTCCATTTTAGTCAAAGACGACAAATGGCTTTAATAGTACTAATTGTTTTAGTTTGTGCCTATTATACTTACCTTAGCAGTGTTCTATAATCCAATTTCACTCTCCAAATTGTGCCACAAATTATTACTGAAATTCCTAGTGAAGGAAATAAAATGTTTTCACATGTATACAATTTTATCCATCATTCCTTTTTTCTAATTAAAGATACACTTGTGTATTTTATAATATGTATTTATAATATATATTAATGTGTATTTTATAATGTATAATTTAAAATGATAGATGACTTTTAAGAAATAAATATATTATGGTAGAGCAAATTATGTTTTGCTTTAATAAAACAGAAAATTTAATTTTCTGTTCTTTCCTTGGTCATCTAAAATCCTCAAGCATGGGGCACTGCAGCACTTGCTGTATTTACACAGAATTGTCCTCCCCAAAGGTTTGCTGGGGTTACTCCTTCACATACTTTCCAATAAGGTGTTCCCTCATGACTACTATGAATCTATTTTAAATCGCAATTTTCTTAATTATCCTCTTTATTTTTCCTATGTTTTAAGTTTGTTTCAATTGTCATACATGACAGTGATGTATGTTTTATTTATTAACCTGTCACTAAAAATGTAGCCCATTGAAAAGTATTCCATAGGGTATGAAAATATAAATCATTCTCTTTAGCAACAGCATATCACTGGAGATATTTACATACTTCTAAACAAAACAGTCAGTAAAGAAGTTATTTTGCAATGACTTTTGTGGATGAAGATGCTAAAGTGATCACATACTGACCAACAGAACATAAGGGCAACACAGAATTCTTAAAAAATCTCTTTTAGACAGGGTAGGATCAGTTTTGTCCTTTATTTTCTTCTTTATCTTGCCTGAAATGAGTGTTCAGTGCTGAAAATGGAACAACCAATTTGTAGCTATTAGGTGATAATTATGAGGACTAAACCACATGCTAAGAAAGATTGGGCAGAAATATAGATTGAACCTAAATCACTGATGAGATTGCCACTAGATTTTCTTTTTCTGGACTCCCTGGTTATGTGAAAATAACAGGCCCTCACCTGATCAAGGTATTGTTATTTGGGTTCTCTATTGTTGTTCAGTTGCCTAAGTAGTATCTGACTCTTTTCAATGCCATGGACAACAGTACAGCAGGTCCTCTGTCCTCCACTGTCATGGAGTTTGCTCAAATTCATGTCCACTGAGTCAGTGATGCTATCGAACCATCTCATCCTCTGCCAACATCTTCTCCTTTTGCCAATGTTTCCTAGCACCAGGATCTTTTCCAATGCATCAGCTCTCTATGGCTCTCTACATCAGGAGGGCAAAGTATTGGAGCTTCAGCTTCAGCATCAGTCCTTCCAGTGAATATTCAAGGTTGACTTCCTTTATGATTGATAGATTGTATCCCCTTGCAGTCCAAAGGATTCTCAACAGTCTTCTCCAATCCCACAATTCAAAAGCATCAGTTCTTTGGCACTCAGCCTTCTTTATTGTCCAACTCTTACATCTGTACATGAATAAAGAATCCGCCTGCAATGCAGGAGACCTGAGTTCGATCGCTGGGTTGGAAAGATCCCTTGGAGGAAGACATGGCAACCCACTCCAGTATTCTTGCTTGGAGAATCCCCAAGGACAGAGGAGACTGGTGGGCTGCAGTCTGTGGGGTCAGAAAGAGTCGGGCACACTGAAAGACTAAGCACACATGCGCTGGAAAATCCGTAGCTTTGACTATATGGACCTTTGTTGGGGAAGTGATGTCTCTTACAAAATGCAATCACTTGTGTGCTCAGTCACTCAGTTTAACTCTTTGCGACCTCATGGACTGTAACCTACCAGACAGGTTATATGGAATTTTCCAGGCTAGAATACTGGAGCAAGTTGCTATTTTCTATCCCAGGGTATCTTCCTGGCCCAGGGATCAAACCTGCCTCTCTTTGTGTCTCCTAGCATTGACAGGCAGGTTCTTTACCACTGTACCACCTGGGAAGACTTTCGGCTCTCTATTATAGGTGGTAAGAAACAAATCCTGGCCAATGCAAACCTAAAAATATCTCATAAAGTTCTACCTTATTTCTGCATTTCAAATGCTCCTCTGCCTGAGAATTGCACTCTAGCATTATAATTTATGCAACAAGTTTACATATAAAATATATCTCACAATAGTATGGATTTTATTTTAGGATCAATTTTAACGGATCTGTAGGAAAACTGCATAAGTTCCTGAAAAGAGCAAGACACAAAGATTAGAATTTGAACATGCTAGTGAGTAGTATGGGACTTCAGGATGATTGTATAATCTTTCTAAGTCTCAGTCTCTTAATTTGATTATGAGATTGAATTTAAAAGCCTCTGAAATCTCTTTTACTTGTAATACTGCTTGGCTGTTTCTGGGATGTGCCATGGATGATTACTGTAAAGGTCTACACTAAGAGAAATGCTTCAGTCAAATTATCTCAGAGTAGCCAACTGTAGGGCTTCTGAGGTGGTGCTAGGTTAAAGAACCCGCCTGCCGCTGCTGGAGAAATAAGAGATGTGTGTTTAATCCATGGATTGGGAAGATCCCTTGGAGGAGGGCATGGTAACCCACTCCAGTATTCTTTCCTGGAGAATCCTATGAACAGAGGAGCCTGGTGGGCTACAGTCCACTGGGACAAAAAGAGTCAGGCAAGACTGAAGTGACTTAGCACGCATGCACGGCCAGCTTTAGACAATTAAGGCTACCCTTTTGCCCCACAAAACACAGGGTGAAGGCTGTGGGCCAGATATTTGATATGCTGTATTTACCAAATTAGAAAGCTATTGTAACTCTCTAATGACACCTGCTGTCTCTTATTGATGATTTTCTAAACTATTCCTGACAGATTAAACTCTATTTGCTACATCTATTTCTAGTACATGGTCAGATTGACCTGGAGAAATGTCTTTGTTGGTGAGAGTGGAAGATTGATGGGGCAGTATTTGGCAAATTGAAGAACTGAGAAAATATAATTAGAAACATTTTATAAAGCAAAGGCTCTGAGTCACTCTAGAAGTTGCCTTTCTATTTGTATACCATTCTAGAACATTCATGCCATTGCCTTATGAAGGGGTGATTACCTTGCTGAAAAATGTAATTCAAAGGGCAAGTGTATCCATCTCTTTTTCTCCATCCTAGACCCCTCTGACACTGGCACAGAGTAGACACTCAAGAAATAATGTTTTAGTTGAACTTAATAAAAATGACTTAGTTGCATAGCATTGCCTCTTTAGAAGAAAATTGCTATATTTAGAGTAGATAATTTCCAAATTTAAAAACTAACAACTCATTTGTATTGCTAAGCAAAAAGTCTGTCTTCCTATGAAACATAAAATATATGTTTTAAGAATGTATCAAATATGTTTTCTGAGTTTTGCTCAAGTTACTATGACTTGGCATGAATTCAGTGTCATAACAAATTTTAAGATGCATAAATATTAAGTGCATAAATTGTACTTTCTTCTTTTGCTAAGTTTTCACAGACAAGTGGCCCTAGTAGTAAAGAGCTTGACTGCCAATGCAGAAGACATAAGATACGTGAGTTTGATCCCTGGGTTGGGAAGATCTCCTGGAGATGGGTTTGGCAACCCAGCCCAGTATTCTTGAATGGAGAATCTCTCATGGACAGAGGAGCCTGGCAGGCTACAGTCTATGGGGTTGCAAAGAGTCAAGTATGACTGAGAGAGTAACACTATCACTTTCACACACTAGCATCAAGGATTCAGCTCAGACACATGGACATGAATAGGAGAGTATGAGGAAGACCTGGATCAGGTTTCCCAGTGTCTGTCAAAGGAGGGGCGGCATTGCTATCAGGCTGCTGACTGCTGGTAATTTATCAGGAAGGAAATAAACATAATGAAGGTATATTGCTGAGATGCAATACAGGTTTGCCACTACAGTGAGCAAAAAGGGCAGAGAAGTAAAATATAGATGGCAAGCCTTTCTCTCAAGTTCAGTTCAGTTCAGTTCAGTCGCTCAGTCATGTAAAACTTTTTGTGACTTCATGGACTGCAGCATGCCAGGCCTCCCTGTCCTTTACTAACTCCCGGAGTTTACCCAAACTCATGTCCATCTCATCCTCTCATCATCTACTCCTGATTTCAATCTTTCCCAGCATCAGGGTCTTTTCAAATGAGTCAGCTCTTCGCATCAGGTGGCCAAAGTATTGGAGTTTCAGCTTCAGCATCAGTCCTTCCAATGAATATTCAGTACTGATTTCCTTTAGGATGGACTGGTTGGATCTCCTTGCAGTCCAAGGGACTCTCAAAAGTCTTCTCCAACACCACAGTTCAAAAGCAACAATTCTTCGGCTCTCAGCTTTCTTTATACTCCAACGCTCACATCCATACATGACTACTGGAAAAACCATAGCCTTGACTAGATGTACCATTGTTGGCAAAGTAATGTCTCTGCTTTTTAATATACTGTCTATGTTGGTCATAACTTTTCTTCCAAGGAGTAAGCATCTTTTAATTTCGTGGCTGCACTCACCATCTGCAGTGATTTTGGAGCCCAAGAAAAGAAAGTCAGCTACTGTTTCCATTGTTTCTCCATCTATTTTCCATGAAGTGATGGGACCAGATGCCATGATCTTTGTTTACTGAATGTTGAGCTCTCTCAAGTTAGGCATTGATTATAAAAAAAACTCACATAGTGAAACAATGCTGCCTTGTATTGAAATTTAGTGAACTAAACATAAAAGGAAACTACCATATGCTGTAGTGTCCCATCATTGCAAGGGATATCAACTCTATTGAGATATGATTTGATATTAATTCTAGATGATCCAGACTTAAGTTATTTGTTTCTATAGTGGAAGGGAATCAAATTTGCTAATCTTTTATACTTAAAATTTTTATATCTGGGAATTCCATTATTAATAGCAGGTGTTTCATGATAAAGTGCCCCAAACCCTTTTTTTTAAATCTCATGTTTGAAATTAAAAATAGTAACATACTCACAAATGTATATGATACATATAACAAATTTTGCATGTTGGAGCTACTGATAACAGGAAAGGAGGAAAATACACCCATTTTGATGGGTCGTTTTGGGGGTTTAGAAGGTGGAAGATTAAGACTTGGCTGCAGGAAAAATATGGATGTCTCAACTCTTTGGTGGGATCTTCTCCAATAGCACCATTGTCTCCTGACTGTAGTGGTCACTCCCCTACTTATTCTGGCCCCATCCATCCCTCCAACTTCCTCTCCCACCTTCTCTCTCTCCAGCCAGCCTGGATTTTTGGTGCTCTTGGATGTCACACTTTCACCTTATAGTGTTTTCATCTTTGTTGTCTGGTGAGAATGGTATTCAGCCATTTATATCTTCATAACTTACTTCCCCGTGCAATCCTAGTTGATTGTCAAATATCACCATGTTATTAACAGTTTCACCTACAGCCATATGTCAGGGAGCACTTTATGTCTCTCACTTTATATCTCCTAGTTTGATTTTACTATCCTATCAATGTCACATGCATGCCTGGTAAGCCGCTTCAATCATGTCTGATGATTCTAGTCTGATTTGCGACACTATGGATCAGGCTCCTCTGTCCATGGGAATCTCCAGGCAAGAATACTGGAGTGGGTTGCCATTTCCTTTTCCAAGGGGTCTTGTCTACCCAGGGATCGAATCAACATCTCTTGCATCTTCCAAATTGGTAGGCAGGTTCTTTACCACTAGCGCCACCAGGGAAGCCAATCAATGTCTCATATTATGTACTAATTTATTTCCGACTATTTTTTTCCTGTAGAATATAAGCTCCACTGCATATCCACAACACCTAGAATAGTCCCTAATGAGTAGCAGCTGCTGTCATAATTACACTTGGATAAATAAATGAGTGTAGCTTCAATGGCAGCCTACTCAAAACACGCTGCAGTTCTGAGATAAGCCACTTTTTAGACTTAATAGCCAAGGTGCTAGCTGACTCTCTAAGATCTTAAAAAATGAAATATTCTGCTTAGAATAGGAAAAAGTGAAAGTAGTGACAGATTTCCTCTTGGGCTCTAAAATCACAGTGGATGGTGACTGTAGCATGAAATCAGAACATGATTGCTTCTTGGCAGGAAAACTCTGACAAACCTAGACAGGGTGCTGAAAAGAGACACTGCTCTGCTGACAAAGGTCTATGTAGTCAAGGCTATGGTCTTCCTAGTGGTCATGTACAGTTGTGAGAGCTAGGCCATAAGGAAGGCAGAACGCCAAAGAACTGATGCCTTTGAACTGTGGTGCTGGAGAAGACTCCTGAGGGTCCCTTGGACATCAAGGAGATCAAACCAGTCAACCTTAAGGGAAATCAAACCTGAATACTAGCTGGGAGGACCAATACTAAAGCTGAAGTGACAGTGTTTTGGTCATATGATACAAACAAGAAACTTATTGGAAAAGTCCCTGATGCTGGGAAAGATTGAGCACAGAAGGAGAAGAGGACATCAGAGGATAAAATGTCTGGATGACATCACCAGTGAAATGGACATGAACTTGGGCAAACTTTGGGAGATGGTGAAGGACAGGAAGGCCTGGCATGCTGCAGTCCATGGGGTTGCAAAGAGTTGGACATGACTGGATGACTGAACAAAAACAACAATATTATGCTGAATTACTTTTATAATTATTACTATGAATCTATCTATACTTGAGATGATATAAATAATCATAATACTGGGAAAACAATGACTCCCTTAAAGTATCTGTAGCATTTTTAAAGGAGGAAAATGTTATTCTCTTAAAGGTTTAGTAATTATGCAAACAGTTAACCTAAGCAAATTTCTAGAAAAATATATTAACAAACACAATGTTTTTATAAAAGCAAACAACAAAAAGCACAGGATAGGGTTTTAATTTGTTGGAACTTTGAGTTAGTCTTCTTGAAATTGTTCATTGACTCCTGGTTACATTTCCCATTACTTTCATTTCTATTTCCTATGATTACAAATTAAATTATTACTTTGAACTTCTTTCTATTCCCTTGATAGATCAGTCTCACTTGCATCTCAGTGTATAGGAATGTTCTGGGATCATATCTTAAACACATTCTCCAGGAAGCTTTTCTTGACCTCTGGAGCTTGGGTTATTTGCCTTCCATAACCACTCTAATAGAACCAACATTCAGGACTTCCTTAACCCAAAATTTAGGATTTTGTAATTGCTTATTTAATACACTCTTTATACCCTCAAAGACAACTCTAGAAGGCCAAGGACCATAGCTGTGTTATTCACAGGTAAAACACCTGTATCTGGCTCAACAAATATAATATGAATTTGGGTATGTGTGTGCTCAGTCACGCAGTCATGTCTGACTCTTTGTAGCCCTGTGGACTGTAGCCTGCCAGGCTCCTCTGCCCATGGAATTTTCCAGGCAAGAGTACTGGAGTTGGTTGCCATTTCCTCCTGTACTGGATCTTCCTGATCCAGGGATTGAAATTGCATCTCTTGTGTCTCCTGCATTGGGAGCAAGATTCTTTATCACCAGTGCCACCTGGAAAGCCTTGAATTGGGGACAAAAGGGAAATAGGCACATAAGTTTATGGGGTGACAAATTCTAATATATATATATACATTTGTTTACAAATTTAGAAAAATGTTTTTGATAATGTGATAAAATTTTTTTTATCATATCAGCCTGTTTTCATCAAGCTTCAGGAAGCTTTTCTTAGGGTAATACATACAACTGGTGCTTCTAGTACAATTATATCATCATGAAAGCATAATCTTTCTTCTTTTCAGAAGTATCTCTTATTAGTTGGTAGGGGAAGCAACGTTTTTGCTTATGTAACAAAAGTGATGAAACTTGAAATGAGTTTTCAGGATAAATAGCAACTGAATACAGCAAATACATGTCCAGACACATTTGTATACACACATTTAGGGTGCCAAGTAGAATGAAGTATATTTCTTAAGAAACAGCTAAATAGCCTAATGAATTCAGAGAATAGGATGATCAGTTCTTGCTGGAAAGAACAGAATAGACTCATCTTCATGGATTGTGTGGCATTTAATTTTAGCTTTAAATAGGAGGGATGACAGAACAATAGGTGACTAGTCTGTGAAAAATGTAGCTAAAATAGAGATTATGATGGTGGGAAAAGGGGGCAGGTTAAAGATGTATTTGGGAATTTTGAAAGGTGTAGGGGTCATGCAGAAATATGACAAATAAACTGTAAATACACGTTTGATTTGAAACTGGGGTAGTTCTGAAGAGTAAAGATTTTGCATCCCATAAGACTATTTGAGGACTTCCCTAGTGGTTTGATGGTAAAGAATCTGCCTGCCAAAGCAAGAGGCACAAGGTTGATAACTGGGCAGGGAAGATTCCCTAGAGAAGGAAATGGCAACCCACTCCAGTACTCTTGCCTGGGAAATCCCATGCACAGTGGAGCCTGGCAGGCTACATACAATCCATGGTGTCGCAAAAGAGTCAGACACAACTTAGTGACGAAACAACACCACAAGACCATTTGAACAGAGAAGAGATGTGATTAGAGATTTCTTAGTGAGAGTTTTTCTTTGGAGCAATTTTGTTTTTAAGGCAGAGAAAGAATTACAAACTGCAAGATGTTTAAACTAGTGCTTCTGATAAATACCCACAGCTTGCTGTAAAAAACATGGTGAAGGGGTTAAAATCTCAATGAGAACAATATCAGATTCAAACACATCATTATATAAGCCACATTAGGGATGGATCAGGTACCATGTAAATGGAAAAACAAGGCTTACTCTAATCTTAGAGACATTTTCTCATCTATAATTTTCCTCTCTGACTCCCACCATCCATATCAATTTACTTGCTTGTTCAATTTCCATTTACATGTAAAACAGTTATTGAATTGTTAACCTGTACTACCACGAGAAACAAATTTCTCAGTTTGAGTACAGTGTTTATGTACAGTTCCTTTAGTCTTTAGCCTGACAGTTTCCAGTCAATGCACCATTTTCCAAAGTTACAAGTACATTTTAATGAATACAAAGAATGCTAGAATTAACATCTGTCTTCAGGTTTATATATTTTCAAAGGAAATGAGATACTTACAGAAATGATAAAGGCTTAACCATCCTGAGGTGAGATATGAAGAAACAAGGTAATTTACTGGTTTGGTAATTTATTGGTTTATTGGTTTGGATTGGTAGATTTTGGTTGCAAGAGAATAGTTCTGTAAACCAAACACAAATTATTCTTATTATTATTTTTCTCATGGAAGATCCTGGAGATGTTGGTCCCAGGGCTGGTGTGCTCTGTGGAACCAAGCATCTTCTTTCTTACTAATCAGACATTCAGGCCTCTTTTGTTAAGTGACCATAGATGCCCCTCAAACTGCTTAAACTCCAACCTTCATGTTGTCATTCTAGCTAGCAAGAAGAAGGAAAGAAAATTAGAAGAAAGTTACTTCTTAGAAAAATCCCGAGAATCTGCACATGTCATCTTCATGGATATCTCAGAGGCCAAAACCTAGTCATGTGGACACACTCAGCGCCAAGGCACCTGGAAATATTTCTGTACTCTTGTCATCCATATGTCTGCTTCAAGTTTGGCAAGCATAGCACTGCTAAAGAGGAAAGAACAATTTTCTTCTTTTTTGATGTCTACACCATAAATAACCTTGCTCAAGTGTATCAATAAATTTGCCCATAAAGAGAATTTAGGAATAGAACCTCCCAGGATGGTTTTTCTGAGTCACAGAATGCAACAACAAGATATCAGTTGTCAGTCCATGATTGAGCTCTTCCAGGGTGCTTCTTGAGACAGAAATTACCTTCTGTCTCTTGTACGCTATTGTTATTTTTTCTGACAAAGGCAAATCTAGTCCTACATGATAGAGAGAAAAAAATCACCTGTTTCTTTCACAATACCTTCATTCAAATTGCTACCACAATAGAGAGACTTGTTTTGAAAGGTTTCAAAAGTAAAACTAGGACTAATTGGTGAATTCACAAAACAAGATTTTAATTCATAAATTGCTTACCGAATTTCTACTATGTACCAGACAGTGTGCTAAGACAACAAGAGTGAAGTTTGAGGTGATCTTAACATGGCCCAGTCTTCCTGAAATTTTCTGTCTACTTAAGGGTAAATATTTTAATAAGGTAATTTTTCCAAAAACAAGTATGTGTATTATTTTGGAAAGTGATACCAAAGAAAGGAAGAGAAAGAACTTTTAGACGAACTTGTCCCTATGATGAAAGCATCACTATTTATTGTTGCCCCCCCCACCTTTTTTTAAAGGCACGAGGTAGATGACAGTTTTAGACTGTGTGGAAAAAATCTGTGTGTGGAAAAGAGACCTTGGGAAATTAAAGGTCGCACACAAATCATGCATAGAGCCTATGATATGAAATCTTACAGAAATTATGCTATAAATCCTGAGTGTTTAAAAAATGTATTCTAGATTTCTAAAAGCTCTGTTTCACATGCTACCTTATATATGACATGAAATGAGCCTTTGATAGATTTCATGGTGTTAAAAGGATCATATTTAATTCCAAATGCATCCTTCAGCCTCCTCAGGAAATACGATGTTATTTATTATCTCCTTCCATGAGGTTTGATGAAGTTGTGGCATATATTAACTGCTTGACAATTATTGCTGAGTAACTCATTTGGTCTCAAGCTGATGCTCAATTAAACCTCTAGGAAGACAAATAATTCCCCGAAAAGGTATTAGTTCCAGGTTTGTGATTTAAATGACTTGGGGAATTTAAAGAATTTTAAGAAAGCAATATAACAATCTGAGTAATTGCCTTATTAATCCTGGAAGGTTCCTCGTTTTACTGAAAATAGCACAGAGCCTCACAAACATCTAATGTGATAAAAAGCATTCTTCTGCAACAGTAGAATGGAGATATATACTGATGTCTTATTAATTCTGAAGTTAGTGTGTTTGTTCTCAAGTAATCTAATTATTCCACATTGTGAAGCTATCTGCAATTTAGGTTGATAGTAAAAAGTAGCATAAAAGTGATCTCTAGTTTTATTTTCAGAAGCAATGTTTATCTTTAAATGTCTTTCTGTAGCATTTCATCACTCCAAGTAAAACTGTTTCCTATTTTCATTAACTACTAAATTAAAAAATGATGATAATATGATTAGTTGACTTATGAAAGAAGTTCTAATGCTTAAAAAATTAAATGACAAAATTATATTAAAGTTCTGAGAGCATCTGATAGTATAGATACTTCTGAAAGCAAAGCACAATCCACATGAAAAATATCCCAGTCTTGAGAGTGCAAGATGGCAGTGTTGAAGCTGAACTTACATCCTCTCATGGATGCAACAAATCTACAATGATATATGGAATAATTTACACAGAAAGGGATCTGAAAACTGAATGAACAAAGTGTCCACAACAAAAAGGGGAAAGTATAGCATTAAGATGGGTAGAAGAGGCAGAGAGACAGTCTTGCCAAGAAAAATGCAACAGTCCAACAGTGAACCACAACTAAATGGGATCACCAAGGGTTCGATCTTTCTCCTAACCAGTAAAGGATTCAGGCTCCACATCAGGAATTCCAACCCCTAATCCTGTATGGGAAGGACCAGCCCCTAAAACACCTGAGCCAGAACTGCCTTTGAGTGTTTGTCTCCCGCAGAGGCATGGGTTAGCAGTGGCCTGCCGTGGGGACAGGGGCTCTGGCTGCAGCAGACCTGGGTCACACAGTGTTACCCAACATAGAACTGCAAAGCAGATGACCCACAAACTGCAGAACAATTATACTAAAGAAATCTCATACTGTTAAGAAAGCTCTAGGACCCACAACAGACTTCCCAACCTGGGGATCTGGTAAAGGGACTGAGAACCCTAGGAAATTTGACTTAGGGCACCAGTGGGATTTGACTGCAGAACTTTCACAGAACTGGGGAAACAGACTTTTGGTGAGCACAAACAAAACCTTGCATGTAGCAGGAGCCAAGAGAAAGGAGCAGTGTCCCCATAAGAGACTGAGTCAGACTCGCCTGTGAGTGTCCACGAGTCTCCTGTGAAGGCATGGGTCAACAGTTTAGCCTCAGGCCAAACAAGAGGGAAGGCACACAGACACACCCATCAACAAACAATTGGATTAAAGAATTACTGAGCATGGATCCCCCCATCAGAATAAGACCCAGTTTCCCCACAGTCAGTCTCTCCCATCAAGAAGTTTCCAGAAGCTTCTTATCTTTATTAATCAGAAGGCAGACAGAATGAAAACCACAATCACAGAAAACTAATCAATCTGATCACATGGATCACAGCCTTGTCTAACTCAATGAAATTATGAGCCATGCCATGTAGGACCACCCAAGACGGATGGGTCATAGTGGAGAGTTCAGACAAAACATGGTCCACTGGAAAAAGGAATGGAAAGCTGCTTCAGTATTCTTCCCTTGAGAACCCCATGAACAGCATAAAAAGGCAAAAAGATATGACACTGAAAGATGAACTCTTCAGGTTGGTAGGTGCTCAATATGCTACTGGAGAAGAGTGGAGAAATAATTTCAGAAGCAATGAAGAGATGGCACCAAAGTGAAAGCAACGCCAAGCTGTGTATGTGACTGGTCATGGAAGTAAAGCCCGATGCTGAAAAGAACAAATTGCATAGGAACCTGGAATGAATTGCATAGGAACCTGGTCCATGAATCAAGGTAAATTGGAAGTGGTCAAAGAGGAGATGGCAAGAGCAAACATTGGCATTTTAGAAATCAGTGAACTAAAATGGACTGGAATTCAGTTCAGTTGCTCAGGGGTGTCCAACTCTTTGTGATCCACGAGCTGCAGCATGCCAGATCTCCCTGTCCATCACCAACTGCAGGAGTTCATTGTGTTGGTGATGCCATCCATCCATCTCATCCTGTCTTCCTCTTTCCCCAGCTTCAATCTTTTCCAGCATCAGGCTCTTTTCAAATGAGTCAACTCTTCACATCAGGTGGCCAAAGTATTGGAGTTTCAGCCTCAACACCAGGCCTTCCAATGAATACCCAGGACTGATCTCCTTTGGGATGGACTGGTTGGGTCTCCTTGCAGTCCAAGGAACTCTCAAGAGTCTTCTCCAACACCACAGTTCAAAAGCATCAATTCTTCAGCACTCAGCTTTCTTTATAGTCCAACGCTCACATCCATACGTGACTACCGGAAAGATCATAGCCTTGACTAGACAAAGCTTTGTTGGCAAAGTAATGTCTCTGCTTTTTAATATGCTGTCTATGTTGGTCATAACTTTTCTTCCAAGGAGTAAGCATCTTTTAATTTCATGGCTGCACTCACCATCTGCAGTGATTTTGGAGCCCCCCAAAATAAAGTCAGCCACTGTTTCCACTGTTTCTCCATCTATTTGCCATGAAGTGATAGGACCAGATGCCACGATCATAGTTTTCTGAATGTTGAGTTTTAAGCCAAATTTTCCATTCATCTCTTTTACTTTCAATGAGAGGCTCTTTAGTTCTTCTTCTCTTTCTGTCATGAGTGTGGTGTTGTCTGCATATCTGAGGTTATTAATTTTTCCCGGCAATCTTGGTTCCAGCTTGTGCTTCATCCAGTCCAGCATTTCTCATGATGTACTCTGCATATAATTCAGATGACCATTATATCTAGCACTGTGGGCAAGAATCCCTTAGAAGAAATGGAGTAACCCACACAGTCAACAAAAGAGTCTGAAATGCAGTACTTGGGTGTGATCTCAAAAATAAGCAAATGATTTCTGTTCATTTCCAAGGCAAGTCATTCACTATCACAGTAATCCAAGTCTATAGCCCAAACAATTATCCTGAAGAACTGAAGTTGAAACGTTCTATGATGACCTACAAGACCTTCTAGAACTAACACCAGAAGAAGATGTCCTTTTCATGATAGGGGACTAGAATGCAAAAGTAGGAAGTCAAGAGATACCTGGAGTAACAGGCATGATTGGCCTTGGAGTGCAAAGTGAAGCAGGGCAAAGGCTAACAGAGTTCTGGTGTGAAAATGCAGCAGTCATAACAAACACCATCTTCCAACAACACAAGAGATGACTCTACACATGGGCATCACCAGATGGTCAATAACGAAATCAACTGATTGTATTTTTTGCAGCCGAAGATGGAGCTCTATACAGTCAGCAAAATCAAGACTAGGAGCTGACTGTGACTCATATAATGAACTCCTTATTGCAAAATTCAGACTTAAATTGAAGTAGGGAAAACCACTAAACTCTTCAGGTATGACCTAAATAAAATCCCTTATGGTTATACAGTGGAGTGACAAATAGATTCAAAGGATTAGATCTGACAGAGTGCCTGAAGAACTATGGACAGAACTCAACTTCATTGTACAGGAGGAGGCAGTGATCAAGATCAGCCCAAGAAAAGAAATGCAAAAAAGGAAAATGGTTGTCTGAGGAGGCCTTACAAATAGCTGAGAAAAGAAGAGAAGTGAGAGGCAAGGGAGGAAAAGAAAAATATACCCATCTGAATGCAGAGTTCCAAAGAAAAACAAGGAGAGATCAGAAAGCCATCCTCAGTGATCAATGCAAAGAAATAGAGGAAAACAATATTATTGGAAAGACTAGAGATCTTTTCAAGAAAACTAGAGATACAAAGGCAACATTTCATGAAAAGATGGGCACAATAAAGGACAGAAATTGTATGCACCCAACAGAATGAGAAGATAGTAAGAAGAGGGGGCAAGAATACACAGAACTGTACTAAAAGAAGAAAAAAAAGCTTAATGATCCAGATAACCATGATGCTGTGATGACTCACCTAGAGCTAGACATTCTGGAATCTGAAGACAAGTGGGTCTTAAAAAGCATCACTATCAACAAAGGTAGTGTTAGGTGATGGAGTTCCAACTGAGCTATCTCAAATCCTAAAAGATGATGCTGTTAAGTGCTGCACTCAAGATGCCAGAAAATATGGAAAACTCAGCAGCGGCTACAGGACTGGTAAAGGTCAGTTTTCATTCCAATCCCAAAGAAAGGCAATGCCAGAGAATGCTCAAACTACCACACAATTATACTCATCTCTCATGCTAGCAAAGTAATGCTCAAAATTCTCCAAGCCAGGCTTTAACAGTACATGAATCATGAGCTTCCAAATGTTCAAGTTGGTTTAGAAATGCAGAGAAACCAGAGATCAAATTGCCAATATCCACTGGATCATCAAAAAAGCAAGAGAGTTCCAGAAAAACACTTCTGCTTTAGTGACTATGTCAAAGCCTTTGACTGGGTGATCACAGCAAACTGTGGAAAATTTTTAAAGAGATGGAAATACCAGACCACCTGACCTGCCTCCTGAGAAATCTGTGTGCAGGTCAAGAAGCAACAGTTAGAACTGGATATGGAACAACAGATTGTTTCCAAATCAGGAAAGGAGTACGTCAAGTCTTATATTGTCACCCTGCTTATTTAACTTACATTCAGAGTGCATCATTAAAAATACTGGGCTGGATGAAGCACAACCTGGAATCAAGACTGCTGGGAGAAATATCAATAACCTCACATATGAAGATGACACCACTCTTATGGCAGAAAGTGAAGAAGAACTATAGAGCCTCTCTATGAAAGTAAAAGTGGAGAGTGAAAAAAATTGGCTTAAAACTCAACATTCAGAAAACTGAGATCATGGCATATGGTCCCCTCACTTCATAGCACATAGATGCAGGAAACAATGGAAACAGTGACAGACTTTATTTTGGGGGGGCTCCAAAATCACTGCAGATATTGACTGTAGTCATGAAATTAAAAGACGCTTGTTCCTTGGAAGAAAAATTCTGACTAACCTAGACATCATATTAAAAAGCAGAGACCTTTCTTTGCCAACAAAGGTCCATTTAGGCAAAGCTATGGTTTTCCCAGTAGTCATATATGGATGTGAGAATTGGACTATAAAGAAAGCTGAGCACCAAAGAATTGAAGTTTTTGAACTGTGGTGTTGAAGAAGACTTTTGAGAGTTCCTTGGACTGCAAGAAGATCCATCCAGTCCATCCTAGAGGATATCAGTCCTGAATATTTATTGGAAGGACTGATGGTGAATCTGAAACTCCAATACTTTGGCCACCTGATGCCTAGAGCTGACCCATTGAAAAGACACTGATGCTGGGAAAGATTGAAGGCAGGAGGAGAAGGGGACAACAGAGGATGAGATGGTTGTTTGGCATCACTGAATCTATGGACATGAGTTTGAATAAGGTTTGAGGGTTGGCCCTGGACAGGGAAGCCTGTCATGCTGCAGTACATGGGGTCATAAAGAATCGGACATGACTGAATGACTGAACTGAACTGAAGGAGCCTAAACAACATGTTTCTGAATAACCAAAAGATCATGGAAGCATTAAAAAAGGAAATAAAAAATATGCATAGAATCAAGTGAAAATATAAACACGACAACTCAAATGTATGGGATTCAATAAAAGCAGTGCTAAGGGGATGACTCATAGGAATACAAGCTTATCTCAAGAAGCAAGAGAAAAATAAAATAAATAGCCTATCTTTACATCCAAGTCAATTAGAAAACGGAGAAATGAAGAACCCCAAAGTTAGTAGTAGAAGAGACATCATGAAAATAAGAGTGAAATAAATGAAAAAGAAGCAAAGGGGACTATAGCAAATATCAGAAAAACTAAAAGGTGGTTCTTTGAGAAGATAAATAAAATTGACAAACCATTAGCCAGAATCATCAAGAAAAAGAGGAAGAAAAATTCAACCAGCAAAATTAGAAATGAAAATGGAGAAATCACAACAGACAGCACATAAATACAAAGGATCATAAGAGAGTAGTATCAGCAACTATATGCTAATAAAATGGGCAACTTGGAAGAAATGGATGAATTCTTAGAAAAGTATAACTTTCCAAAACTGAACCAGGAAAAAGTAGAAAATCTTAACAGACCCATCACAAGGATGGAAATAGAAATTGTAATATAAAATCTTCCAGCAAACAAAAGTCAAGGACCAGATGTCTTCATAGGTGAAATCTACCAAAAATTTACAGAACAGCTAAGACCTATCCTACTCAAACGTTGCCATAAAATTGCCGAGTAAGTTGAACTCCCAAACCCATTCTATGAAGCCACCATCACTCTAATACCAAAACCAGACAAAGATGCCACAATAAAAGAAAGCTACAGGCCAATATCACTGATGAACATAGATTCAGAAATCCTCAACAAAAGTCTAGCAAACAGAATCCAACAACATATTGAAAAGATCACACATCATCACCAAGTGGACTTTGTGCCAGGGATGCAAGGATTCTTCACTTTTCACAAATAAATCAATGTGATACACCACATTAACCGACTGAAAAATAAAAACCATAAGATTATCTCAATAGATGCAGAGAAAGCCTTTGAAAAAATTCAACAACCATTTATGATAAAAACTCTTCAGAAAGCAGGCAAAGAAGGAACATACCTTGACATAATAAAAGTCATATATGATAACCTCACAGCAAACATTATCCTCAATGGTGAAAAATTGAAAGCATTTCCTTTAAAGTCAGGAACAAGACAAGGGTTTCCACTCTTACTACTACTATTCAACATAGTTTTGAAATTTTTAGCCACAACAACCAAAGAAGAAAAGAAGAAGAAATAAAAGGAATCCAGATTGGATAAGAAGAAACAAAACTCTCACTGTTTGCAGATGACATGATCCTTTATATAGAAAACCTTACACACACCACCAGAAGATTACTAAAGCTAATCAATGAATATGGTAAAGTTGCAAGATATAAAATTAATACACAGAAATCCCCTGCATTTCTATACACTAGCAATGAGAAAACAGAAAGAGAAATTAAGGAACAATCCTATTCACCATTGCAATGAAAAGAATAAAATACTTAGGAATAAATTTACATAAAGAAGCAAAAGACCTATATATAGAAAACTATAAAACACTGATGAAACAAATCAATGATGACACAAATAGTTGCAGAAATATGCTATGTTCATGGATTGAAAGGATCAATATAGTGAAAATAAGTATACTATTCAAAGCAATCTATAGATTCAATGAAATTCCTATCAACCTATCAGAGGTATTTTTCACAGAACTAGAACAAATAATTTCACAATTTGTATGGAAATACAAAAAACCTTGAATAGCCAAAGCAATCTTAAGAATGAAGAATGGAACTGGAGAAATCAACCTGCCTGACTTCAGGCTATACTGCAAAGCTATAGTCATCAAGACAGTATGGTACTAGAACAGACAGAAATATAGATCAATGGAACAAAATAGAAAGCCCAGAGATAAATCCATGCACCAACGGACACCTTATCTTTGACAAAAGAGACAAAAATATACAATGGAGAAAAAACAATCTCTTTAACAAGTGGTGCTGGGAAAACTGGTCAACCACTTGTAAAGAATGAAAGTGGAAAACTTTCTAACACCATACACAAAAATAAACTCAAAATGGATTAAAGATCTAAATGTAAGATCAGAAACTATAAAATTCCTAGAAGAAGTTTCCTAGAGGAAAATATAGGCATAACACTCTTTGCCATAAATCACAGCAAGATCATCTATGATCCTAGAATAATGTAAATAAAAGCAAAGATAAAAAAAATGGGACATAAATAAACCTAAAAGCTTTTGCACAATGAAGAAAACTGTAAGCAAGGTGATAAGGCGGCCTTCATAATGGGAGAAAATAATAGCAAATGAAACAACTGACAAAGAATTAATCTCTAGCTGCAAGCAGCTCATGCAACTCAATACCAGAAAAATAAACAACTCCATCAAAAAATGGGCCAAAGAATTAAACAGATACTTCTCCAAAGAAGACATATAGATGGCTAACAAACACATGAAAAGATGCTCAACCTCACTCATTATCAGAGGAATACAAATGGAAACCACAGTGAGGTACCATCTCATGCTGGTCAGAATGGCTGCCATCAAAAAGTATACAAACAATAAATGCTGGAGAAAGTGTGGAGAAAAGGAAACCCTCTTACACTGTTGGTGGGAATGCAAACTAGTACAGCCACTATGGAGAACAGTGTGAAGATTCCTTAAAAAACTGGAAATAGAACTGCCATACCACCCAGAAATCCCACATATATGCCCAATTCCTGGACATACAAGCCAAGAAAACCAGAATTTGAAAGGGATACATGTACCTCATTGTTCATTATAGCACTGTTTACAATAGCTGAAATATAGAAACAACCTTGATGTCCACTGGCCGATGAATGGATTAGAAAGCTGTGGTACATATACACAATGGAATATTACTCAGCTATAAAAAAAGAATGCATTTGAATCAGTTCTAATGAGGTGGATGAAACGAGTTTATTCTACAGAGTGAAGTAAGTTAGAAAGAAAAGCACCAATACAGTATATTAATGCAAATATGTGGAGTTTAGAAAGATGGTAACAATGATCCTATATGCAAGACAGCAAAAGAGACACAGAGGTAAAGAACAGACTTTTGGACCCTGTGGGAGAAGGCAAGGGTGGGATGATTTGGAAGAATAACATTGAAACATGTATATACCATATGTGAAATAGATAACCAGTCCATGTTTGATGCATGAAACAGAGCAGTCAAAGCCAGTGCGCTGGGACAACCCAGAGGGATGGGACCAGAAGGGAGGTGGGAGGGGTGTTCAGGATGGGGGGGGCACATGTACACCTGTGGCTGATTCATGTCAATGTATGGCAAAAACCAGCACAATATTATAAAGTAATTAGCCTACAATTAAAAAAATTTAATTGTCATTTTTTTTTAAAGAGAGAATCAAATGAAGTTTCAACTCAAGTAAAAAATACACTACATGGGTTCAACATCAGACTGGATGAGGGAGAAAAGTCATGATCTAGAAGACAAAACAATGGAAATCACTCAGACAGAGTAAAATTTTTTTTAAAATTTAAAAAGCAAAACAACTTAAGACACCAAAATACTAAGAACATTCATATTGTAGGGGTCCGAGAGAATAAGAGAAAAAGAACTAAAAAAATTATTTCAAGAATTCATGATGGAAACCTTCTCTAATCTTGGGAAGGACATAGGAATCCAGGTTGAGGAAACCCAGAGAGTTCCAAGTTAGATGAAGCCAAAGAGATATACTCCAAGACATATTATAATTAAAGTAGTAATTAAGGGACTCTGAACAGCAGTAAGTAAAGAATAATTTGTTATGTATGAGGAAAACCCCATAAAGTTTTCAGAAGACTTTTCAGCAGAAAATTTACAGGCCATAAGGGAGCAACATGATTTATTAAAAAATCTGAAAGAAAAAAGAATAAGCTAATAATTCTTTACCTAACAAAGTTATCATTCATAATTGAAGGGGCTGTAAAGAGGTTCCCGGATGTACAAAACCTAAAGAAGTGTGTAATCACTAAATTAACCCTAAAAGATATGTTAAAGAGAGTTCTTTAAGCTGAACTAATTGCTAATAAAAAAAACATACAAAACTAAAAATCTCACTGGAGGAAAAGGCAAATATATAACAAAGGTAGTGGATTAGATCACTTATAAAGTAAGCATGAAGATTATTAAAAAGCAGTAGTAAAGTTAAATTACAAAGATGTCTAAAATAAAGAGATGTAAAGTATGCCATTGCAACCATAAAACATGATGTAGGATTAATAAAATGATAGCTTTTGAATGTGCTACCAACTTAAACTACTACTAATATAGAATATTAAATGTGAACCTCACAGAAACCACAATAAAAAAAGCCTTTTAGTAAATACAAAAAAAAAGTGAAAGGAATCTAAACTTGGCATTAAAACAACAACAAAAAAACACACACACACAAGATAAGAGAGAAAGAGAGGAAAGGAACAGAGAGGAATAATAAGAATAGAAAATAATTTAAAAATGGTGATAGGTGTTGGCAAATTTTGTACATTTATATTTATACCTGGTAATAATTACTATAAATGTAGATGTCCAAAATTTGCCAACCAAAAAGCAAAGTGTGGTTGAATGGATAAACAATTCTGTCAATATATTGCCCACAAGAACTCACTTCAGAAGAAAGGATACACACAGACTGAAGGTGAAATAATGGAAAAAAATTAAGTAAATGAAAATGAAAAGAAAGCTGGAGTAGTCAGACAAAATAGACTTATAAACAAAAGCTATAACAGAAGGAAAAAAGATATTAAAAATATGATAAAGGGCTCGATCCAGCAAGAAGATATAACATTTATAAATGTTTATGCATCCAACAGAGAAATGCCAAGATATACAAAACAAATATTAATGGATTTAATATAAGAAATTGAAAGCAATACAATAATAGTAAAGAGCATTAATATTGCACCTACATCACTGGATGTATCGTCCAGACAGATAATGAATAAGCAGCCATTAGGTTAAATAATATGCTAAATCACACTGACTAATAGATGTAGCAAAGTGTTAGTCACTCAGCCTTGTCCAGCTTTTTGCAACCCAGTGGACTTGTAGCCTGCCAGACTCCTCTGTCCATGGAATTCTCCAGGTAAGAATACTGGAATGGGTGGCTGTTCCCTTCTCCAGGGGGATCTTCCTGACCCAGGGATCAAACCTGTGCCTCCCACATTGTGGGCAGATTCTTTACTATCATCTGAGCCACCAGGAAACTACAGAACATTTTATTAAAAATAACAGAATACACATTCTTTTCAAGGGCATATAGAAAATTCTCCAAGAAGAATACATATTAGTTCACAAAACAAATCTCAAAAAAATTCAAGAATTTAAAAATAATATCAAGTGTCTTCTCTGACCAAAATAGTATGAAACTAGAAATCAATCAAAGGAAATATATAGGAAAATTCACAAATATGTGGAGATTAAAACAAGATGTGACTGAACAACAAAGGAGTCATCAAAGAAATCAAAGGAGAAATCAAAACTTTCCTAGAGATAAATTAAAACAGAAATATGGCATACCAAATTCTATGTAACACAGCAAAAGTAGTTATAAGAGGGAAGTTGTTAGTAATGCAGGCCTGCCTCAAGAAAGAAATAAAAAGATTCCAAGTAAATAAAGTAATTTTCCACCTAAAGAAACTAGAAAGAGAACAAAGTTCAGAATTAATTTAAAAAAAAGTAGGAAAGAGGAATAAAATGAGAGTAAAATTGAGAGTGGAAATAAAGACTGAAAAAAGAAAATAGAAAGGTTTGATGTAACTGAGATTTGGTTCTTTAAAATATAAGCAAAAATCAACAAACTTTTAGCCAGAATAACCAAAGAAAAAGGAAAATTCAAATAAATAAAATCAGAAATAAAAAAGAAGTTGCAACTGATACCACAGAAATGCAAAGGATCATGAGAAATTACTAAAATAATTATGCGCTATGGAAACTGTACAACCTAGAAGTAATGGAATTCTAAATTCCTACAAATATACACTCTTTCACAACTAACTCATGAAGAAAAGGAAAATCTAAATAGGCCACTTATTCAAAGAGAGATTGAAAGAGTAATCTAAAGTTTCCCAACAAGAAAAACTTCAGGATCAGAAGACCTCATTGGCAAATTCTATAAAGTATACAAAAAAAAAAAAATTGTACGTATTTTCCTGAGCTTTTCAAAAAAACTGAAGGGAAGAAAATCTTCCAAACTTAATTTATGAAGAAAGCATTATGCTGGTCTCAAAACTAGACAAGGATATCTCAAAAAAAAGAAACCTGATAAACATTTGCAAAAATATTCAATGAAGTATTAGCAAACTGAATCCAACAATACATAAATGAATCATGCACCATTTTAAAGTGCAGTTTGTTTTGGGATGCAAAGATGGTTCAACATCTGCAAATCAATCAAAGTGAAACAACACATTAACAAAATGAAAGATAAAAATCATATGGCCATCTCAATAGGTGTGGGAAAAGCATTTGAGAAGATTGAACAACCATTTATGATAAAAAACTTCAAAACCCAGCTATCAAAGGAACATGCTTCAATAAAATAAAGGCCATATATGACAATTCCATAGCTACCACCATCCTCAACAATTAAAAGCTAAAAGATTTTTCTCTAAAATAAGGAACAAGATAAGGATGCCTACTGTGATCATTTTCATTCCATATGCAATATAATGAAATGTATTTCATTCCATATGTAATTGTTGGACTCAGTTTGCTAATAGGATTGGAAGTTCTATCCACATCAATTGGAGAAGAAAAGGGAATTAAAAAGCATTAAAATAAGAAAAGATTAATTAAAACTCACAAAATTAAATATACAGAAATCTGTTTTGTTTTTCTCTGTACCTATAACAAACTATCATAAAGAGAAATTAAGAAAATAATCCATTTACAATTGTGTAGTGTAAGATCTGATAGTGAATCAAGGTAGTGAAAGATCTGATACAAAAATTTTAAAACACTAGTGAAAGAAATTAAAGAAGACACAAACAAATTAAAAGAGATTCTGTGTCCATGAATTGAAATAATTCATTATTGTTAAAATGTCCATACCTTCCAAAGCAATTTGAAGATTCAATGCAGTCACTATAAATATTTTGATAACATATTTCACAAAAATTGAACAGGTGATTCTAAATTGTTTATGGAATCACAAAAGATCACAAGTAGTCAAAACATTATTGAGAAAGAAGTACAAAGCTGGGGGCATTAAGCTCCCTGATTTTCAACTATACTACAAATCTATAGCAATCAAAAATTGCCGTATACACAGGTACACGGATGAATGGGGCAAAATAGAGAGTTCAGAAATAAGTCCACATGTATGTGGTTGATTAATTTATGAGAAACCAGTCAGTCCTAAAGGAAATCATCCTGAATGTTCCCTGGAAGGACTGATGTTGAAGCTGAAACTTCAATACTTTGGCCACCTGATGGAAGAGTCAACTGTTTGGAAAAGACCCTGAAGGAGGGAAAGATTGAAGGCAGGAGGAGAAGAGGATGACAGAGGATGAGATGGTTGGATGGCATCATTGACTCAACGGACATGAGTTTGAGCAAGCATAGGGAGTTGGTGATGGGCAAGGAAGCCTGGTGTACTGCAGTCCATGGGGTCGAAAGAGTCGGACACACCTGAGCAACTGAACTGAATTTATGACATAAGCAAAGCTCATACAGTGGAAAAACAAGTCTTTTTAGTAAATGATGTTGGAAAAACTGGACAGTCGCATGCAAATAACGAACCTAGACAACTCTCTTATGCCATACACCAAAATTAACTCAAAAGAAGTTAAAGACTTGAATGTGGGGATTTTCCTGGCAGTCTAGTCGTTAGGACTCCACGCTTCAGGGGACTTATGTTTGATCCCTGGTCAGCAAACGAAGATCCCAAGTGGCATGTGGTGCTTCCAAAAAATTAAAAACAAACAAAAAAGACTTGCATGTAAGACCCGAAACCATTAAATTCCTAAAAGAAAACATAAGTTTTGATTTCACTGATATCCATCGTTAGTGATGCTTTTGTGGATCTGACTCCAAAGGCAATGGAAACAAAGCAATAATAAACAAATGGGACTACATCAAGCTAAAAAAATTCTGAATAGTGAAGGAAAACACCTCAAAACAAAAGGTATTTTACAGAATGTCAGAAGATATTTACAGGTCATATATTCAATATAGGGTTAATATCTAAAATATAAAAATAACTCATATGACTAAAGAAAAAAGACACAACCCACTTAAAAATGGGCTGAAGTCCTAAAGAGTTATTTTTCCAAGAAAGGACATATGGGTAGCCAAGAGGTACATGAAAGGATGTTCAGCATCCCTAATTACTAGGGAAATGAAAACCAAAAGCACCATGAAATATCACCTTACATGTGATAGAATCAGTTCAGTAGCTCAGAATGGTTGTTATTAAAAAGATAGTAAATAACAAATGTTGGATAAAATGTGGAGAAAAGGGCACCCTTATCCAGTTGCTACTAAAAGCTGATGATGTCACTATGGAAAACAGTATGGAGATTGCTCAAAAAATTAAGAACTATCATATGACCTAGTTATTCTATCCTAGGTATTTATCTGAAGAATATGAAAACACCAATTTGAAAATACATATGCACCCTTGTATTCATTGCTGCATTATTTACAATTGCTAAGGTATGAAGTAAACTGCCTGTACACTGATGGACGAATGAATAAATAAGATGAGGTGTATATACACAATGGGATACTACTCAGTCATAAAAAAAAACAAACCTGAGATTCTTCCATTTGGAACATGGATATCTCTTGAAAGTATTGGCTTTGCCAAGCAGTTCATTTGGATTTCTGTAGTATCTTAGAGAAAAACCCAAATGAACTTTTTGCCAATCCAGTATTATGCTATGTGATATGTCAGAGAAAAACAAATATGCCTGATTTTATTAATACATAAAATCTAAAAAAAAGGTAAAACAAAAACAGATGCATAGAAGCAGATATCAGATTAGTGTTTATCAGAGGAAGAGAAAGTTGGGGGTCCAGAAAAATGAGTAAAAAGAACCAACTGCATGATAATGAATGGCAACTCGACTTGTGGGGTGATCAGTTTGTGTGCATACACATGTCAAATTATAATGTTGTACACCTGAAGCTTTACTGGTAATAATATCATCTCCAAGGAAAAAATTAAGGTCTTATTTTCAACTAAATCTCTTAAAATAAGAATGCGTTAATGAACACCTTAGACGCAGTTTTAATGAACAGAAACTCAAGATAAAGGTAATTCAGTGAGGCAGCTAGGTGACTAATCTCATACAATATTTTCCAAAGATCCCTAGCTATCCAACACAGAAGTGTGTAACACACACACCAACAAAAACATTCTGTGATCTCAATACTTTGGGAAGTCCTGGGTAAAGTAAAATAATTTTGTAACATCATGCTGTTTATTTTTGCAGAGTGTCTCAGGTGACAAGTGTTAAACCAACCAAAATGAAGCAGGTTTTACTTCATTTTAGGAATTTGGGACTGAAAACTTATGAGTTTAAATTTCTTCAGTGATTGAATTGCTCACAGAATTATGAAAATAGTGTGTTATTGTGGAAAGAGCTGTGAAATAAACTAGAAATGAGTTCAAATATTTTACTATCACTAGTTTCATGACCTTTAGCTGCTTAATTAAATTTTATGAATTTTAGTAATATCTTTGCTAAAAAAAGAAAACTTTTAAAAATTCACCTGATATAGTTTATGTAACTTTGTTAGATAATGCACTCAATGACTAAGAATAATTTTAATATATTATGCATAAAAATTCATCATAGCTCTTATTTATTTTTATGTTTATGACTCTTTAGATAAACATATAAAACATTTATTTAAACATATTTGGATGAACATATAAAAAAGTATTTCCAAAATGATATGGGCTTTTCTTTCTTATTATGCTTTGTAGTGAATTTAATTTTAGGGGACAGAAGGGATGCCATGATTGTTATGCAAATGCCAGAAAATACATGTACACAAAAAATGCTTACATAATTCAGAGATTATGTGTATGTCAGACTGGAAACCTCCAACACTTGGAAGTCTACCCTATACCACAGTGCTCAGTATTTTTATGTCCAAATTTGATGAGGGATAAAGACAACTTTTAGAAATATTTTTGACTTTTGAATCTAAACAGAAGTGCATAATTTTGAATATGTGTGGGTTGGTGAAGGAGAATTAAGTGATAATGATGTGAGTGTAGTTTAAAAAGACTTTATATCTGATTCTGATAAGCTTTCCAAGTTCAATAAAAGGTTATAGAATTATGCAGCCATGGACTTACAAATTCATTCTACATTAATCATCATACGGTTTTTAATACTCAAAAGTTATGACTCACCTTTGTGTAAAACACAGTAGACATATTGAATCAATAACAGTTTATAAAGAAAAATAGCGGTTTAGGCAACTTTTTGAGTGAAAAGGAAAATGTTCATATGGAGTGATCTTTGCAGAAAATGATTCAATATGTGAAAGTATAAGGCACAAGATTTTAGGAGTCTCATGCTCTACTGACTGAGCTAGTTGGGCGCTAAGGCACAAGATTTTAAAAATGATTTTTTGCATTTAAAGAGAAAGAATGAGAAGTTGCTGGTCAATATTAAGAGAAAATCTAAAGGGAAGAAGAGCAGCCCTTTAGAGATTTTTTTTTTTGTAATGAAAAAATCTTTATTATTTTTTCCTCTCTTTTTATATATATATATTTTTTTAATTTAAATTTATTTATTTTAATTGAAGGTTAATTACTTTATAATATTGTATTGCCTTTGCCATCCATCAACATGAATCTGCCATGGATGTACATGTGTTCCCCATCCTGACCCCACCTCCCACCTCCCTCCCTGTACCATCCTTCTAGGTCATCCCAGTGCACCAGCCCCAAGCATCCTGTATCCTGCATCAAACCTGGACTGGCGATTTTGTGAAGAGAAAACATAATGGATTTGAGCCACTTGTGGGAAAAAATGGTCTTAGTCTTTAAAAACCAAAAAGGACTCAGGAAATTGAGAGCTTAAAAGGGATTTTTGTGTGTGTGTGTTAGTGTGAAATTACTATAGCTGCTCATTGTGACATTATCTCAGTAATGGAATCAACTGCATATTCCTACAAATATGTTAAACTTCTGCTAATACTATATTCATAGCTTCACTGAATTTTGAACTTTAAAAGTTAGCATGAGTGTATCACTTAACAGTTGCTTTAGAACATTATTTAATTACTGGGAAACCAGTCCATGGAGAAGATTCATTTGTAATGAATTTTAGCTTGAGTTAATAAATAAAATAACCTACCTCTGAAGAAAGATAATGATTATAAGGGGAAAAAAATCCCCCTTTGCCAAACACCTATTAATTAATACAAGATGTCAAGACCCAGGTCAAATGTACTTTCTCTGTAAAACTTTTTTTTTTCATTAAAATACTTTTATCTATTAAAATCATTCACTCAGTGGATATTATTAACAGCTATGTGTTACCCATTTTATTGTGTTGGAGATATTTGTAAGCACTGTTTTTAGGAAGTCTAAAAGGAAGGACAGACAGGTATATTGCATTTACAGGTTGTTTTCTCTCTCTCTAAAAAAAAAAGAAATAGTGAATACAGACCTCAATGGGAGAGTGTGCCTTTTGAGCTGGTGGTGATGAGGTGTAAGAAGAAAGGATTGCAAAGAATTTTTCAGGGAGGAGAAGGTGTCTGCAACAAGTTCTGAAAAAAGAAAGAGTTACTTGGTAGGTAAGGTGAAAAGAACCCATGTGTATTTAACATGTTGAACCAAAAATCTTTGTTAATACTTCTAATCCATATGCCATACCCTAAACTTGAGAACAAGGATAGGTATGGTAAATTATTTATTTATTATACTAGCACTTAGAAAAGAACCTGAGTTTCAGATGTCATTCAACAAATTATCACTAAGTAAGGGCTTCCCTGGTGGCTCAGACAGTAAGGAATCCGCCTGCAATGAGGGAAACCTGAGTTTGATCCCTGGGTTGAGAATATCCCCTGGAGAAGGGCACAACAACCCACTCCAGTATTCTTGCCTGGAGAATCCCATGGACAGAGGAGCCTGGCAGGATATAGTCCATGGGGTTCGCAAAGAGTCAGACACGACTGAACAATTAAAAACAAGCACAAGCAATGAATATACAAACAAAAGATAACACAGTGACCCTGATGCAAGAACTTATTTGGACTATAGGAACATCAAGGGCAAAGATGGAGGTCCTTTAACAAAATCTTGGACATAGAATGCAAGCTAGAAAGTGGGAGTGGCAGCATAGTTTCTGAAATTGTTTAAATCCTCCAATAAAATCAAACAAGAAAGTAGGACAGACAAGCCAGAATAAAACTGAAAACTCATGGAAAATGCATATAATAATATTAGGTAGAAAGCATTCTCATATAACACAAAAAGCATGAGTGGAAGGAGATCAGTCACCACCAACTACAGAATCTACATGAAATCAGTGTTTGTACACGAGGAAGTAGCAGGAACTGTTGTAATATCAAAGAGACCTAAAATTTTTAGGATAATCACCATTCCCTCAAAGTCTCAATGAGCTGACTTGAAAACTGTAAGGGGTTAACATTCCAAAAGCAAGTAAGAATAAAGGGTTGTGATGAGATTTGAAAGAGAAAAAAGTAGTTTGTGCCTTATGAATTCTCAGAACTAACCAGGCTATAAGTTAGAAAATAAGATTTCTCCTGGTTTTCAGGAGAAAGCATCTTTGAGGAAAAAATTGTTAAATATAGGTTCCAAATGTAGCACAACAGGACAATAGAAACAAAGGAAAAAGAAGATCCAGATAAAGTGGGGGAGGGAACAGGGCATGGAAGACCCAATAAACCTAGCCTCATATATTTAAAACTCTTTTAGAAGAGGAAACTCTAAAATTATGAAATTAGAAAAAAGAGTCTTATGCCTTCTATCTAAAAGTTCAGAAAAGTAATTGTGTACACAAATAAGAAAAGGAACAGCAATGAAGCTGAATACCATAGAATGTTCATGATAAAAAATAAAAATGTAGACTAGAGACAACAGAAAAACAACTACACACGTAGATTATGCATTAAAAAGTAGAAGAAAAAATGATACAATATTTACTGTATAATAAATTAAAGAATGAAATTAGATAAAAATGAAACTTTGAAGACAAGCAAAGTATATATCCAATTTCCATCTATTAGGAACAGCAGAGCAAAAAGGAGGGGAAGCAAATAATCAGATCAGGGCTAAAGCTTCCNGTAGATTATGCATTAAAAAGTAGAAGAAAAAATGATACAATATTTACTGTATAATAAATTAAAGAATGAAATTAGATAAAAATGAAACTTTGAAGACAAGCAAAGTATATATCCAATTTCCATCTATTAGGAACAGCAGAGCAAAAAGGAGGGGAAGCAAATAATCAGATCAGGGCTAAAGCTTCCCAGATGTTTATGAAATCAAAATTAAAGAAGGTTTGAAACCCCATATTGAAGAAGTACAATGACACATACCTGGAAAAGTCTACAATAAAAGCAAAAATAAACAAATGGGATCTAATTAAAATTAAAAGCTTCTGCACAACAAAGGAAACTNTTTGAAAAGACCCTGATGCTGGGAAAGATTGAAGGCAGGAGGAGAAGGCGACAACAGAGGATGAGATGGTCAGACAGTATCACCGACTGGATGAACATAAGTTTGAGCAAGCTCCAGCAGTTGGTGACGGATAGGGAAGCCTAGTGTGCTGCAGTCCATGGAGTCGCAAAGAGTTGGACACGACTGAGTGACTGGACTGAACTGAACTCACTGGGCTACATAAACTATATTATTAAAATTGTTGCCACATTTCTGGTGGCTCAGATGGTAAAGAATCTGCCTGCAATGGAGGAGACCTGGGTTCAATCCCTGGGTCAAGACGACTCCCTGGAGAAGGGAAGGGCAACCCTCTCCCATATTCTTGCCTAAAGAATTCCATGGACAGAGGCTACAGTCCATGGGGTCGCAAAGAGTCAGACACAACTGAGAGACTAACACACACACATACACACAAAACCCTTAAAATTATATACGGGGTTAAACTTTGCAACTTGAATGACATTTGTACTGGACTGTCTACCCTGGACTCTCAGACAACATGGACGATTCTATGAATTCACTGTATGTGTGTGTGCATTTTAGGCCTCATGATGGGTACTGCTCTAAAAGACCACAGAGAATCACTCATTATCAGAGAAATGCAAATCAAAACCACGATGAGATACCATTTTACACCAGTCAGAATGGCTGCGATCCAAAAGTCAACAAGCAATAAATGCTGGAGAGGGTGTGGAGAAAAGGGAACCCTCTTACACTGTTGGTGGGAATGCAAATTAGTACAGCCACTATGGAGAACAGTGTGGAGATTGCTTAAAAAATTGCAAATAGAATTGCCTTATGACCCAGCAATCCCACTGCTGGGCATACACACTGAGGAAACCAGAATGGAAAGAGACACATGTACCCCAATGTTTATCGCAGCACTATTTATAATAGCCAGGACATGGAAGCAACCTAGATGTCCATCAACAGATGAATGGATAAGAAAGCTGTGGTACATATACACAATGGAGTATTACTCAGCCATCAAAAAGAATACATTTGAATCAGTTCTAATGAGGTGGATGGAACTAGAGCCAATTATACAGAGGAAAGTAAGCCAGAAAGAAAAACACCAATACAGTATACTGACACATATACATGGAATTTAGAAAGATGGTGGTGTTAAACATGTATGCGAGACAACAAGAGAGACACAGATGTGTAGAACAGCCTTTTGGACTCTGTGGGAGAGGGAGAGGGTGGGAGGATTTGGGAATATGGCATTGTAACATGTATGATATCATAAGGGAAACGGATTGCCGGTCTAGGTTCGATGCAGAAGGCTTGGGACTGATGGGCGGGGATGATCCGGAGGGATGGTATGGGGAGGGAGAGGGAAGGGGGGGGTCTGGATTGGGAACTCAGGTACACTTATGGCTGATTTATGTCAATGTATGGCAAAATGAGTACAGTATTGTAAAGCAAAACAAACTAAAAAATAAAAATTAAAAAAAAAACAGCAAGTATTAATTTATTCATTAGTATTATTTGTATACACAAGAAAGATTCTTAATAACATCTGAGCAATGGTGTAATTTATTCAATACATCAGAAAAAAAATAAAAAAATAAAATAAAAGACCACAGAGAAGGGGGCCAACTGTAGCCACAGGTGTCCTGAGTGGGATAACTGGCTATAGGACATCAGTCATAGAAAGGACTTTAGAAAAAGTCAAGTTAATACGTCTCAGAAAAAAATACTGAAATTCTGCCATTTGCAGTGACATGGACGAACTTGGAGGATATTATGGTAAATGAAATAAACTAGAGAAAGACAAATAACTTATATGTAGCATCTAAAAAATATGACAAACTAGTGAATATAACGAAAAAAAGCAGCACACTCATAAATTCAGAGAGCCAACCAGGTGACCAGTGGGGAGAGGGAAGGAGAGAAGGACAAAAAAGGGCTAGAGGATTAAGAGGTCCAAACTATTAGGTATAAAATAAGCCTCGAGGACACATTTTACAACACAGGGAACAGAGCCAATATTTTATAATAACTATAAATGGAGTACAACCTTTAAAAACTGTGAGTTACTATAATATATACCTGTAATTTATACAATATTATACAACAACTATACTTCAATTTAAAAACAGAGTCAGGGACTTCCCTGGAGGTCAGTCCAGGCTTTCACTGCTGTGGGTGAGGATTTAATCTTGATCCAGGAATAAGATCCCACAGCCCTTATATAGTCCAGGGGTCCATGTCTTGGGGGTGTAGTTCTGATATCCTGGCTTCCGTGACAATCTCTAGCCCCAGATCCATTTACTTACAGGCAGTTTAAGAAGTTAAGTGTCTGTTGAGGCTGGAAGGGCTTCAGAGTTTTCAAGATGTTTCCCACAAGTAAGAGTCATCCAATGAGGTGGGAAAACATCCATTTGGCAGATGAGAACACCGAGGCCCCAGAGGTAGAAACCCTTGTGTTAAATAACACTGTTCACTCTGTCTACATCAAATTTCAAAAATGAATGTTCTGACTCCAGGAATGATGTCTTTGAGGAATTATGATTCACCGTCGGAAATGTGTGAGAAAAAGAGTTGGTAGAGACCAGGAAGCAAACATGAGATGAATATAATTAAAGAGACCACTGATTGGGATAAAATGCTTATTTACCCCTGGCAACTTTCAAAGAGAAAAGTCAAAGAAACCAAGCTGTCAGTTGAACATTAAAAAAAGAAAGAAAGAAAAAAAAAAAAAAAAAAACC